>JARHVA010001989.1:742500-1320000 GCA_037957365.1 Torreya grandis
CCTGGTGGGACCCAATCCATCCCACATAATAAGGACATCAATATGTAGCTTTTAGAACTTCTTTTGGATGCTTGAAGCTCTCTAAAATTGATTTTATAACCTTATTTTGGCTAGATTTGATTTTGGTATAATTCTTGGATTTACATAGAGACCAGTGACAGTTAGGTACAACTAGATATGGTTTAGCCTAAACTGACCATGGTTCTTCTCAACCAACCATGGTTCTATGTAAACCATTGACAGTTGGGTTGTAGGGCAAAATTTTTTACAAAGCTTAAATTTTGATTCTTTTTATTAATCAAATTTGTGATTTTTAAGTTTCAAAAGCATCTAAATCCATCAACTAAACTTTACCTTGTAATTTTTTATCAAATTTCATCAAACCATTGCCTAACCTAACATGTTTATATTTTGTGGTTTTCCCTTTGGGTCCATATATGACTAACAATAATATTAATTAATTAATGTCAATTTTTTATGACCAATAGTGATTTTAACAGATTGATCGATGGTGGTTACCTAAACTGGGCTAGATCATTTTTTATCATGAATGGTCACTATGTTTTCAAAAAAATCAAAAATCGAGAGCTAAAATTCAAACATAATTTCTCATAAACAAAAGTGCTTCAAAGTAATGGGTCATTATCTAACAATTTTAGGTTGAAGGATATGTTTGAACACCAAAGTTGCTTGTTTAGACTAATCAAACATTTCATTTTAGGATTTTAAAAGGAATTAGTCAAATCTTGCACATTTCAATTTGGGTCTAAAATAAACATGTTAGATCTTACACATTTGGTATTTGGGGCCTAAAATGAAACTAACATGTAAAGTCTTGGAAACATTTTAAATTTGGTGTCTAAAACACATGTTTAAATCTTGAACATTTCAAATTGGTATTTTAAAATGAACTTCGGATATATCTTGCACATTTCAATTTTGGGCTTAAAATGAACTAAATGGTCTTGTTTAATTTGGTCTTTTGTGAAAATATTGTTTCATTTTTTTACACTTAAGCCAAGGGGATAGTAAAAATAATGTCACATTCAATTTGGTGCTTAAAAATAAAACTTCACTCAAATTATTTGCAAATTATTTATTTTAGGCAAAAAAGATAGTGCATATATGCTCTCCCCCCATCCCCTATAGGGAACTCATAGGATCAAAATCACCTTTAAATTGCATTTTTTGCCTAGTCCAAGGTATGAAAATAAAATTTCCTAAGATCTCCCCAGACTTGCATAGTATTGGGTGATCTAAAAATCAACCCTAAAGTATTTCTATTCATCTTTTATTTTTATGCATTTTGGCTTGTGAAGGGGCTGTCATTGCCTCTCATGAGTTATTTAGGGAAACATTGACATATGGATTCATATCCTAGTAATGTTTCAACCCCTCTATATTGGGGGTATACAAATTATGATTGCCTTACTATAATGGTGGTTTGAGTAGTTAAACCATCTTCATTAGTGGTAAGCTAGACTAGAACATATGATCAATTAGGACATTACACTATAGTAAGAAATTGATGAATGTAGTGGTTATGAAAGAGACAAGACCTTTTCACAACAAGTCAATTGACATGGATCCAATTGATGTGTTACTTCTCTTCTTTGTAAGTGTAAAAATTTTTACATATGGGATCAATTTAAATGATCGTAACTTTTAAGTTTTAGTCAATTCTACTTTACCACACCTTTATAGGATTTAAGATGATATACTTAGTAGTATTTTTATCATTTATTCTTTATTACTTGGTGTGTTAGAACTAAAACTTTGTTTTTTATACCACATCATGAATATTCTTGTGTCCAACATTAGTCTATTGTTTGAGGAGGTGTTATGCCATCTATTTGACACCTTGATTTAACTTAGAAAACATTTTATGTCAAAACAATGTGTATGTCACTTAATTGAAGTGGGTAATGTTACACTACCTAAATAATTTCAAGTTTTGTGCCTTATAAGTATTTTAAACATAACATTGTCACATTTTAGGAGTGATAATTAAAGAGTTGTCCAAAATTGAATGTTCAAGACCATGACTACAGAGTGAACACATGACTATTGAATCAAGAAATATAGAAGAGAGCAAAAATTAAACATAATGTATTCAATAACGGAGATGAAGTGCTTATACAAAGAGTTGAATTTCACATCTCTCATAGCTCTGAAAGCTATCACAGCTCACAACTAAGAAGCTCAATGAATCCAAGCTAAATGAATTAAGAATACAAAGGGAGAAAGGTATTTATAGGTTGGAGAGATAGTAAAAACCCACATTCTAGTGAATGTGGTACTAATCTTCCTAAATAACCTCTAGATCTCTAAGAAAGATAATATAGTTGTGTAGTTAAAACCCATAGGAAAAATTCATACACCAATAGATAACACCGTTACACTACCCAAATTGCTTCAAAAGATTTGTCTTATCTTGTGTCTCAATTATCATTATTTGAAACCAATCATTTGTGCCTTGTTATATCTTTGTTTAGCATATCCATTTTGTTCAAATTTGCCTAGCTTGTTGTCATAAAACCCTAGTTTACCTTAGTTGATTCTTTGATTAACTTTTATAAGTTTGGATCCAAACATTGATTGATTTCATTTTAGGCCTCGACACATAGGGGCTAATATATAGATATTTCTCTTTTGGGTTGCATAATTTAAGTTAATCCATTACTCAAATTTGGAAAAAAAAAATTATTTGTGCCTTTGTTTGATAGAATCAATCCATCTTCAAATTATATTTTTTTTGTGTTTTCCACCAATCAGATCATGTTTATGTCTAGAATAAAGTGCCTAGTCTTTGCCAAACTATTCCAAGTTTGTTATATTAATCATCATCATCATCATTTGTTTTAAGTCTAGCTTTTGACACCATGTTTGGCCAAAAGTCCTAGCATAGTCTATTTGAGCCTAGATTTTGAATCCATGTTTGGACAAAAGACCTAACAACATTTCCCTTTCCTAGTTTTAAGTCATTTTACTTGGCCCTCTTTGTGTAAAACATTTAACATTAGACATATGACATTATATTATTTTTACCAAGTTTTTGCATAGACTTTTGGAGATTTAGCTCCACCCTCAACCAATTTAGCTATAGTTTGAACCCTTTATCTTTTTAGACATATATTTTCAAAGTTTACATAACTCTAATCCCATCTTATTGTAAATTCTTTACCATTTGATTTTACCATGGCTCACTATACATGTAGTGGAACTATGTACAATCCAAGATATGAAAATGTTAGTACATAAGAAGACTTTGTTCAATACCCATATGGAGATGATGTTATTCAAGAGATAGATTCTTATCCACCATAAAAAACTCAAATAAGGGAACAAATTCAAGATCCTTTGGCCAATTATTTGGTTAGCCTGCCTCCATACATGGAGAAAGATCAAGAATATACAACCCAATATTTGTCTAGTGTACATACAATTAAAAAAATTCAAACAACAACCTTATTATGGAACAATTCTATTGCACTATGAGGTATAGCATGACAATTTGCAAAATCTACCAAGAGGGCCTTACAACATGTCTTATCAAAATAATGATCAGGTATCTTCTAGCAATCTTAATGCCATAGTACCAATAGAACATATGCTATTCACATAAATGAGCCTCATGGAGGACCATTTCATTCAAATATAGACATCATACTATATATATCAAGACATAGTGCATAACTTTAACAAGTTGGCCATGATAAATGTACCTCTAATTCAGTCACTTCCTTTAACAAGAGTCTTATTTGAGTTGACAAGTCAATGAAATCAAGGTTTAGATCCACTTACGTAAAACACTTTGGTTAAAAACATATTTACTACTCTAACCATCAAGGAAATGTCTTCTACTTCTACACAAAATAGTGAGCAAAACTTAGTGGATAATGCACAAGTAATGTCCAATCCAAACCAAAGTGGTGTTAACATACAAACAACTAATCAACAAAAAAATGTGCTTTTGACTAGCACCATTAGTGATTTGTAAAATTAGGGGGTAGGATTTTTTACATCTCAATCTCAACCAACTACCTCTAATCCTCAACCAATTACTTTTTCTAGCACCCAACAACAAGGATTAAGTACTCAGCCAATGACTAGTACTATGCCACAATAGAATATGATGAATCTTACTCCACCTCAATAGGTGATAAGTAATATTCCATAATATCAGGCACAATCTAGTGTACCCATGTAGAGGAAAAACATATTTCCACCTCAATAAGGGGTAGCCAATGTTCCACCTCATCAGGTAGTGATGAGCATACCTCTTTCATCATAGACTAACATGTTGATCAAAAACTAAATGATGTCTAACCAAAAACATACTAATATTATTTAGTGACAAATACCAAATATCTAACATGGATCTACTTCCTAATGGGGATTTACACCACGAAGAGGTTCTAATATTACACAAGTACCTATAAGGTAATAATTGCCCTTCATGCAGAACATGCCATAATTTTAAAGATAAGATCTTGGTTCACAAGTTCCCTCTCAATAGTAAGGTTCAATTAGTCAACAACATGTCCCTATTTAACCTTATTAAGCTTAGTATGGCTATATACCTCCATCCCAACTATAGTATTAAGCCCACATCCCTAATCCCAACCAAAACATAGCATAATCTCACTTAAAATTTCAACAATCATACCTAAATCCATGTATGTATATTCCTAGTCTATTTCTTAGTCAATCCAACATACCCCAACAAATACCTACATCATACCTCAGTTAAATTAATCGACTTGTGACTGCTCAATCATCACCTTAGGCTAATGTTCCCACAAGTTTCCTTGAATAGGAGCTATAACAAATGAAGGATGTAATTTCCCTCATACAAGGAGGTAAATAGACCAAAAATTTCAAGTTGGATGATGTATGTTCATACCCTTTCAATATGGAGTACCTATAGATACCATTTCCTCTAGGTTATAAGTCACCAAAGTTTGACAAATAGAAGGGGCAAGGTGACCCCAAGGCCCATTTGACATAACTCTTTGTTGTGTGACAACTAGTGGCCTATAGTGACATATAATTCTTATTATTATTTCCAAGAAGTCTAGATGGAGAAGCCTTGGAATAGTTCCTAAAGTGACCAAATAATTCAGTTTTTGATTTTGATCTTTTAGACAAGTTTATACAACACTTCTCTTACAATCTTGAGCATAAGATTTCATTGGTATACTTAATGCAAGCAAAATATAAACTAAGAGAAAGCTTTTTAAGCCATCTATAGTGATGGATATCCTTTGAAATCCATTTTACCTAGAGTCTACTAGATAAACAATTAGCCATTATGTTTACCAAAAATATACATGTGAGATATCTTACTATTTGGAGTTGAAATGTGCACACATGTTCAAATAAATCATTGACAAAGGTTTAGTGATAAAAATATCCCTTATAAATAAAGGTATCATTAAACTAACCGCTTAAAATTATAACAATGGCTAGAATCAAAATTAGAACAATGGCAAAAATCTAAATCTAGTCCAAGTGAAAGTGTCTCAACTAGCACAGGCCAATAACAATGATAGACCCAAGAAATTAAATCACAAAAAAAATGTTGTAAGAAATGGAGTAATAGAGTCACAACATGTATAAATGTTGTAAATACCATCTACTTAACATCCTCTACCTTTCCAACTTACTCCTATCCAATAACCTTTACACTAGCCACAACACATGTAACAAGTACAAAAACCTAAACCATCATAGCAAATATAAAATACATAGTAATCTATGCCTTTGTAAAACCCTACTCCTCTAAGGATAAATGTACCTACTCATCATGATTTTACTAAAATTATGTATCCCATTGAATCATCATTTCATAAACTTTCCATAGATACCATGATTAGATGGCCTAGTACATGTTAAAGAGAAAGTTTATGAGGGTGCTAACTTGCTAGACTAGTACATGCTAGAATAATTTTGTGACTTTCATAGGGTCAATGGCCACAATTTGTAGCATTATGTGCAAATTAGACATGTAATTTATAATATGTTAGAAAATGGAGAGATCGTATTTGATCATAGATCTTCTACCTCCAATAAGAGCCTTGGCATTTATTAGAATCATTTTCCCCAACATAACAATCAATAATAAAAACAACAACATCAATAATAGTGGCTAGTGTAACATCAACAACAATAGTATCAATAACCAAGGTTGAACCAATAGACTCAACAAAATTAGTAGTAGAACCAACAACATCAAAATAATTGATAGAACCAAGGATAGAATGGTACAAACAACCAATAGACCTACCATTGAATTACACTTGACTATAATGCAATTGTATTACATATTATAGGAGGTCATGTTACCATAATTTCAATCAATCCAAGACTAAGTGCCAATTAGATAAGACCATTTCTAAACATATCAAATCAACTAAACCATTATACTAATCCTTCCTTGACCTAGGACTACACACAGGTAAATCAGCAAGCAAGGATTCTCATGTTAAAACCTTATATTGATAACTTGTCATTATCTTGTGACTATGCAAAAGTGCATCAACAACTAAGACTTATCTTATTTGGTCCCCTGTCACCATCATTTAATATAAATAATAGTCTTATAGCTAATCTTGATTATGTAATCACAACTCGGTGGTCAAATATTACCATACCAAGCCCACAACCATCTACCACTTCACCCATAATCCAATTAGCCATTTTGCCTCAAAATAAGCCATTTACCACTATCCAAGAAAAGACATTTGATATTATGGAACAATTGAAAAATATACCATCATAATTATCTATTTTAGTTTTTTCGTGTACATCAACCATCCACAAAAAAATCTTGACAAATTTCCTTAGTCAATCCATAGTTCCAAATGACATATATCCTAAAAAAATTCAAGCTTTGGTTGGACACCTAGCTCCAGCCCAAAAAGTAACCTTCAACCAAAGAGAAATATCATCCCTCAGCTTGCTACATAATAATCCATTGTACATCAAAGTTTACATAATGAGGCATAAAGTGAAATGTGTCCTCATAGATAATGGATTAGGTTTGAATATTGTGTCTTTGTAGATCATCGAGCTTCTCAAGTACACCTTAGTAGATCTCCAAATAGAAATAATCACCATCAAAGCCTATGATAACAAAGAATGAGAGTCACAAGGAAACATTATCATACCATTTATCATTGGGCCTTTGAGTCATGATACACTTTTCCATGTGTTAGATCTTGATTTGTCATACAATATGCTTTTGGGTAGACCTTGGTTACATGAGATTCATGCAACCCCATAGACACTACACTAGTGTATCAAGTTCTCCCATTCAAGAATGGAGGTTTGTATTCTAGGAGATTTACAGCCATATGAGTATTGTAAACATCTAGAGGCTAAATTCAAGAGCTATAATTACCATTTTGGCATGAATCCAGTCACCTAGTAGGATAAAGGGAAAGCAATAATTATTGATTTGCTAGAGGCTAACTACATTGATCTTGATACCCTTGATTCATTTTCCCACATGTTACCTCCTAAAATGTCTAACCATTACACCATCTTGGATAATGCCCTAGGAGAATACTTGACCCATGACACCTTTCACATTACAAAGCTTCTAAAAACCCAAATTCCTTTGGAAGACCTAAATCCAAACCACTTTGTATCGAATGGAAAAGAAAGGGTAAAGTCAAACTACATAGTTTGGTACCTATCACTTTCATATCAACCTCTAGCCAAGAGAAGGACCCTCTCGAAGGTGATGAATCATGGTTATACAATAAAAAACTAACTGATTATTATAAAAATGTAAAGTATCCTATTCTTAATTAGATTATGGAGAACCAAGACTATGAAGGAGCAGACCTCAGCCCAAATCAACAAGGAATACTTGAGCCCATTTTTATGACTAAGTACAAAGGAACCTATGGACTTGGATATAAACCACTTGGGGTGACCCCAAATATCTTATTCAACTTCCATCACTAAGAACTAGTGACGATGATGCCAGTAGTGAAGTAGAGTCTAATCATAGCCAATTTGATGGCTTATCCCAAACCAACCTATTTGAACATTAATGTAATTTGTACCATTAGAATAGTCATTCATTATAATCCACTACCATTATATTATCCCCAACTGATAGATTAATAACAATAAGAACCCAATGTGTCAATTGATGAGTTTTATAATGATGAAGCTTTTTGTGATTTTATAGGCCTTAGGGATAATGTTCCATCGGGAGACAATAAATCAAGGTTCTCAATCAAACTAGATACTACATCCTATTTTGGAGAGTGGGTGAACACCCTTACCCAAAAATAAATAAATAAAACATTGAGGTCCCAAAGTGAAATCCTCTTTGAGGCACTTTCTGACTAGGGAAAAAGTAAAGAAAAAGGCTAGTCTAGTGTCGAAAACTTGTTTCAGGCACCACTAAATGGGGGTGTTCACTCTTCTTCAAATATATACTAGGAGACCACTAATGACTAATTTGTTTATGGGTCTGATATTAGCCTTAAATAAGAAAAATATTTTGATCAAATCATTCAAGATAATAATGATGATGAACTTGCTCACGGGTCCAAATTTAGTCTTGAAGAACAACAAAATTTTGACTGAATCATTCAGGAGTTCCCAATAGCATTTTATACATGGCCATCCCTACCCTTGGGGGATTTTGATTCATCATGTTTAGGATAAATTGAATAACTAGTCCTAATAGAGGACTCTAACATAACCAAATAGTTCAAATCTTTGCCCACTATTCATGAAGATGGTTCAACTCTTATAGTGGAAGACACAACATAGGTAAACATTAGGTCTTAAAATGACCAAAAGTGGATTAAATTAGGTGTGTCCCTCATTGAGGAAAGTATGAAGTCTTAATATCCTTATTTAGATAATTTATGGATATATTTGCTTAAGCCTACTCTGACATGCTTGGTTTGGACCCTACCTAGGTTGTTCACCACCTTGTGGTACATCTTGATGCCACACCTATGAAATAAAATTTATGAAAGATGCATCCTTGTATTACTATATTAGTAAATAAATATTTGGAAAAACTCTTGGAAGTGAGATGTATCAAGTCAATCGACTATTCTAAATGGATTTCCAATGTTGTGATAGTCAGTAAAAATCTAGAAGGAATTAGAATCTACACTAATTTTAGGGACATTAAAAAAGCTTGACTAAAGGATGACATTTCATTACCAAACATTGACATGATTATTGACTCCACTACAAGCTATGAGATGCTTTCACTAATGGATAGATTCTTAGGCTATAATTAGATCTGAATAACACCAGAATACTAGCATAAAATAGTGTTCACCTCTCCTAGGGAACATTTTATTATCATGTTATGCCATTTAGTCTTGAGAATGTAGGGGCCACATATCAAAGATCCATGATATACATATTTCATTATATGATGCATGACATTGTTGAACACTACATTGATGACATACTAGGCAAATTAAAGACTAGCTTTGATCATCCAGTAGTATTACAAAGGATATTTGAATGACTACATAAGTATAAAGTTAGTCTTAACCCTAAGAAATGTGTTTTTAGAGTTACTTCCATCAAATTTATTAGCTTCATTATGTCTCATAGGGGCATATAATTTAATTCAACCAAAGTATGAGCCATAATAGAAAGGCCACCACTAACTAATTTAAAAAAGATCTATAGTTTGTAGGGCAAGATCCAATCCATCAGATGCTTCATATCTCAATTGGCTAATAAGTGCCACCCATTTACACACCTACTAAAAAATATTGTAACATTTCTTTGTGTTGATGATTATCAAAAGGATTTTCAATAGCTAAAAGACTATCTAGTGAATCCACTAGTCTTATTACCTCTTATGCTAGGGAAACCATTTCTTATATATCTATCAGTGATAGACAAAGCCCTAAGGGTAATTCTAGCTCAACACAATGATAATGGAAAAGAGAATGTAGTATACTATTTAATTCTTAAACTAATTTCATATGAACACAATTATATTCCCATTGAAAAAGATTGTCTAACTATAGTCTTTGTAGCTCAAAAATTGTGACATTACATGTTGAATAATAAGACCATGGTCATTTCAAAATTAGATCTGCTCAAGTATCTACTATATAAAATATATTTATAAGGCTTCATATCCAAATAGATCATGCTTCTTAGTGAGTTTGAGATGGAATATGTGAACCAAAAATCCATCAAGGGACAAGTTCTTATAGATTAGCTTGTTGAAGTACCCCTTATAGATATAGATCCACTCACATTCCTATTTCCTAATGAATCCATCATGACCATCATTAAAACACCTCTTAAGGAGTAGAATTGGAATCTATATTTTGATGGTTCATTCACATCACATAGATCAGGGTTATGCCTTTTTTTTTATAACTCCACATATGAAACACTTGTATCAAGGCTTCAACAAGTAGTATAATGTAATATATGTCATCTACAAGTTTATTGTGATTCATAGGTAATCATAAATTAAGTTACAAACCACTTTCAAACTAAAGATGACAAGTTGGTTCCATACAAGGCCATGGTCAACACTCTCAAGCAATAGATTATCGACATCTAGTTTGAGCATATACCAAGGGTAAGTAATAGAATAGTAGATGCCATGGATATCATTGGATCTTTGATTTGACATATAGAGATGGTAAAGGACTATCAATTTCTTGTTGAAAATTTACTAGTGCCAGCTCATGAACCATCAACCATTGTAATGATTTATGATATTGTTGGTCCCATTTCTATTTGTGAGAGGATCCTTCCTAAACAAGTTAGCAAATAATAGTAAATATAGGAAATAAACTATAAAAATTAGCAATATATTAACTCAAATAGTCAAAACTAATTTATAATGGTTGAATTTTAGAATTGTTGGCCTCTTCGATGGGGAAACCTCCTTTGATAAAGCTCAATATAATAAATTTGTGGATGCCTTCATTGACCTCAACACTTAGTTTTATACTAAGTCTAATCTAAGCAACTACTACTTCCCATGAATGTGGGATAAAATAAAATGCTCATAGGATGAATTACAAAGCATATGCATCCATAGAAATTATTATACTAAAAAATTAAAGAGAAGGGTAGCATGATTTCCTAACATCCCCTCCCTCTTATAAAAAGATTTATCCTCAAAGTTTTAGATGTGGGAATTGGTGTTAAATCTAAAATATTGGTTTCCATGTGGCATCCTCTAGCTAAATATCATGCCACTAAATTAAAATCTCTATGATGGATCAAGATCAAATTTGGTGTGTGCACCTATCCAAGATAACCTCCAACTCAATAAAGATGGATCCCTCATTATCAATTTCTGGTAAAATAGTCTGCTCTTTAATGTTTGTGCCAATAACTTTTTTCAAATAAGAGACATGAATTCTAGGTGAATTCAAGAAGAAGGTAGGAGCTCCAATTTATAATTCACTAACCCAATCTTATATAGAACCTTATATGGTCCATATAACTTGAGAGCCATCTTATGATGCCCTTTGAGTTTTAGGGAGGATTGCTTGTGTGGTTACAAATGAATAAAAATCATATCACCAACTTGAAAAGTGCACTCACAATATTGTTTATCAACTTATTATTTAATTTAATTTTGTTCCATATGAATATTATCCCATAGATTGTTAAGGATCTGATCCCAATTTTGGAGAATCATTTTGACCACTTGAACTGATGAACTACTGGGGGTGTATGGAAGGAACACTAGTGGTGCTTGACCATAGACTACTTCATATGGAGTCATTTTAGTTTAGGTGTGGTAGGAGGTATTCTAACACCATTAAACAAGTGGAAACCACTTTTCCATTTATGTTGTTGTTCTAAGGTGAAGCAACAAAGGAAATTTTCCAAGCATTTGTTGACAATTTCAATCTAGCCATCCATTTGTAGATGATACCCAGAACTCATCTTTAGTTGGGTGCCAATGCATCAAAATATTTTTTTCCAAAAATCATTGGTAAATTTTGCATCATGATTTGAGACAATGGATAAAGGAATGCCATGAAGATGGAAAATTTGGTCTAAGAAAATTTGAGTGACTGTGGAAGTAGTATAAGGGTGGCTAAGGGCATAAAAATGACTATATTTGGAGAGGTAATCAACCACAACCAAGATCACTATTTTCCCTCTAAATTTAGGGATTACCTCAATTAAATCAATATAAATATCTATCCAAATCTTGGTAGGTATGGGCAAGGGTTCAAGCAACCCAAAGATGAGTGTGATTTCACCCTTCTTGCGTTGGCAGGTATCACATTCAACAACCATTTATTGAATTACCTTTTTCATTCCCTTAAAAAATAAGTTGCATCATGCCCACTCATAATTTTTGAGAAACCCTAAGTGCCCTATAGATGGATAATCATGGAGTTCATATAATATAGCCTGCTAAAAATCTATGTTTTGGGGAAGCACCAAACAACCCTTGTATTGTAGAGAAACACCATCCCAAGAATAATGTGATATGGCATGTTATTGGATAAATTTTGAATGATTTGAAATAATGAGGAGTCATTAACATACCCCTATTTTATATCATACAACTAATTCAGAATAGGCATGGAAATAACTAAAAGGGAAGTTGTGTTTGCAAATGTGTGAGACAGAGCATCAGCCACAATATTATCCTTACCCTTCTTGTAAGTGATCTCATAGTCATAACCCATGATTTTTTTGACCCATTTTTGTTATTATGGGGTATAAACACATTATTCTAGGAAATATTTTAGACTCTAGTGATTAGTTTTTATGCAAAAATGATTCCCTAGTAGGTATGGTTGCCACTTTTATATTGCATGCAAAAATGGCCATCATTTCCTTATCATAAGTAGAGAGTGATAAATTATTCCCAAAAATGGATTTGATGGTGAACACAATGGGGCATATTTCTTGAAGGATAAAAACACCAAGTCTATTACCATAAGCATTACTCTTGATAGTGAAGGTTTTAGCAAAATTTGGCATAATTAGAATAGATGTAGTACACATAGCTTGTTTTAATTCTTCAAATGCACACTCAGTAGCTTATGTCCATGTAAAAGCATCCTTTTTCAACATATATGTCAATGGAGATATTATCTTCCCATAATCCTTGAAAAACTTGCAATAGTATCTAGTCAATCCCAAAAAACCATGAAGGTTCTTAAGTGTCTAAGGATGAGGCCAATTTCTTATGGTAACTATTTCTTTAAGATCCACCCGAACCCCTTGGGCTGAAACAATATGATTAAGATACTCCAATTCATCCTAGATAAAAGAAAATTTGGACTATTTTTCACAAGATGATGGTCAAATAAAAGTTGTAGTGTGAGCTCTAGATGTCAGAGATGCTCAAACCATGTTTTACTATAGATGAGGATGTCATCAAAGAAGACCAAAATGACTTTCTATAGGTAGGTCCAAAATATTTTATTCATCAATGCATAAAATGTTGAAGGAGAATTAGTGAGGCCAAAGGGAATGACCAAAGACTCATAGTGGCCATCATGCATGTGAAAAAGTATCTTAAGGATATCATCCTCTTGAAGTTGGATCTAGTGATATCCAGAGTAGAGATCCAAGTTAGAGAAAAAATGAGTGACATGAAGCTCATCAATAATAGGGATTGGGAACTTATCCTTGATGGTGATGTGATTAAGTGTATGAAATTCAATGCATAAGTTCCATGACCCATATTTTTTATGCACAAAGAGAACTAGGGAAGAATATGGGCTAGTACTAGGGTGAATAATGCTTTACTTCAGTAAGTCTCGAATGAGCATCTTGATCTCAGTATTTTGATGAAATGGGTAGTGGTAGGGAATGATGTTGGGAGGAATACTTCCAAAAAATATCTAAATATGATGGTCTTGTAACTGTGAAGATGTAAATCCCACTATTTTGACAAAAACACATTCATACCTATGAAAAATGGTTTGTAGATTAGAAGGAGGAGTGGAGACCGTTGATGATTACATTTGAATGGAATGGAGATAGACAATGACACTGTGTGAATTCTTCCTAAGAAGATTTTCCATGCAATGTGAATTGATGATGATGAGGGATCTTGGTTATAAGCCTTTCAATGTGTGTTTTTTCCCATTGTCTAAAAACTACATCCAAAGTTTAGCAAAATCTCATAAGATGGGTCCAAGTGTGCATAATCATTGGGCTCCAAAAATAACATCACATCCACCTAAGGATAAGGCAAACATGTTGGAACACAAGTTATAATTTCTAATGTACATATGCACATTGAGACACTTCCCTTTGTAAGGTAATGTACCCATATTGGCAATCATGACTACAAAGTTGGAGGAAGGATAGATAAAACAATTAGCCTATTTGGAGATCTATAGGTTAATGAAGTTATGAGTGCTACCAGAATTAATGAGTATTATGAGAGAGACTTCTTGAATTAACCCCTAACTCATATGGTTTTTGGGGTGGTGACTCTTGCTACAACATGGAGAGATATCTCCTATTATTCTTCTTGAGATGTAGGATCCAAATCAATGGAGCTTATTCTAAATCATCTATTGTATCTTGATCATCTTCCCCATCTTTAGTTTTAGGTAGAGAGTCCACATCCTATAGGTATATGTTTTGATCAACACATTGATGTCCCTAAGTGAATTTATCATCACAATTATAGCATAGAATTTTTTCTCTATGGGATTACATATCTACTTCAATCAAATACTCGATAGGAGTGGTTATGGGGGCTAGCATTGTTTGAGATCTTGTGGATTTTGTTTTTGAAAGGAGAAAATTTGGATTTGAATTATTGTTGAGCTATGATATTTTTATCTACCAATTTAGCCAACCCTAGGGCTTCCATCATTGTGTTGGGCCAAAACATTTTGACCTCAGATCAAATTGCATCCTTCATTCCACTAACAAAGCAACTTTTGAAGAATTCATCAGAAAATCCCTCTATGTGATTGGCTAATTTTTCAAATTTTGTTTGATATTTTCTCACAGTTCTTATTTGGCAAAGTTTAGTGACTCCTCATATAAATTCATCAAAAGTACTAGGGCCAAACCATTACAAAATGAGGGTGAAAATTTTGGTCCATCTTGGCTCATCATGAGCCTTGGTATACCAATGATACCATTGAAGGGCTTTAAGTTCCAAGTGAAAGTATGCAAGTGTAACCTTGTTGGCATCAAAAGTATTATGTAGGCTAAAATATTGTTCTACCCAATAGATCCATCTAGTCAGATCTTCACCATGGAATCGAGGAAAATCAAGCTTCAACCCATGAAAATTAATGGAAGAAGAAAATTTGATATTAGAAGAGGACTATGGATTTCTTTTTTTATTCAAGGTGGTATGTTTAAGATTGAGGCCAAGAATTTTTTCATCAAGACCTTTGATGTGTCTTGAGGGCAGTAATTTCATCCTCCATGTTTTTTGCTCCTGTTTAGGTTACTACCATGACCTAAATAAGAGAATTTTTTTAAAATTTGGAATGGGTAGGAAAACTAGAGTTAAAACACATTTAGTATGGCAAGTTTTTAATTTGGGCAAATTTAGAAGGGGTAAAGGTAATTTTACTATGTTTTTGCATAGTGGGAGTATGATTGATGAAAGTGAGGGCAATTTTAGGAGTGAAAATGGAAAAACTAGAAAATTTATCAAAGAGAGACAAAGGAGCAAAAAAGGGAGATGAACACTATGGAAAATTTTTGAGGCAAATGAAAAAAAAACAAAATTTATGGCAAAACCCAAAAAATGGGTAAATTGAGATTTACGAGAATTAAGAGTGAAATCAAGGTATTAGACCTCAAAGAAGAAAATGTGGGGAATAGAATTTTAGGTGTCTATATAAAATTTAAGGATCAATGGGGATACAGATGGAGAGATATGAGAAAAAAATGAAAAAAATACTTTAAATTTTTATTTTTATTTTATTTTTATTTTTTGTCTGTCTATAAGTCTTCTAAGAATCTATAGATAGTTTTTTAGAACTGATAGAATGGAGATATCTTAATTTTTGGTTTCTATTAAGTATTTAGCTGCAAGTCCTCTGACAGTCTATGGATACTCTATTGATTTATTTTTTTAATAGTTTATCAAAAATATTTTGAAACTAATAGAAATGGGCCCCAAGTTTTAATGGTTGCCTAAGGATTTAAATATATTACTCTAGACACCAATTCCATTTAAGTGAGTATCACTCTCTAAGAAATTCATAGCCATAGGTTTACCTCTCAATGATAGGTCTTGGTTTTCCTCATGGATGGGAGCTACTCAATTGAGAAGGGGTCATTACCCATTTTTCTAGTAGGTCCTCTCAATGGGCTAACAACTTTGAGGTTCCTTAGTACTCATAATGAGTTTTAGGGCTTTCACCCAAGAACTTTTCACAATTATGCAACCAGGTTTTTACCCCGATCTAAAATAGATTATTATGATATAGATAATTACTTTTTGAAAAATTACTTAAATGGATTATGTAGCAGAAAAGAGTTAAGACTTTTGAAGGGAAAAAAATTGACACTAAAAAGAGATCTGATACTAGATGAGAGGATCCTTCCTGAACAAGTTAGCAGATAATTGTAAATACACAAAATAAACTATGAAAATTAGCAATATAGTAACTCAAATAAACAAAAATGATTTATAATGGTTGAATTGTATAATTCTTGGCCTCTTCAAGTGGGAAACCTCCTTTGAGCAAGCTCAATATAATAATTCATGGATACCTTCATTGGCCTTAACACTTACTTTTATACTAAGTCTAATCTGAGAAACTACTACTTCCCATGAATGTGGGATAAAACAAAATTCTCATGAGATGAATTACAAATCATATGCATCCATACCAATTATTATACTAACAAAGTAAAGAGAATGGCTAGCATGGATTCCTAAAAATTTGGTATTTATACCTATATGCCTATTTATACAACCATATTTTACCCCAGACTTATCCTATAAATAAACCAAAGCCTTCATCCATAATTCCCAACATTATACTTTACTCAAACTAGCCCTATAATACCATAATTTTGATGGAACTTTGCTTCATTGTTTACCTTTGACATAATCTACACTAGCATTATGGGAAGTTCATGGAGTATGTAGAACCCACACCATTGGGGCAATATTATCCAAAAATCTCTTGTGTACTTGTTATTATTGGCTAATGATGGATGTAGATGTAGTTACATGTGTCAAAATATGTGATAAATGTCAATGACATGCTAATCTGACACATGCCCTTGCCAATATTTTGAAATCAATATTGGCACCATGTCCATTTGGTACATGGGGCATCAATTTCATAGGGAATAAAAACCCCACCTCATATGATGGTCATAAACATATCCTTACACCAAAGAATATTTCATTAAGTGGGTTGAAACTAACCCCTCACTTACGTGACTAAAAAGCAAATTTCCAAATTCATATTCAATCACATCATTTTCCATTGTGTATCCCCTTTGACATTATATCTGATAATGGAGGATCATTCAATAATAAGGATGTTGAATCGCTATGTGTTGAGTACAAGATCAAACAAAATTTTTCCATAGCATATTACCCTTAAGGTAACAGCGAGGCCAAAGCATCAAACAAAACCATTGTTAGCATCTTTAAAAATATTGTCAATGATGTTGATCATGATTGTCACCTTCAGATATTCTTCACCATCTAGGCATACCACACCAATCATCATACTCCCTTAGGAGTTGCTCAATATTCACTTGTTTATGGTACTAAATTCATTCTTCCCATTGAGATCAAGTTACCTTCAATATGCATCTCTTTGAAGCATGTCCTAGATGATGAAGACCATCGAGTAGCTCACCTTCAAAAGCTAGAGTTAATTGATGAAAAATGCATGGAGCTGCTAAAAAACCTTCAAACATATCAAAGTCAACTCTATGGCCACTACAATTAGTGTGTGAAACATAAAGGCTTTGAGCTTGGTGATCTTGTCCTTAAAGAGAACCAAAAGAATACCATGGTCAAAAAGAAGCTTAAAAGCAAGTTCAAACCCAAATGGGTCGGCCATTTCATCATTATTGTAGACTATGGTATAGGAGAATATAGGCTCATCACACTAGATGGGGACAAAATTTATGAGCTTATGAACATTATACACCTCAAATGGTACTACACTTGAGTGACATGATATAATATCTATGAGGACCATTTCAAGTTATACCATATTATCAACAGTATTCTTTGTACTATACCATTCTACCATTCTTCCATCCTATCAGTCTACCATCCTATCACTTTGCCTATCACTTATCCATCCTATCATTTTGTTCTATAGACCAAACATGTTTTGATCAATCCCCACCTATCCCATTTTACCTTGGTTTATCCATTAGTTTCACACTTTTAGCATGAAGAATTAGTTTAATTTCATCATTTGTTTCAATCATTCTAGATAGAGACAGTATTTTAGAGTAGGATGAAAGAATTTTGGTAGTTACATCCTTCATTTCTTGTTCCCTTCTAATCATGTTTGTTTATGTGAGCTTGATTATTTTCACCTAAAGGGGAAAATTAGTGTCTCAATAGTCTTGCTACTAATTATAACCACCTATGGTAAAATTAGTATCATCAGTTTGATAAGTTGTAACCTAGTTATAACTACCTATGGGCAAACTAGGGCAATATTTGTTTATTGTGCCTTAACATATCAACTTGCCATTTCTATATCATACTATGCCATTGTGCCAACAATGCCTATTTTGTTTAAATTGGTTGATAAAATAGATAGATTCCTCCACTATAAGGTGGAACTAATATGACCTAGGGCCATTTTGGGACTATGTGGGTCATGCTCAATCCTTGTTAAGGTCAGTTTAGTCCCCCTCTTTTCCATGCTCTCACCATTTTATGAGAAACTATTTCAAGTTAGCCACACTCACTATTTTGTGAACTTGGATAGTTTAGTATCTCATCATTAGCTATCAAGTTGAGATACCTATAAAATTCCAAAAACCTTTGAAAAATATTTATAAAAAATAAAAAATTTAATCACTTCTTTGCCTTAAGGATTCTGGGAACCCTCACTAAGTCACAATAAATCACTTGTCAATTAGTTTCCCTATCATTTTTGGCCTTTTATCCCATGCTCTCACCCTGTTATGAGTTCATTCCTATTCTTATATCACATCTATCATGTTTGTTTTTTTATCATCATCAATTTATTCTATCCCATTTCTTGGGAGAACTACATTCATCTTGAAGTTTTGTTGGATTTATCATCCATATAACTATGTAGGCAACATCCACCTACTTAGTGCATATGGAGATAGCTCAGCCACCCCCTTCCTTTTATTTTATTCCCCCATCTTGTTTGTGCCACATTATTTGTACTAACATTAGGACTAACTACTATTTATTTATTTATTTGTTGTTTGTTTGTTTGTGTGCCTATTTATTTGCTTTCAACATTGTTGCCTTGATTTAGTCTATGTATGTTTATTGGGTGATTCCTTACGCATTTATATTTGAATCCATCCATATTCATATGTCTACATTATCATCATGGTTTTTTTCAAGGGTGAATTTTTTTCCATTTAATATTGGATCATGGGAGTCAATCCTTATGCATATTTTAGCCAAGACCTCATGGTGTTCTATCATGATGCCTATCATCACTTGTTACAAAAAAATCAACTTCAAGAAGTCTATATAACAATACAGCATCTAAATCTCATCAGCACCAACATCAACAACAATCATAATCATATCCCAAATAGATTAATTAAATGATGAAATAAGTTCAACCTTTGCTAGTTCAAATGAGCATCTCTTTACTAGTAGGTTGCCCCAATTCATCTTTATCCTTTATATTAAGTTGTCATCATCATGTTTTCAATCATCAACCATCAATCTTGTTTACCATAATCAAGGTAGAATGCTTATAACCACCTTTGGGTAAACCATTGTACACCATCCCACCTACATTCTTAATGATTCTAACCATGTTTGGGCAAATCATTATGTTATCACCAATTTGAGGGTTAATGATTATAACTACCTTTGAGAAAATCATTCACTTTCTTCTACCCAACTAGGGCATGTTTTTATCCTATTTGTTTGTTCTAATTAGGGTAGTTCCATCTTCTAAATGATTATAAACACCTTTGGGTAAATCATTATGTTATCATACCATATTTTTGACTATCAGGGTACAATGCTTATAATCACATTTGGGAAAATCATTATACACTGTCTCACTTGCATTCTCAATGATTTTAACCACTTTTTAGAAAATAATTGTGTTCTCACCCCATTATTTTCATTTGTTTGGTCCCCTCATTTCCTTCTTTCAAGGGATCATTTTTTGACCTTTTTGCCAATCATTCCCTTGAGGAGGCACCCTATAGTTCATCCATTGTCATTGAAGTTATAATTACATAGAACATTTTTATTCTTTGAGAAGATGTTAATGTGCTTAAAACTTACAACACCTTCCTAAATAGGGGTAAGCTATAGACATATAAAATTATCCACTAATGGCTTTACACTTGATTATAGACCAATTCTTACCAACCATTGAACATCTAGCCTAAGAAGATCTAAATACCTCAAATTTGGCTTCATAAAATGCAATTAAATTAATTTATCCCAAAAACCAATTAAATAGAGAAAATACCCAAATCAATTAAATCAAATCTTTAAAAATATTCAAATCCTAAAAAATATTAATTAATTTTAAAATCCTAATCAAATCCTAATTGAATTCATCCATGAGAAATTAAGGTAATTATCAAAAAGGGAAATTCAAAAATCAATGAATATCCTAGGTTTTCATCATTAGCTTTTATGAGTTGTCATTTTTGGAAAATATTCCACCCATGGTTATTCCATAATAATCATGACCATTTGAACCTTTTACCCCTACTAGGATTAATTAATCTAACCAAGGTTAGGATTTAACTCATTCCAAGTCATTTCAAACCCTTTAAAAGCAAACCTAGAGATATTCATTTGGAGAGCTTAGGACATAGTAAATGTTGGAGGTCTAGATTGCACCCTAGATGGGCAAGGGATTATTCAGGGCCTCTACCTAAATCTATCTCTACATGGGATTCAGAGAAAACTTGAAACGGAAACCTACTAATGACCAGGGAAAATGGGGAGAGAGATAACTTAAGATGGAAACCTAAGCTAATAATGGTGATGCACCTAAAATATGGTTGATCCACTCTATTTGAGCTCCTATTTAACACTAATGAGATAATCAAAAGACTAGATATAGGACTTCAAGTATTTTTCATGCATCAGTATTTCATACAAAGGTTCACCAAATGATCAAAAGCTAAGGGAAGTGATAGAGAGGTCTAATATAAGACACTAACTAGTCAAAGTATCCAAATTAGAGCCTTAATTAAATGATATATAACACTAAACATGACCTTCATAACAAGATCAACTAGTAACTAGGTGAGATTAGAATTTGACAGGGAAAAGGGGAAGAGAAATAACTTGAAAGGGAAATCGAAGCCAGCAATGGTGATGTACCTAAAATATGGTTGATCCACTCTATTTGAGCTCTTATTTAACACTAATGAGACAATTAAAAGACTAGATATATGACTCCAAGTATCTTCCATGCATCAGTATTTCATGCAGAGGTTCACCAAATGATCAAAATCTAAGGGAAGTGATAGAGAGGTCTAATACAAGACACTAACTAGTCAAATTATCCACATGTGAGCCTGAACCAAATGACATAGAACACTAAACATGCCCTGCATAACAAGATCAACTAGTATTTAAGTGAGATTATAATTTGACAAGGGAGATACTTCTACCACATGCAAATCAAATTGACATGTACACACTATACCATAACAATGAAATTTGAAAATAGTCTTGTGTTCATCTCAAAAGGTTACAAGATCAATCTTGATAAAGTCTAATAATGCCCAAGAGAGGGAATAGAGGGATCATTTTTTAGGCTCCAAAGCCTCTATATATATCAAAAAGGGAGAGAGAGATGAGCACCATGTGTAGGAGAGTGGAGAAAGGAACCTAGTCATGTGGTGGTAACTCATTGATTTCTTTCTACATATGTATATTCTTCCAACCAACTAACCTTTTCTTACTCCAATAAACTTTAAGCTCCCTTCATTGGTTGAGAGATCCCATTAGAAGATAAGGGTTTGTTCTACATGATTACAAGGTTTATTTAAATGGAATCAATTCTCTTAACTACTTCTCTAACTACCATCTCTCCATCTTCAAACTCTAAGTCCACTTGACTTGCTCATGAGGATCAAATCCTCAAATCTTAAAATTGATAGTGTCATGCCATGAATGGTGGTTATTACCTACTTTTTCAAGTATGTATTCATGTCAATAGATAAGACCCTTTTCATTAATCACATATCTACTCCATTTCCATATTTGGATCATAGGTCCATTCTATAGATGGAAAACCAATCTAAGATTATTGGTTTTCTTATAGTCTTTACATTGATGTAGACCTATAGACTAAATAGTTTATTTATTGATATAAATAGCTCCAAATAGATACATTATGCCATTTCAAGAATCAATAATTCACCATATACGTAGATTTTTATTTTAAGAATGGTAAACGCAATCACAGAATAAACCCTACACATCATGAATCTATGAACCAAAGGTCTGTATTTAGCCTTAATGGTGGCCCCTTTATGTTTTTGATACATGAATACATAATTATGTCATTTTCATGGAATTTGATTAACCTCTAATGGTGGAATGATGACCCCTACAAGACCTTGTTTACTTCTATCAAAAACTAGTCCTTGGTTTGACTCATATTTGACTTTATCTATTGAATATTGCTTTAGACAATTAAAATGATCTAACTTATCTTTATTCCCATTGGTCCCATAGATCCTTGCTCTTAGATCTTAACTTCTTCACTGTCATACACACCATAGATCTTCTTGGTATGAATGAATATAGTCCATCAATTTCCTACCACCAAAGATCTTTTAACATGTTGACTCAAGCTCACACCCTTCAATCAAGAAGTATGAATGAATGTGGACCATTAGATAGGCCTGAACCCAATATTTGAACTCAAATGAATTATTTATGAGACCCAAATTTTAATTTTTCATGCTTGTATTTGATATTCATGCAAACATTTTAGATGTCTGCATGAACATCTTAGGATCTTTGAACCCCAATGGTTATTTATCATGTCTTAAACTTTATGTTTACACACCTATCATTTTATATTGTCATGATCATCATTGACATCCACATAACCATCAATCCTTGAGCCCTAGTAGATAAATCTTGAGATTTTTTTGACATCTGTGTGAATGTCCCATTCTATAAGTTCAACTTTGAATGCTTATAACTCAAGATAAATAACTTACCAAGGCATGAAACTTTTATAGGATGTTCTTGGCACAAATAACTTCATGACACTACAATTTTTTGGCTCATGAGGATTCTTGAGGTGCATTTATAAAATTCACAAGTGAGATGGTTTGCTCATTCTTGTGTGACATCTTGGTGATGGTCTAGTCCTTAAACTTGTACAAATTCATCTTTTGATCATTCTTTCAAAGTTCTAATGGATTCCTAAGATTTGTGTAACCTGGTTCATGATCTTAAATGCTTAAATCATTATGATAACCCATTAGACCCTCCATTTTCATTTCTAGACCCATTTCTAAGACACTTTATCTTTGCTCCATTAGGGACTCAACTCACCTTTTCTATCCAGGAAAGAAGCTTGGTATGTGGGCCAAAATGGCCAACATTTTTGGCAACTCATAGGGAATCATGCCTGCTATGCTTGAGAACCCAAACATAAGCCTTATCTAGTCTATTGGGCATGAAGTCTCTTGCTCTGGTTCAATATATTTACCTAGATCTAACATTGGCTACTAATCATTTGGACAACCTTTTTAAAAAATACAAAGACAATTTCACACAGGCACTTGGAGGAAAGAAAAAATAGCTAACCTACTAAATAAATGTGCACATGGGCACTTAGAGAAAATCATGAAAACTATTCTAATATATACAAGACCTTTTTAAAATTTATCCTCCTAAAATAAAAGGAAAACTCTTTAAGTCACCATTATATGATGAGAAAAGATGTGAAACAGGCTGCCTTTTAAACCTTTGCTTATTTAAACTCAGCTACTTCATGATTTCTGATCCTTTAGCATGATCTCCAATAGATAAAATGGGATAAATATGCCTCCAATGTATACATACTCCTCTTGTTTAATAATTTCTTCATTTTGGACTATAGAAGCACCTGCAACCTTCTCATGTATGGCACTTTTGTACATAAAGGTTAAATGTCTTACTCTAATCAAAATAGCTCCAGTTCATCCCAAGAAGTAGATTCTTCTTGATCACTTGGGAAAATTCCAACCTTAACACCATCCCTACTATGCTTACCTTGAAATATCTCACATGGAAGCTCACCAACACATCCATGATTCAAGATGTCATAGCCTCATGGCTCTTGATCTGACCATTCTTCTTCATCTTTAAAGACATCAGTACTATCTTCAATGGATAATTCATCTTGAGACTAGTTAGATTCTTTAACTTGATTGGCAAGTTCACCTTCATATTCTAGAGGAGGTATAGGTTGGTTTAGAACCTCTACTTGGTCCATATATTCATGGTATAATTGTTTCCATATTTCATTTTGATCCCTTTCCTCCTTGATAGTACACTCTACCTTATGCACAAGTGTAGAAGAATCTCCAATGTGTTTCTCTTCATTCAAGAAAATTGAATTATTCTTTTTTTCACCAAAGGGAGTCCGTATGGTTATTTATTCCTCATAGTCACTCATGACATCTTCTTGATCAGATATGACTTGGGATCTTCCTCTTCACTTGTTCCCCTCAAGATGGGTTATTTCTCAAGGGAGGGTGGGATGGAAGGTTGAGTCTACTTGGATTGGTTTTCCTGATTTTACCACCTCATTAATATATCTATCCACCAATGGATTCAAGTCTTCATTTCATACAAATCATTATCGATAGCACCATATCAAACTTATTCTCTAATAGACATTCAACTACATGTAAACATTTGAACTGACTTCCTCATCCTCTCTATGAGATAAAAAGGGATCACATCAAACTTTCTATCCCATCTTCTCATCACCTCTTCTAATTTTATCATATTTGGCTTGAATACCAATAAGGATGTGCTAGCAAAAACATAATTTTGACAAGGTTGGCTAAAGGGGTAAGTAGGTTGATATGAAGGATAGATAAGCTCATTTTAGGGGTGATAGGAATGATTTGACTACTGGTATGGGTCACAATAAGGTTTTTAGGCTTCATTTGGTTGATGATATGGCTCAATGACCTGATTAGGATATAATTTTTCCCTGAACCCAGCTATAAAGACTCATAAAAGAGATCAAATAAAGATAAAACTTACTTGAAGGCTTACCTATACTATTAAAACTAGTTGAAAGCTTAGAGTCACCATTGATGTTTATAGATGTGCCTCCAAAGGTTGATTGGATGAAGAGAACACCAAAACTCTTCACCAATGATTAATATAATAAGTCCCATTAGGTGTGATAGAACTTTTATAGGTTTATATTGTACCCTAGTTAGGTAAGGGATTGTTCAGGTCCTCTACCCAAATCTAGCTCAACATGGGACTAACCCCATGTTGTGGGTATCTTATAATGGGGTTAGACCTCTAGGATTTTTAATGAGGCTAGCTCCTTAGATACATCATTTTATCTCATTTTCACTACTAAAACCTACTAATGAACGGGGAAAAGGGAGAGAGAGATAGGGAAACATAAGCTAACAATGGTGATGCACCTAAAATATGGTTAATCCACTAAATTTGAGATCTTATTTAACATTAATGAGACAAGAAAAAGACTGGATCTAGGACTCCAAGTATCTATCATGCATCATTATTTCATACAAAGGTTCACCAAATGATCAAAAGCTAAGGAAAGTCATGGAGAGGTCTAATACAAGACACTAACCAATCAAAGTATCCACATGCAAACCTCAATCAAATGACATATAACACTAAGCATGACCTATATAACAAGATCAACTAGTAACTAGGTGAGATCATAACTTGACAAGGGAGATATTTCTACCACATATGCAAATCAAAATGACATGTAGACACTATACCAGAATAACGAAATCTAAAAATATTCTTGTATTCATCTCAAGAGGTTACAAGCTCAATCTTGGCATAGTCTAGTCATGCCCAAGAGAGGGAATAGAGGGATCATTTATCAAGATCCAAAGCCTCTATATATATCAAAAATGGAGAGAGAGATAAATTAGAACCATGCATAGGAGAGTATAAAAAGGATCCTAGTCATGTAGTAGTAGCTCATTAATTACTTTTTACATACATTTCTTCTTCCAACCAACTAGCCTTTTTTTACTCCAATAAACTTTGAGATCTTTTCATTGGCTAAGATATTCCACTAGAAGGCAAGGGGTTTTTTTTCATGATGATAAAATATATTTTAATGAAACCAATGCCCTTAACTACTTCTCCAACTACCAGCTCTCCATCTCAAGAATTTAAGTCCACTTGACTTGCTCATGAGGATTAAATCCTTGAATCTTGAAACTAAAAGTGCCATGCCATGAATGGTGGTTAGTACCTATTTTTTGGGGTATGGATCCACATCAATAGATGAGACCCTTTTCATTAATCACATATCTACTCCATTTCTATATCTAGATCATAGATACATTTTATAGATGGAAAACCAATCTAAGATGATTGGTTTTCTTATAGTCTTTACATCAATGTAGATGTATAGACTTCATATCCTCTTTATTGATCTAAATAAGTCCAAATAGACACAATATGTCATTGTAGGAACCAATAATTCACCATATATGTGGATCTTTATTTAAAAAAAGGTGAACACAGTCATAGAATGAACCTTACACATCATGAATCTATGAACCAAAGGTCCATATTTAGCCTTAATGGTGGTCCCTTTATGTTTTTTATACCTAACTATGTCATTTTGTCCTTTTCATGGTGTTTTATCTATCTCTAATGTCATAATGATGACCTATGCAAAACCTTATTTTCTTCCATCAAAAATTGGACCTCATTTTGATTCCTAGTTTGACTTTGTCTATCAAATATTGCTTAGGCTAATTAAAATGCTCCAACTTGTCTTTATTCCCATTGGTCCCAAAAATCCTTGTTGTTATATCTTAACTTCTTGACTTTTATGCACATTATAGATCTTCTTGGTATGAATGAATGTGGTCCATCAATTTCCTACCACTGAAGATCCTTTAACATGTTAACTCGATCTTGCACCATTAGATCAAGAAGTATGAATTAATGTAGACTATCAGATTTTCCTAGACCCACCATTTGAACTCAAATCACTAATTTTAAAGATCCAAATTTGACATCTACATACCCATATTTAACATTCATGCAAACATTTTTGATGTTTGTGTAAGTGTCTTAGGATCTTTGAACCCCAATGGCTATTTGTCATGTCTTAAATTTGTCATTCACACACCCATCATTTGATGTTTGCATGATCATAATTAATTTCCAAATGACCATCAATCCTTGATCCCTAGTAGATAAATTTTGAGCTTTGTTTTGACTTCTGTGTGAATGTCTTATTCTCCAGGTTCAACTTTGAATGCTTATAACTCAAGCTAGAGAACTCACCAAAGCATGAAACTTTTAGAGCATGTTTTTGGCACAAATAACTTCATGACACTACAATCCTTTGGATCATGAGTCTTCTTGAGGTGTATTTATAAAATGCATAAGTGATCTAGTTCATTCATTCCTATATGATGTCCTAGTGATGGTCTCATCCTTAAACTTACACAAATTCATCTTCTGATCATTATTTCAAGGTTCTGATGGATTCTTAAGATTTGTGCAACCTATTTCATGCTCTTGAATGATTGAATCATTATGAAAACCTTTTATAACCCTCCATTTTTATTTTTGGACCCATTTCTAATCCACTTGATCTTTGCTCCATCAAGGACTCAGCTCACCTTTTATATTTAGGTAAGAAGTTTGGTATGTGGGCCAAAATGGCCAACAATAAAGTTATAATGTAGGATTTGATTCATCAAGCAAATTCATAGTGTTATAATGCAAAAATTGAGCCAAGCCAATCCATTTTCAAGTAAGATCAAGCCAAAATCCAAGCCAACTATGGTGTTAAGAGGATATTTAGATAGGTAAACCCCACTAATGAAGACTTCTTGATCACAATCAGAGTAAGCTAAAGAAGACATCATTTAGAGCATTCAAGGAAGGTAAAGAAAATTTATAAGTTTTTTTCCCTTTTAGTTGATCTTTTTAAAAAAAAATATTTACTAAGCTCCCCTTATGATCTAGGCATGGAGGTGTTATGCTTTGTTATTGTGTTTTTCCTTTCATTTGGTTTAATGGAAACTAGCATTTGATCTAACCTCCCCTCCATCGTAAATTCATAGCATCACAATTTGTATCATCAATTTCAATGTTCATGATAACTCCATCAATAGGGTGGATAAGATATGTTATATAATATGTAATAGGAAGAACAAAAAGAGTCGTGCATGCCCTTTGTTGTCTAGTAGTCATAATAGACATATCAGATTGGATGTTATAATAATAGGATTAGAGGAAGGCTTACAATTATTAATTGGTAAATTTAGCCTTATTAGTGAATGTAAATTTGATCTTTATTACCCATTTGATTACATAATTGATCCAAATAGGATACATTATCCATGTAAAGCAATATGAAAATAGTATCTTCATTACTTGTGTTAACCAATAATGTTCATTCAACTTGTTCATGATTAATGTGTATTTTTAGTGAATAATCATAAATATGGTCTAAAAATAAAACCCTAAGGCTTTAATTTTAAACACTAAAGGGAAACCTAGGGGTTGTGCATCGTTTGATATGTGTACAAGTTCAATAATATGTTTTACCCTAATATGATTAATCGATGAGATTAATCTAGTTAAAATAGAATGTGGAAATGTAATTTAGATATTAAGATATGTTATTCAAGAATACATTTAAATGTAAAAAATGGATTGGCTATTTTGATTTGACAAGTGGCATATGATAAATATAAAAAATATTAAAAAGATAAAGATACTTATATTTTTTATTGATATGATTATGATTATATTTTAGAAGTGATAATCAATGTAAATCAAGATTATGGTTATTTAAGTTATATAACTAATTCATTTCATGTTTTGGGTTAGTTATACATATCTCAGTGAATATCATTAATCAGTACTAACCTACATATAATTAGGGTACATTAATTATACAATCACTTGTAACTATCTCTTTTTACTTTATTGTTTTAATCTTGAACCCTAATTATGTGTGCATCTCCATAAATCAATCTCTTTCATCTTGAATACCTAGGTGTGATTTTGAGGGATATAAACCTCCAAAAATTAGGGAAAGTGTAATGGGTTGAGTTTACCCCAATCACCTAATCTAATAATTGACCATTGCCTACATATCTAATTATCTAAGGATGGAAATCAAGACACACATATTTCTCCCACCTAGTGCGATTGTATAATTATGTTCCTTCACTATCTGTATGCAGCTAATGATTTGGCTTTGGTACTTGACAATGTTTTCTTTGACTTGGATTGGAAGTGCTTTAAACTTGGATTATGACTACTTATAATGATAGTTTGTAATTTGGAGGAATAGGGAAAATTTACTCAATTTTTAATAGTGTATAGATGTATAACACATAAGTCCCAAGTCCTTTTTGAATGAGACCTTGATTTATTTATATATAGATCCAATTGAATAATTTATCACACTATTGATATTCTAGGTTGATGTAACAACCCTAAGGATGGGTTTGATTTTATAAAATAATCATTTTTTGGAGCATAATAGTACCAACCAAATTAGTTTCATATAGACTGGAAACACTAACCAAGTATGACAGATCAACCTATGTACAAGCAAAATAAAGTGAGTTTCGAGATGTCTATGCAAGACATTCAACATGATTAAAATATACATTGAATTTTGTATATGTGTGTAATAATATAAAAAAGGGTCGACTCATAAGATAACATGTATGTGTGATAGAATGGTAAATCAGGACCTTTTTTGAGTACTCAGGTTATATGCATTAAATATATGTCAAGCTTGCCATTTTCAAGTACCAAATACTATATTTTAGTATCTACACTATATAATTATCCTATATGGGTGTATTATCCAATTTTTATGGTGGTGGGACTAGAGGAGGAAATACCATTGTTGTAGAGGAACTCATATAATACCCTAGTAACTGTGACTACCTTGATGTAATGTATGTGCTAGAGACATAAATTCACTCTAGATTGTACTTAATGAAGCTTTTTCATCCAAGGGTTTCCTAACAACATCTCAAAGATATTTTTGTTTTATAGGACTAATAATGGAGTGGCTAGTATGGTAAAGCTTACCTAAATAGATAGCACTATATGTTATAGGGTATTCTACTTTTATCCATATAATCCCTTAACTAATTTTATTATATCTTATATTATGTGTATCTAAGGGAGTTAATAAGTGTCATTGTGTGTATGTTCTCACTTGACCCATTGTTGGTCATGACACTATGTAGGGGTTGCTCGTTGATATAGACTTGAATGAATAATGTATGGAAATTTGAACCATGATTGACAATCTCACTATCATCTAATGTGATCATATGATGGTGTGTTGAGGTGTTGATAAGTGTACCAATAATAACATATATTGGGTGGCCATATGTTTTGGGTGGAGGATGCATATTTTATACATAGTGTACTTCTAAAGTATCCTTAGTTTTTATGATCTCATGTTGGGAAATGGATCATTAAAGGTTTTAAATTTATGATTTCCATTATTCTATAGTCTGTATTCCCTTGTAGGTTTATGCAATTCAATAGTTGTCATCGATAAGATATTGTATCTTATGTCTTAGTTTTAAATATTTTTTATAATGTCCTATAATTTGATGATATTTACAATGTGAATTATTGTCATAGTTCCTTGGTTTATGAGTTTTTGGATTAAAATTTTGTTTAGGAAGATGGGTAATAAGGTTAAACTCAAGTAACTTCAATAATAACATATGCAAGTTAATGGTAATCTCTAAAATTACCTCTTCGATGGAGTTGCCAATTACAATTGATTTTTAGGTTATGATATTGCATTAACTATAATATTCTATTCATTCTTGTTGTCAGTTGGTTTGACCTTATATCTAGGTTTACTTTGAAACATTTTTTGTTGAAGTAGTTATAGGAGTAGGTGTATAATTAAGTTTTGTTGTAGAAAAGTTATTTTTCTTAATCCATTTCCTTATTTAGGCACTTATCTAGTTGTCCAAGTTAGTTCTAGACTTGGTACAACTAGGCACAATCATGGAATAACCCTATAGCACTCAACATTTGTCAATCGACTGCATTGACATCAATTCACATAAGGCATAAGCCTTATGCACTCACCCAAAGTGTAGTAGAGAAAAAATTGGGGCCCATGTTGAGCTAGTTATGTAATGGCATAACTCATTATTCAAGGTACTTGGTCATCTATAACAATGGCATTTACAAGTTCATAGGCACAAGACATTTTAGGCTAGGTTGAGGGTTTATTAGGCACAAAGCCTATCTAGGTAGCTACTTCTAGTCATATAGGGCACAATCCTATATCATGTTGCTTTGTAATTTTATGGGTACATACCAATGTTTTATCATGCTTAGCATTATTTAGGCACTTAGAGGGTTCAATGGAACATCTTAGATAAGATATTCATGTTGGGTTAGCACTTTAAGCATAGGTATCATGGCTTATCATGGGATATTTTTTATATTTAGAGGATTTACACATAATATGCTGACATCATCCTAAACTACAGAGATTCCATGAATGTCATGAATTAAAGATTGCAAAAAACATCATTCAAATTGAATTTATCACACTAAAAGCATAGCATTTGTTACATATTTCAATCACAAAGCTAAAATATTAACCCAATAACACTATGTATTAATTCAACCATTCTTCATATACTTAATGCTCCAAATATAGAGTATAGTTCATATGATGAAAATAGAGTAATAGCTTATCTAAACTATTAAAGGCCTAAAGGATCACAAGCGAGCTTGGGCACTACAATGTGGAACCTCAAGGTAATTCATGTTAATATTAATTTTAAATAGTAGTTGAATCTCTATGTTTGAAACTAATTTTGTAGGGCTTCACTATATCAAAGTCTCATTACTACATATTGGTTCAATCTTTCTTTTATAACCTACAAGAACACCTTTTACCAGGGTGGAGTTGTGCATGCTAGTTGCTAAGATGGAACTTTTCTCAATTATTCTACTATATCCATTACTATGTTCCCTTCACATTGTGATTTCTTTGTGCTTCCACTCTTTTAAGATGTCCAAAATATCATATAATTTATTATCCACCTGCTAACTAGTGTAAGGTGTGCATCGATTCATCTAGCTAGCATAAAAGATATCAAAATAGAAATCATCTTGAATTATTGCCTTATACCAAAGTGTCTATTGAGTTGGCACAGATCCATACTTACCAAAAAATGGGCCCAACATTTACCCCATATAAAATTACTAGTCTTCCCTTCTACTAGTCTTTCAATGCTTTTGGCACACAGAACTCTAACACACTCTCCTTTAGTTTAGCACTGAAGTCCTCAAAGCCCTTGATGGTGAGATTTATTTATTCAATAGCATTATCAATATTTGTTAAGGAAATGTTAGGCATGATCACATTAGTTTTCTCTAACTCTTTTTTGAAGGCCTCTAGCCTTTCTTTTTCCCTCTTCACTCTTCCATCTAATATTTCCCCTTGATCACTAGCCTTTGTTTGTAAGGTGTAGAAGAATTCTTCTAGGTTCTACTCTTAGTTCTTGATTTGGGAACTTAGGGTATTAACCTTTATCATGAGATGTACATGTTTGGTCCTACTAATAGTGTACACTTTTTCCACCAACTCTTCCTTTTCCCCCTTTGCTTGCTTGAGGTGTTCATTGATGACCGATGCTTGGTTAGAAATTTCATAAAGATGGCATCGGCTGCCTCTGCACCATCTTCTAGTTATGTGAATAAGTCTTCCACCTCTTTAACCTTGTCTATTAGCTATTTTTTTATGATGATGCAAGGGTCCTCTTCCTCTTCTTCCTGTGTTGGTTCTATTTTTATCCTTGGGAGTATTTTCTCCACTAGTGCACACACCTTGTCCACCTTTGAAAAATTTAAAGTGTTAATGTCATCCAAGAGGGATGGCTTAGATTCCTTTACATGCTTACATTCTTTTTATAATTTTAACTTAAACACCTTTATTTCATCTTCAACTTAAAGTACAATATTATTCCACTTCGAATCCCTAACATTATTGATGATGTTTTTTTGCACTACTTTAGAGGCCATTTAGATGAGTGCATTGGTCGACCTGATTGGGTTCATTGTGCAGGGGTTTATGAGAACAAAATCCTACCCTTATTCTAGTTTATTTTCACCTAGTAAAGCCATTCATAACACCTCAAAATGAGTCTCATCCATATAAATATCAAAGGCAAATGATAGTTTTTGGTGCATCCTTTTTGTAGTAGCTTTAGGGAGCATGTATTCTAACATATAATAGTCTTCATCAATCCACCCCTTCTATGCCGTTTATCTCAAGTTTGGCTTGGCACCCTCTTCTTCAATGATGGCCAGCTCCATCTATTCTTGTTCCTCTTACTCAATGATAGCACTCTCTTTATCACTTTTCTCTAAGGCTATTTCCTCTTGTTCCAATAGGGGTTCTTCCTCAGACTTGTCCCCTTGGTCCATTTATTCTTTTACCTTAATTTCAGCTTTACCCTCCTATTTCTACTAGTTTTCTTTAGTGTTCTATGTTTGCTCTTTCAAGGTGCTAGTATCACCTTCCTTGTCTTTAGGTGCCCCTTCACTACTTGGGTGTGCCTATGGTGTAGCTTCTTTTTCTATGTTGGTGGGGGTTCTAGGCACATTTTTTGCTTTATCCTTCATTAGTATCACCTTCTTTGTCTTTAGGTGTCCCTTCACTACTTGGGTGTTACTATGGTGTAGCTTCTTTTACTATGTTCGTGGGTGTGTTAAGCACTTTATTGCTTTCTTCTTCACTACTTGGGTGTGCCTATGGTGCAATTTCTTTTGCTATGTTGGTGGGGGTGCTAGGCACCTTTGTTTCTTTTTGCTTCATTAAAATGATCATGGTTCAACTTTATCCTAAGCTCAAACCTATGTGAAAATATTTAGAGGGTGAATTGGGGTCCTAAAAACTTATAGATTGTGATATAATGTGGTCCATAACCAATTAAGAAGTGAGCATATTCATTGCGATAGGAGGCACACATTTATTATTGTCCTTGAAAAAAGATGGTATTACTTTGTGTAAGACTGAAGAGAGATCTAAGGTAGGGATGGTCCAAGAGTGAGCTAGAAATTATATGGGCTCGATGGGGGTGTTAGGAGGAGGATATACCTTTGCCTTTGCATGTGCATGTGTCTCTTTCCCTACCTCTTCCTCTTCATCATTATGTGAGTTAGGACCCTCCGGATGCTTTTCACCAATGGGATACCAAACATATTGAATAAGATGTATTAGATTTCTTGTGAGGCCAATGGTGGACCCTTGATCTAAGTAGAGTGATGGCACATTTTTCATTTTTCTTATTTTATTGTATTGATGTCTAAAACTAGGAATATGTGATGGGAAGAAGCTACATTACGTCTATCATGAGAATTAGCTTTAACATATTTCTCTTTAAAAAGTGTGTTAGAATCTATAAGATAATGTAAACATGGGATATGTGATGTGAAGTTCATATTAAGAAAAACTTAATTTTTGTGTGGGATGGCATACAACCAAATGTCATTTTCCAATGTTTTGTATAAATATTATTGTATTTTTTAGTTTATATTCTAATATAGATGACAAAGTAACTTATGTAATATTGCACAATCTAACAATAAATAAAATTCATATTCATCATAAAGGATGTCACGATAAGATGATTCATATCATATCCATTAGAATTTTCATAATGATAATGTGGAGAAGAAGAAAGCAATAAAGGTTTATATCTATGTTAGCTTCTTTTTCTATATTGGTGGGGGTGTTAGGCACCTTTGTTTCTTTCTATTGTGTTAGGCACCTTTGTTTCATAGAAAATTAGAAGTTGGGTTTTAAGGTATTCAAATATGAGTTCAATCTTGACCTCTAATGAACACTTGAAAACATGAAGTGGGATAAACAAATTAGGCATTCATAATTGATAAGGGCTCAATTATTTTAATGTAATTTTGGGAACTAATATTGGATCTCACCTGGGGATGTACACCCCCTGTGGGTGTGTAAAAAACCCCAAAATGTAAGACCAAGTGCCAATCTATTGGGTCATGGATTTAACACTTAGTAGTTTATCAACAACACTCATGAAGGCTCAATAAAATAAGGCATCCTAACAAAAATAAATCAATAGGATCTAAAAATGAACACAAGATAAAATAATGAAAGAAAATTGTATAAATAAAGCCCAAAGTAGAGGGGTCACAGAGCAACAAAACAATAAGAATATACACTATACAATAATGTACATAGTTACAAACTCAATCCAAGAAGTGTTTTATATGTCTACCATTCACTGGGAGCTCTCGTATTTCACCATCTAAGTCTCTCAAGAAAAAGGTATGATACCCAATCCAACAGTTGATGGAATTGGGACCCATCTACAAGGCATCAAATTTTCCATGCTTGCCTTTCTCCTCATGCCTATTATCCCAAAGTATAACCGAATCACCTACTTGGAAGGTTCTTGGAGTGAATTTCCTATCAAATATATTATTTATATTTTCCTTGAACTTGATATCTAATTTATTTGCCTCAATCCAATTTTAAGGAGAAATCAACACACAATCAACTAAATTGATGCTAGCCAATGATAGAAAGGAAACACATAATGAACTTAATTGATGTTGGACCAAATTAAGAATGAATGCCCATGGGGAAATAAGTTGAGATTGCATTGGCATAGTCAGTTTCCCATGTCCTACATAATTAGATACACACCTATTTAAGTCATATACTTTGTCTTTTATGTTTCATGTTCAATACCAATGCACGAGCCATGCTTTGGTTAATGATGCTATTGACATCCTTTGTGGCAACCTTCTTCTTTTCCTTTTCTTTCTTGACCCATTTCTTTTGGGCCTTATTTTTCTCTACCTTCCTCCTCTTTATTATTGCCACAGTCTTTTCTTCCTCAGCCCTTATTTCCTTGGATTTGACATTATCAATCTCTTCTTAGGTCATGCTAAATTCCTTTATGGAAACTCTTTTTTTCTCTAGCTCTAGTGACATCTCTATATGTTCTTCATAGAGGCACATTTTCTTCCACTGGATTCTCTTTTCTTCCTCAATTTATGGAGGCTATGTGGATGGATATTTTGATGAGGCATTGGGAAAATTTTCTATCTTTATAAGCATGGGGGTAGTACCACCTTGGAGGGCCTCCTAAACTTATTTGGTGCTCATCTCTTCTACTGCTTTTTCTTGGAAGATGTAAACTTTCATCCCTCCTTCTTCCTCCTTTATCTCTTCATGTGCCTCTTATGCTTCCAATTCCTCATGCACCTCTTGCACCTCCATCTCCACCAAGGTTATTATTGGCATTGTAACTATCCCCTTTGACTTCTTTTTCTTCTCCCTTAGCTTGGGTGAAATAATCCCTAGCATGAAAGCCACATGCTTGTTCTTTGTTACATAGGGAGTGGCCTCATCATCAAAGGTAATCTTCAATTTGATGTGTTCTTACATCTACTCAAGTGTCTCCCCCTTTTTATTTTTGGGAGACTTCTTTTGCACTATGAGTGCCAAATTCCCTTCATCACCAACCTAGAGGGAGAGGTCATCATCCTTCTCAATGCTCGTGCCCTTATTTCTTAGCTTCATCTCATAGTATAGCATTTGGATGTGCCTAAGTATGACTCCCTTTTGGATAAGATGAATGTTAGTGTGATTTGAGTCATCCTACTCATCCTTGATGGTTTTCCCTCTTAGACATATGTATTGGTATCACAACTTGCTTCATTCTAAATCCATAATTTTCATCAGGATGTCTAGCTACTACATGTTAATAATTCTTCTAAGTCCATCCTTGAAGTATTTGGCTAAAAATGCATAAGGGAACTTTAGCCAACTAGATCAATTTCCATTTGTGAGTATTATTTACACTACACAAAAGTGATTCATAATGGTGAGGTTTCCATTTCAAACATATTCTAGGGGAGCTCCCCTGGGATGCATCATTCCTCCCTAAATGCTTTGATATACTAGGCACACCACCCCATTAATCTGGTCTTGTAATTCTATGAGAAGGTAGGGGTAGGTGAAGTTTTGATATTTTTTCACAAAGGAGTCTTAGTGTGTTGGGAAGACCCAAAGGTTGTCTTCATCACCATCAAGCATGTTGATCTCCTTCATTGAATTAGAATAGACCTCCGTGAGAAGGTCTCTCATGTTGTATGACACTCAAATGCATTCTTCACCATCTCCTTTGTAATGAACCTTGTGATGATAAACTTAACCCCCGATGTCATGTGATAGGTGATGCACAAGTAGGCCTTGGTGATGTTTATCTATTGACTATCAAGGTGAAGTTTTAAAATATTGAGGCATGCCACCACCCTCATGTCAAGGTCCTTAATATATTTTATTGGTTATGTGAAACCTCCTTTGGATTACACCAAGATTTTCTCAACCCTTTCAACTTCAGCATCATCTACCATCATCTGATAGATATCTATGTTAGAGTATGAGAGCCTAGTGATTTTGCCAATGAGACTACATAACAACCACATGGACTTCCCTACAAATTATAAGCAATCCCCATGGATGCATGAGAGGAGGAAGTACACGAGTTCCTCTGACTTCTTGAAACATTTAAACTTATAGAGTTAAGTTTCATGGGTGGTTACAAGTTTGTCTCAAATGGAGATATCAAATAAATTTGTGCCTACTTTAGTCTTTGCCCCTATATCAACCACCAAGTCTTGTGATAAATCTTTTATATTTATTAAGGTGTGGTGGTTGTATTTTTTGAAATGGCAGGTGTGTGCGAAGGATGCCCAGCTCTATCCTACTAAGACCTCTTTAGGAAACTACATCTCCTAATAGGACCTTTTTCAAGTGCCTCTAAATTAACCTCAGTGATGCTAACTCCCTCTACTAGTTGTGCTTTCGTATTTACTACGGTTGTTTCTTTTATCATCTATACCTTTTTAGCATCCTTTTGTGCATGTAGTATGTCAAAACTCATGCGCTTCTTACCCATTCTTAACTAGTTACCGTTGAAGTGCAGTTTGTTTACTTTTTCAAAGCCTTTAATGTTTGTTATCACTTCTCATAGTCATGAGGTCTATGATTGTGACTTCATCTCTCAATATTTTCTTGTCATTAATGGTGGCCTCAGTGTCACTCTAGTTTTTTATGGCTTGGTTTTTGCATAATTCATGCCCCACACTTCCTTATGCCAATATTAAAGCTAACAAAATGCCTTTCTCTATTAAATAATTCACTTTTTGTGTTCATGAGTTCTCAAGGGTTCACTCTGGTAGAAATTTTTTGCTTTGGCTTTGGTTTACTGGTCTACATGTTGGGTATAAATTATCTCAAGGTTTATAATCTAAACTAGTCAACCTTTTATTGTTTTATACCCTTAATTTAGCTACCTTCTTAATTATAAGTGATTAATGGCATGGAAGCATATAGAGTTATTGGAAATCACTAAATCTTGTAGAATCTACAAAATTACATTACCACCTACACATTTAATGTGGATATTTAAGCCTCCATCATCACCTCAATAAATCCTCTCATGGTATTTTTGGTGAAGTGACGTGTAGTCCAAATAGTCACTTCTTGCCTTACTTTAGGTGGATGCTAGTGTGTCCTAATGATATTTATCCTATGTTTTATTTAATTGGCATACCTTTCACATTCCTTATGGAAACCTGGGCATAGTGCCTCATATGTGTATGATTTAGCCTCCATGGTTCCATCTTCTTTTCCTATACACTTTCATTTTAAGCATGATTTACTATCTTGGTAGATTTTTGTGAATTTTCATCTCTTTGACTTGGCCGATCCTACCCCATATAAATCAATTACGTTGGCCCTCCAATGCTTCAATCTCCTCTTATATCTCTTTTGCATGATCATCTAATGTGTTTTCTTTCTTTCCATTGTGCACTAACTTCTTATGTGACTTTCTTTCATCCTATGTGCATGAACAATCTTTGTGTCTCTCTTTCTCCCTTGGTTCTCATATATTTAAATTCTAGAGAATTCCATGCACCTAGAAACTTAGGTGTTTAGCCTCAAGCACTTTGGAAAGCATCCATGCTTGACTCACCCAACTAGATTTATATGTAGAAGTACTAGAATATTTATCTTATAGGCCTGAAAGAACTATTTATTCACTCTAAAATAACAATAATCAAAAAATAAAAAAGTTTGGCTTGTGCCAAATGTTATTCAGGTCAGTACAACATGACTAACTTGTGACTGGGAAGTCATCATCTAATGGCTCAAGCACCATATTATTGCCTATAAGTCTTTAGTCAGTTTTCATTGGAATTCCCATGGAGCATTTTGCCAAACAATATGCACAACTTGTATGTGTCAGTTTATAATATATTTTGGATGACATGTGGGCCCATCCACCTTATCTATAGTTTACTTGGGTGTTTGAGGTACTTATAGTTATAAAATAAGACTAATGCTCCTTTAGTTAGTACCTTGTGCTTAATATGCCTATCATGCCACAACTTTTAACATGCCTTCTCAATCTACTAGCTTTATCTTGCTTGGATGCACCCAAGCAAGGCCAGATGGATGGAAGTTAGAAAGGTGAGGGAAAAATACCCTCACCTCATTACCAATTAATTTCAACTTTTGAAGGTCCAAAAGTTCCTAGTGGGGAGGAATGATCCAGGTGGATCCATGTATCGTTCTATTTTTCAAAAGTCTTCAAATTCAGTTCAAATCATTTTCACATTGTAGTACTCATCGAGAGCTTTCTAGTGCTTTTCATGGTTCAAAAAATGGCATCTAAATGCTCAAGATATAGCCAGTTGAAGAAATCATGTGACATGGATGTCAAAAGTGACGTGGCACAGTTGAGCAACACCAAGTGGACCAATCTCCATTTGACACATGGCAAATAATTAGAGGGAAAAAAATATTGGTTAGGTGTTTTTTTATGCACATGGTATTTGATAAATTCAAATGTATTAAAGGCACCAAACCTTCATGCCACCCACCAAATACTCCACTAAACATGCATCTAGGTGTTTGACTAGCTATGTGGCAGCCAAAGTTGGCACCCAAATGTTAGGGTTTTAAAAACTTTAGCAACTTGTTATATTAAGCATGCAAAAAAACCATGCCCAGCAAATGTGGGACAAAAAGCCTTGGTCAAATCATGCTCACGGAGGAAGGACGCCCTTTCCTACTTCCCTAGGTGCCTAGAAAGGAGGAGGGAGATTAGAACTTGAGACCTAGTGCCTAAAAGGCTAAGGTCTTGACCACTTCAGCCATGGTGGCTGAAATGTTATAAAAGGGAGTAATGTTTACTTGTATTGACATGGATTTCTGACTATGTAAAGAGAATTAAGAGGATTAGAGCCTTATTTTTGCCTTGTACTACCTTGGGCTTTTGTTTTCAGGTCTAAGAGAAATATTTTTAAGTATATAAAGATTAGAGAAGGTGATATTGAAGATTTGTAAAGGTTTTTAAAGCCATTTCTTGCAGCATTTTAATAGAATGGTCCTCACTATTAGGCGGACCCAGAGATGTAGGCTATTGAAGCCGAACTCCGTTATCAACTTGTTGGTGTTATCTTTGATTTTCTCTGATTATTATTGCATTCTAATCTTCATTTTAATTTTGATTTTACTTTCTTTATGCAAAATTAAACACAAGAAAGTGAAAATTTGAAGGATCTCATGAACATGAACAAGTGATTTTTGAATGTAATACACTTGCATTTTCAGTTTACAGATCAAATTTTTGGTATCAAAGCAGTTGTTATTTAATAATGATTGCTAGTGTATGTTGACAAGGTCTAAATCCAAAAAGGGTGAAGGAAAACTCATTGAATATAATCCAGAGATTGGTTCAAGGCGTGCTTCAAGGATGGCCAAAGAAGAGATGGAATTTGAACAAGATTTTTGTCAAGCTTTCATGGACATGAGAAGCATGGTTGAGGAACTATACCATGATAAACAAAGGAAATCCAAGAATGAAAAATAAGGTGATTCATGAGAATCAAAAGATAAAGAAATCGAAAAACCTTCTCCATCAGATGATGGTAAAAAAATTGTGGAATCTCTCCCTTCACTAAAATTGGATATTAAGTTTGAATTACCAATGTTTAATGGTGAAGTTAATGCCAAAAAGTTGGATAATTGGGTCAAGCAGGTTGAAGTTTATTGTAGTGTCCAAAAGATTGCAGGGGATGAGTCAAAAATTCATTTGGCTACTCTTCATATGGTAGGTACAACTCTCATCTGGTGGGAGACTAAGTTGAAGGAAACTGAACTTAAAAAAGGTAACTCGATTTCTACTTGGAATGAATTTATTGAAGAACTCAAAAAGAAATTCTATCCTTTAGGCTATATGAAACAAGCCATGATGGATTGGAAAAGTTTCAGACAAGGAAAAGGCCAAAGTGTTCAAGATTATACACAAGATTTTAGGAAAAAATCTTTACTTTTGAATGTTCCTCTATACACACAAGAAACACTGCTAAAATATATAAGTGGGTTACATAGTTACTTAAGACATATGATTCTTATGTTCAATCCCACTAATTTAGATGCAGTATGTGTTCAAGCCACTCATTTAGAGGCTAGAGGGAAACAATCAAAAGAATCTGTTCCTAAAGTAAAAATTAAGCAATCTAATGTTAAGCAATCCAAAGGGGAAAGTTCATCAGGAAAGGGTAAACAAAAATCCACTTATACTGTTAAAAAAGAAAAAGAAGGAAAACCATTTTGTAATCATTGCAAGAAAAATCATGATGAGTCTAAGTGTTGGAAATTACATCCTGAGTTAAGGCCTAAGAAGTATCAAAAGAAAGAAAAGATGGCTAATGCTATGGTTCAGGACTTAGGATCAGATTCAGGTGATGAAACTAAGATCATAGCTATGGGTTTACATAATGATTTTTCTCTTTCAGTTTTTAGCACTAAGTCATCAAATGATGCTTCTTCTTCTAGATAGAATTTTGTGCATGTTGATGAGAAAAGAAATGAATTGTTCCACATTAGAGTTGTTTCAAAGCATACTAAGATTGACACTCTATTTAATAGTGGTTCACAAGCAAATTTAATTTCTGAAGAGGTTGTTAAGAAGCTAGGCTTACAAACCAATCCCCATCCGAAGCCTTATCCACTAGGTTGCGTGTGTGACAATGCAAAGCTACAAGTCTCACAAACTTTTAGGCTAAGGTTTGCCATCACATCCAAGTTCGTAGATGAGGTTGAGTTGGATGTTGTTCCATTGGACATATGTGGGATTATTTTGGGAAGCCCATATCTTTCTGATAGAAAAGCAATCTTCTATAAAGAGGAGAATAAGTAGTTGCTTGTTAAGGATGGCATTGAATATATAGTTAGAGCACATCACATTAGAACAAGTATTTCCTTGGTTACATCAAGGCAAATGAAAAGACTAGTTAATTCAAGCAAGACTTTTTATCTCATGTTGATTAAGTCTAAGGAAAAAGAATATTCCCAAACTTTGGAAAAGTGTGATCCTAGACACAAGAATGAATTAGTTGAAATCATTTCTACTTATGATGATGTATATTAGGATCATAAGGGCTTACCTCCTAAAAGGGGAGTTCAACATGAAATTTAGCTATTGCAGGATTCTCCTCTCCCTAACATTGGCATGTACAGGTTATCAGTGGTGGAAAATGAGGAAATCAAGAAATAGGTAATGGATCTATTGGATAGAGATGTTATTCATCCAAGTTCATCTCATGTTGGTTTGCCAATTATTTTGGTGCCAAAGAAAGATGGCACTTGGTGAATGTGTGTTGATTTTCGTGCTTTAAACAAAATTACTATTAAGAATCGTTACCCTCTTCCTCTTATAGATGATTTGTTGGATCAATTAAAACATGCTATTTATTTCACTAAGCTAGATTTGAGAAGTGGATATCATCAAGTAATAATTAATGAAGGTGATGTATGGAAAACTACCTTTAAGACAAAACAAGGATTGTTTGAATGGCTTGTTATGCCTTTTGGGTTGTGTAATGCCCTGACTACATTCATGAGATTGATGAATGATGTTTTTAAATAGTTCCTTGATGATTTTTTTGTAGTTTACTTATATTATATATTGATTTTTAGAAAGTCATGGGAAGAGCATTTGATCCACATTAAGAAAGTCATGGATGCATTACGAAGGGAAAAACTTTATCTAAAAATGTCAAAATGTGAATTTGGCAAGACCTCTTTGATATACTTGGGTTACATTGTAGGACATGGTGAATTGAGAATTGATCCTACAAAAGTGTTAGTCATTGTTAACTAGCCTACACCCACTAACACAATTGAGGTTAGGAGTTTTCTTGGTGCAATACAGTTTTGGAGGAAGTTTATTGCTCAATTTTCATATATTGCATCACCTTTGCATTCTTTGAAAAGTGTGAAATAGGTCTTTCAATGGGGAGGCAAACATCAAAAAGCCTTCGATACTTTGAAAGAAAAGATAAGTACTACTCTGGTCTTGGCACTTCCTAATATACAACAATCATTTGAGATCGAGACAGATGCAAGTGAGTATGCTATGGGAGTTATTTTAATGCAAGATAAGAAACTAGTTTGTTATCATTCTAAAACCTTCACAAGTGTAGTAAGAAAATATCTAACTTATGATAAGGAATTATATGCATTGGTTCAAAGTGTTAAAAAATGGAAACATTACTTAATCAGAAAAGAAACAATAATACATACAGATCATCAGCCTTTACAATATCTCCAATCACAAACTAAGCTACAACAATCTAGACATTTTTGTTGGATGGGTTTCTTACAACAATTTCATCTTGTGATCAAGTATAAAAAAGGAATTCAGAATAAGGTTGCAAATATGCTATCTAGTCCTCCTATGGTTGTTGCATTTATTCTTTTACAACATGGTTCTTTGTCTCATGAAAGTTATAAAGAATAATATGTGAATGATCTTGATTTTCAGGATGTTTATAAAGACTTGATGAGTAGTAGACAAGTAGAAGAATTGGACTATCATGTACACAATGATCTTTTGTATCATTTGGGTAAACTATGTATTCCTCAAAATGAGAGGGTGCACATGATTAGAGAAGCACATACTTCTCTTATTTGTGGTCATTTTGGAGTTGCTAAAATGGTTGCACATTTGAAAATGTATTGTTATTGGCCTCGTATGCAAGAAAATGTTGTTAAATATATAAGGGGATGTACTCTTTGTGCCACAAGTAAACCTAGTAATAGGAAATTGGGACTTTACACTCCTCTACTTGTTCCTACTCGCCCCTGGGAAAGTATCTCTATAGATTTTGTGGGGGGATTGCCTATGACACAAAGAAAACATGACTATTTATATGTGGTTGTGGATAGATTTAGCAAAATGTGTGTTTTGATTCCTTGCACTAAGCAAACTACTGGCGAAGGCACTACATATTTGTTCTTTAAACATGTATGGGTTCATTTTGGTTTGCCTACTTCAATTATTTTTTATCAGGATTCTCAATTTATTAGGGACTTTTGGTCAACTTTGTGGGGACTAATGGACACTAAATTAAAAAGAGCACTGCATTTCATCCACAAATCGATGGACAAATAGAGGTTGTGAACCTCACTTTGGTACATTTGCTTAGGGGTTACAGTAATAAAAATCCAAAGTTATGGGATGAATAATTATGTTACATACAACATGCATATAACTGGGCACTTCATTCTTCTACTATGAAATCTCCATTTGAATTTTGTTATGGATACTTGCCTAAATCTCCTCTAGATGTTTGATATGGACAAGATACAGCTGTTGGTGAACCAAAAGAAGCCATTCGAGCCAAGAATTTCATTGAACAAGTACAGCTCATTCATTAGACTATTCATACTCAATTGGAGAAAAGTTAAACCAAGTACAAAGTCATGCATGACAAACATTGTATTGATCACCAATTTGTTGTAGGTGATATGGTATGGCTTCACATTAGTAAGGAAAGACTGAAAGGTGAAGGTAAAAAGTTGAAACCAATCTGGTATCGTCCTTTTTGGATAATGGAAAAAATTGGCACAAATGCTTTCCAATTAGATTTACCATCTTACATGCAGATTTATTCAGTTGTAAATGTGGAAAATTTGAAATTGTATGAGCCTCCAATGATCACTGATCATGATGAAAGTGTATCCATTCCTTTTGTTGATGATTTTTCTCCTGAATATCTAACAAAATTGTAGGAAGATACTATACTTGATAGCAATATGTGGACTTCGCAAAGAGGTAATGTTGAATATCTTTGTGTTGGTCTCAAAGGGATGCACCCAAGTAAGGCCAGATGGATAGAAGTTAGAAAGGTGAGGGAAAAATAACCTCACCTCATTACCAATTTATTTCAACTTTCGGAGGTCCAAAAGTTCCCAGTAGGGAGGAATGATCCAGGTGGATCCATGTACCATTCTATTTTACAAAAGTCTTCAAATTCATTTCAAATCATTTTCACATTGTAGTACTCATCGAGAGCTTTCTAGAAATTTTTGTGGTTTGAAAAATGACGTTTGAATGCTCAAGATATAGCTAGTTGAAGAAATCATGCGACATGGATGTCAAAAGTGACGTGGCATAGTTGAGGAACACCAAGTGGACCAGTCTCCATTTGACACATGGAAAATAATTAGAGGGCAAAAAAATATTGGTTAGGTGTTTTTTTATGCAAATGGTATTTGATAAATTCAAATGTATTAATGGCACCAAACATCCATGCCACCCACCAAATACTCCACTAAACATGCATCTAGGCATTTGACTAGCTAGGTGGCAGCCAAAGTTGGCACCCAAATGCTAGGCATTTAAAAACTTCAGCAACTTGCTATATTAAGCATGCAAAACAACCATGCCCAGCAAATGTGGGACAAAAAGCCTTGGTCAAAGTGCACCCATCGAGGAAGGATGCCCTTGCCCACTTCCCTAAGTGCCTAGAAAGGAGGAGCGAGATTGGAACTTGAGACCTGGTGCCTAAAAGGCTAAGGTCTTGACTACTTCAGCCACAGTGGCTGAAATGTTATAAAAGGGAGTAACACTTACTTGTATTGACATGGATTTCTAACTGTGTAAAGAGAATTAAGAGGATTAGAGCCTTATTTTTGCCTTGTACAGCCTTAGGCTTTTGTTTTCAGGTCTAAGATAAATATTTGTAGGTGTATAAAGATTAGAGAAGGTGAGATTAAAGATTTGTAAAGGTTTTTAAAGCCATTTGTTGCAGCATTTTAATGGAATGGTCCTCACTATTGGGCAGACCTAGAGATGTAGGCTATTGAAGCTGAACTCCATTATCAACTTGCTAGTGTTATCTTTGATTTTCTCTGATTATTATTGCATTTTAATCTTCATTTTAATTCTGATTTTACTTTCTCTATGCAAAATTAAACATAAGGAAGTTAAAATTTGAAGGATCTCATAAACATGAACAAGTGATTTTCGAATGTAATACACTTGCATTTTCAGTTTACAGATCAAATGGCCTCCTACGATCCCCTCATGTGCCTCATGTAGAATTGAGTCTGTTTCATGTTCCAAAACACATCAATTCAAGACTTCATCTTGATTTAATTTATATATTCCCTACTAATGATCTTAAAGGGATGCATGAATGAGAATATACTTTTTTTCTTTAGTTTTCATCATCTAGGGTGCAAACCCAGATTTTATAAATATGTCTATCTCTACCAAGTCTTTGGGAATGCACTAGACTTCATAGAGTTATGTGTCTAGCATGTCATTTTTAATGGGGACTTCCGTATCACTAGAGTTGATGTGAGATAAATGGTCTGGTCCTGATTTTACTTCTCAAGTTTCACCATAATTGAGATTTAAAATTCTTGAAACAAAATTATCCATCTACAAATGCACCCATGGAGAATGGGTTTATTCACAAGGTACTTAAGTGCCTCATGATCAGTGAAAAGGATGAATGGGGTCACCAAAAAGTATTGCCTAAATTTATGGAAAGCATAGACCATTGCCAGTGCTTTGTACTTAGTAGTTGTGTATTTTTTCTCTATCAGGGTCAATTTGTGACTTGTAAAGGAGATAGGATGACCTATCTTACCTTCATTGGGTTACACTACAGTGGTGCCAATTATATAGATAGATGCATTGACATAGATATGGAATGGACTCATCTAGTTGGGAAACTAAAAGATAGGTGTGCTACCTAACTTAAGCTTCATAGTTTTAAAGGCATCATCTTACATTATTCCCTAGTGGAATGGGTCATCCTTATGCAACAACTCCTTTACTGGTGTTGCAATCCTTGCATATATCCTTATAAAAAATTTATAACAACCATAATGGCCAAGAAAGGCATGAACATCTTTCTACATGGAAGGGATTTAGAGTTATAGAATAATATAAATATTTGTAGGGTTGATGAGTAAACCATCTTTCCATATGATGTGCCCAAGCAAGGTTCTAAATGGTGTCATCAAGATGCACTTATTAAGGTTCAAAGATATATGTAGTTATTGTCACCTATCAAACATGAGGTGCAATTTATCATAATGATCTCTCATGATCCCATACATATTCCAATCATCAAGGTACACTTAGAGGAATATATGGATAAAATACTTGAATTTGGTGATGACCACTCTGGAGAATATAGTTAGTGCATTATTGAGCCCAAAGGACATCATATTATAGGAAAAATAACCCATTCTATTGCAAATTTTATCTTAGGCCTATTCTCCTCTTCAATTTAGACTATATGGTATCTAGAGAAACCATCAGTGAAAGTATAGATTTTACAACCTATGAATCCATCCAATACTTCATCAATGAATGGAGTTGAGAATGGGTCAGTGACATAGGCAACATTTAACATTCATTAATGAATAAAAATGTAGATGCACCCATCCTTATTAATAATAATCACCATGGGGTTTACCCATTTTAACTCTTGCACTAGGTAAATTACTCCTACAGCCAACATAACGTCAATCTCTTTTTTGACCTTAGTGTGGAGATTAGGGTTCATTATATAGGGGCATTGTTTGATGGGTCAAGCACCATCCACTAGATTTATGTTCATTTTTCCAAGGGATGGGTGGGTGCCCTTCATGTCCCATTAATTTCATGGAAATAAATATTGAAACTCCTTCATGAGTTCAACAATTCATATCAGCTCCATGTCAGACTAATATGCACCTAGAGTAGCCATATTTGGTTCTCCTTCCATGTTGATATCAACTTGGGTGGTCTTGAGTAGTGTGTGGTAGGGCTCATTTCTCTCTTGATGTGTGTCCTCAACTCACCTACTCCCTTTAATTGTTTTGATGTAGATATGAGTAGTTTCTTCCTCATCAAGGGCACTATCATCCACTTGGCAAATGATCTACCTCTTTCCTATCACAGATGTCTAATTTTTCACTTTCTAGACATCCATATATTCATCACTTGAGTCACTATTTAGTTCTTACTCCTTTAAGAATTTTGTGAGCACTAATCCTTTATCCTCAAACATATCTTTTAGGCATTCTTCTAATATTATAGTATCCTTAAATAATTCCCTTTGAATGACTTGTAATGGTTTGATCAATTCCAAGTTATGTGAGGAAAAGGAGAAGCTATGCACAAACTTCTCCTTTATGGCATCCCAACTAGTTGTCTCATAGTGTGTTTCATTGACCACATACCAAGATCATGCCCACATCTTCAAGGTTATATATAAGGCATGCACCCACAAGTTTTTTTAGGGTGTTTTCACCATAGTCAATCCATGTTTCTTCACATAGGCATATGTGCACTATTAGGTCTAAATTGTTAGAGTATGGAGAAATGTCTAGGACCTCAATGATTTTTCTAAATCTAGTATATATGGTTACTTTTACATCTTTCCAAGTTGGAAATCTAGGCCTCTATACTAACCACCAATGAGCAGTAGTGCTTCTCAAAGTATACACTAGTGCAATCATCTTGTCTACTTCCTTTAGGATGCAGGACTCTAAGTCATGGACATATTCTTCTACAATATTTATCTCCTCATATCACAGGAGTATTGTAAGTTTAACTTTACTCAAGTAAAACACTCTACTTGCCTTTTTCCTATTACAAGGGGCCACTCTTTATGAAGTGTGATTGATCTAGACCTAGCTAGTCCTTAAAGGTTTTAGTGCCTTAGCACTCACTACATGGTGCCTCCAACTAGTGGTTTCTTAAGATTCTTTAACCCATTAGTTGCAAGCTACATTGGTAGTGTCTGAGGTTGACTATCCATCATCCCAAGAAATCAGTCCTTGGTCATTTAGGTTGATACTTTTGACACCTTACATTGTGATGTTGTAGATATGGTTGATCTCATCATCAAAATCAACAATTTATACATAAGGGGGTCCTTGGTCATTTGAGAGGGGGATCATGACCCTCTCCTTGCCATTTTCAAAATTCATATAGTGCTTCTTGAAGTGCATGTTAGAATTATTCACATAGCACCATGGCCTACCTAGGATTGATGGATAATTATCTTGCTTAGATAACTCAATTACTTCAAAGTTAACATGGAATTTTGTGCCCATAATATCTACAATATCACTTTTAATAATTTTTATTGGTTGTGTCTTAGATTTTTTGGCCATGAAAAACACTAGGGGAAGGCCTCAAGGTTGGCCTACCCATCTTTTCCCATGTATTCCTTATCAAGATATTGACCTTAGAACTTGTGTCCATGAGGACCTCACATATGGACCATCCATCAATGGTGGCATTCACTAGGAGATATTGATCATACTCTATGTTTTATGTATGCCTAACCTCTCATACCCTTTCCATGCATGGCATAGTAATTTCAACTGGCTTCTACTTGGCATGTTCTAAAAGAAAAAAATTTAAGAGGGGAAGTATCCTTTCTATCTGTAGGAGGCATAGGGTCTCCATTAGATCTTGTACCTTAGCCTTCTAGTTATCTTGTTTCTTGTAGGAGGTAGTAATCTATACCTCTGGATCTCATGCTAGTTGGATTTCTCCTCATAGGTTTTCAATGATTCTTATGGCCTATTGTAAGACATCTTCTAGAATTTAGGGTTAGGGTAAGGCACAACTTTGGGTTTTGGTCATGTGATGCACTCAATGTGACTTAATTCCCCATATTCTATGCATAATTTTGGTACTAGTGCAACTGACAATTGAGTGGTGAATCCACTATGAGTAGTTACCTACACTTTGATTACCTTTATATGGGTCTATTATGCCTTTGGAGTCTATTTCTCTAATTTTGTCTCATGATTGATCATTCTTGTGCCTTTGTCTATGATAGGATAGCCTTGGGTTAAATTTTTATATAATTCAGGGCATTCATTGACCTTGTGTGTTCCTCAAAAATACCCACACATTGGATGTGTAAGGAATTCATGTTGATAGTGCTCAATCAAACCACACTTGTAACATGATCATGATGGGAATCTTCCTCCACTGCATCCTCCACCCTACCCTCTATCACCTCTTTACATCCTATAACCTACATTTTTCTATCCATAACCCTCATTCCTTGGATTGTCTACCCTTTAGCTACTATAGTTACATATTTTATGCCTCTCTCCATATTTGTGTTCATTTCATTGATTACATGATAATCAGCTATGGTATGAGTGTAGACATCACATAACCAAAAATATATGGTTGTGTTAACCTAATTGGCATGTTTCAATAAAGGGTAATTACAAACATCATACACCTCATGAAAAACCTCATAGATTTAAATCAATGTGTGCACATTCCTTCAAGGGTATCTATTCTTTTTATGGCCTTTTATCTTGCAATTAGTAAAACATAATCTGCTTCAAGTATCTTGCGATGAACTAGCAATCAGTTTTTGGAGTTGGCTAACCATAGATGTAATTTTCACTTCCATGAATGTGTTGATCCTAGTGTTGACTCTTATAACTACCTTAGATCTAATCATAGTTTCAAACACTTCTTAAGGATATATGAATGTCTTCATAGAGATCACTCATATAAATGGTACTAGCAATCCTCTAATGAAGCATTGTGTGTGTTGATAGGGGTGAATGTCATAAGAAAGCTTAGAAAAAAGAATTTTAAACCTATCATCATATAAACACATGCTCTCTAATAGTCTTTGGTTAATTTCCTTGAGCACAGTGATGCTCTACAATTCAAATTTGGGTCTATCAAATTCCTTCAAAACTACTTCCTTCAAGATGTCATAATCAGTCATAGCATGATAGGATAAAATTTCCTATACCAGGTATGAGTGTGATCAAACAAAGTTATCATGAGTTGTGTTTTGTTTCACTCTAACTAGGTTATACCCCAAGTGCACCATAAATCTTACTTTTTAACACATGTTCTACATCATTTTCCACACTATGATATTCTAGAAAGTGCATTTCCATCTCGTAATATATTTGTTATGGGAAGGGCACTAGAATCTAAGGTACTTGACCCTTTTTTTATGTTCAATTTGGGTTGGGAGTTGACCCCATTTTTGTGGTTATCACCATTGAAATTGATGGTGTAATTCTACTCACTTGTGGCCCTGGGCCACTTCCTATGTGTTGTTGCCTAGTTTGTGTAGCTAACATTTGTTAAACTGGAATGTTTATGCTCAATTTTTGTGTTACTAAGCTAGCACCCAAAGTTCTAGAGGTATCCTCACCTATCTCTTCATAAGGAACAACTTGTTAAATCAAAAAATTATAGTACAATTCTTCAAAAGGGTCAAAGTCAATGTGGACAACAGGGTCAATTATCACTCTTTTTTCTTTTTGAGGGGGATATAGTGCATGAGAATACACTATAGGTTCAAAGGGGGTAGGCACTTCCAGTACATATTAAATATTTAAATTATTTAGGGACCCATCACATTCTTCACCCATTAATAATTGAGCTTGATCTATGTCTTCATTATTCCTCTCCTCATACTACTATAATTGAAGAGATCCTTCTCCATTCCCTTCCCACTCTCTATAGCTTCTTTTAACACTTATAGGTTCTATATCTTCCATCAGTCTATGCCTTCTCTTGTTATAAGTCTATCTTCTAAGCTCTTGAGTGTCAATCTACTCATCCCCTTCCATTTTGCTTCACCTACACATCCCCTTCTTCCCCATTATGTTGTTCATACATAAAATGACTTTATCCTTCCATTATTATGATTTCAAAGATGTAATCCACCATTAGCTTCTTAAGATATATGTTTAATTGTTTAAAAAATGTGCCTCTAGGCTTTTACAATAATTTATACTCTACTTTTTCAAGGTAGCACTATGTCGATACTACAAACTCAAGCACATAGTTATTTATCATTCCTTGCCACCATTTGTTTACATCTTTATTCCAGGTGGCATCAAGTTTATCAAGATTTTCCAAGTGATCCTTTGTCCACTCGGGGCATCATTTATAGATTCATTTTCATGGGTTGCCTAAGCATCCAACCATCATTACACAAACTTAGGTAGTTCACAAAAGATGATCTTATACAGAACATCATATAATTTATTCTAGACCCACTTCCTTGGCTTTTATTATTTATAAGGTGGGTACTTCAGTGCAAAGCTATCTTCCACCTATTCTAGCTAGTGCTTGATATTCTTGAGGGAGATTTAGAGCTTTATTATTTTACGCCATTATAGCAATAAAATTCAACATGGGTCCCAATAATAGAACCAAAATGTTGTATAAAAGTTCTTTTTCTTAATCCATTTCCTTAGTCAGGCACTTATCTAATTATCTAAGTCGACTCTAGACTTGTTACAACTAGGCATAATCATGGAATAAACTCATGGTTCTCAACTTTTTTCACTTGAATGTACTAGCATCAATTCATATAAGGTGAAAATCTTAAACACTCACCCAAAGCATAGCATAGAAATAACTGGGGGGCACATTAGGCTAGTTGTGCCATAGTACAACTCATTCTTTAAGGGACTTGGTCATCTACAATATAGTTTTTGTAATTTCATAGGTGCAGGATGTTCTAGGCTAGACTGAGGGTTTATAGGTGTAAAGCCTATCTAGGTAGTTACTTCTAGTTATATGGGTGTAATCCTAGATCAGGTTACTCTATAGTATTATGGGTGAAAGCTAATGTTTTATCATTCTTAGCATCCTTTAGGTGCTTAGAGGGTTCAATAGAACTTCTCAAATCAAGGATTCATGTTGGGTTAGTGATTTAAGCAAAGGTATCATGGCTTGACAAAGGATCTTTCCTACACTTAGAGGATTTCCACATAATATGTTGACATCATCATAAACTACAAAGATGCCATGAATGTCATGAATTAAATCTTACAAAAAACATAATTCAAATTAAATTTATCACACTAAAATCATATAATTCATTATGCATTTCAATCATAAAGGTAAAATATTAACCTAGGAACACCATTTATTAATTCAACCATTTTGCATATACTTAATGCTCCAAATACATATACATTTCATATGGCAAAAACAAAGTAATGGCTTATCTACACTACTAAAGGCCTAGAGGCTCACAAGTGAGCTTGGGCACTATAATGTGGAGCCTTAAGGGCATCCATGCTAATCTTAAGTTTCAATGGTAGTTGATTTTCTATGGCTGGAACTGATTCTATAGTATTTTGCTATATCAAAGTCTAGTCACTACATACTAGTTTAAACTTGATTTTATAACATATATGAGCACCTTCTGCCAAGGTGGAGCTGTGCATGTCAATTATTGAGTGAGAGATTCTCTCAATCATTCTACCAACTCTATTACTTTGTTCCCTTTGTGCTATGATCTCTATGTTCTTCCATTCTTTGAAGATACCAAAAATATCATAGAATTTGTTATCCATCTACTATTTGGTATAAGGTGTGCATCCATTCATCTAGCTGGTGAAAAAGATATCAAAAGAGTAATCATCCTGAATGATTGCCTCATACCAAAGTCTTTGTTGAGTTGGCATGGATCCATACTTATCTAAAAAGAGGCCCAAAAAATTTGTTCAAATATATGAGTTTAACTTGTTTATCCCTTATTGTGTGGCATAACTCATTGAATGATTTAAATCTCTATAAAATGATTAATGTGGAGTGGTGTAAGAAAGTTTTAATTAAATATGTCATATAATTCATATTTGAACATAAAAATTAGACATTTTATCTAAGATAATCTCATATCAATGTACATAATTAGTGATTGGATCATTGAACCATTACTTTAGCTTAGAAATTTTCACATAACATAATTTCTAGTCAATATTGATAAAAAAGGTTCTAAAAGTGACATGCCAAAGGGTTGAATGCTCTAACTAATTTAAGGGGAAAGTCATAATAATTTTAGATACTAAAATTAAATATTTATAGCATCTCAATCTTATATATTTAACAAATATCAATCAAGGCTCCACCCTTTAGTTCTAGACCTCCTTGCTACCAAAAGGCTTGCATTCACTATCTCATTATCCTAAATGCTTGTCTCTCTATCTGATCTATATAATTTTGATGGCCTAGGTCTCTTGTACTGAAAAAAGCTTAAAATATGATAAACATCCTTCACTATAAATTTCAAATCCATACCTATTTTATAGCCATATGGACATTACCATCAGAAGAGGGATACTATCACTAATGGTAGCAACTAGATCCTTAGACAGTGTCCAGTTGCCAAACTTCATCCAAATTGTGAATAATTCCAAACTTATGGTTCAACCTAGATTTATTATTTAACCCTACCATGAGATATTTTCAAAAGGTGTTCTATAAATAAAATTCTAATCCTTCTCATTATTTATTTAGTAAATACTAAGCTAACATACACTAAAATAAATTAATCAAATGTATAACCGATCTATTCTACCCTATTCATCCCTATTTTCATATCAAGCATAGGAGTAGTCTTATTATAGGTCTGAAGTATTCAAAGAGGAGCTCATAAGTGATATTTGTCAAGTTATAGCATAAATCACTACATGTAACATCATATAGTATATTTAACCCTTTTGCACATAATTTACCACACATAGGGAGAACTACATAAGTCTGAGGCTCTCCTTGCAGTATTGGCTATGTATGTAGTGCCCATTGATAGAGTGGTCTTTAGGATCAACTTGACATTGTGATCCCACTAACCCATTTTTAGAAAATTCATTCCAAGGGTAGAAAAGGGTGAAGATTTGGGGTTTGATTAATCAATGAAGAGAAAAATCCTATATCCTAATATTGAATACATCAAAATAAAGGCAATAAAAAACCCAAAAAAGTACAACTAACAGATTAATAAAAGAGTCTATATTTTGGATAAGAAAAAAAACATCTATAAAGACACTTAAGTCAACAATAATGTCTATGTTTTATGGCAGTTTTGGGGGAGGAAAAATTTAAAAAAACCTAAATGAGCATAACATAGAGTTAAGTTTTGGAACTGAGATGAAGCTAAATAATAGTTATGGTCTTGAACAGAATAGTAAACAAGATATGTTTCTCTAAATCCTTAGTTTTATAAAAATTGTTATATTTATTACACATGCTTGAATGAACTTATTGTCAAATATTATATTATACTACCTAGATTTGAATATTACATTATTGCATTTAATCATTTTATTTGAATATTATGTTTATGTAATAGACCTATTTTTTATAAAAACATTATGATGAACCCATTTTTAGAAAATGTATTCTAAGGATGAAAAAGGGTGAAGAGATAGAGCTTGATCAATTAGTGAAGAGCAAAAAATTATATCCCAATGTAGATATTGAATATAAAAATTTATAGCATATCAGTCTTATACATTTGAAAAATATCAATTAGGGCTCTACCCTTCAATTTTAGACTTCCATGTTGTCGAAAGGATTGCCTTCACCATGTCATTATGCCTAAATGCTTATCTCTTAGTTAGATACATATCATTCTCATGACCTAGGTATCCTTTACTACACAAAAAATTAAAACCTGGTAGACATCCTTTAATATGATTTTTAAGATCCATACTTATTTTCTAGCCTTCTAGACACTACCGACAATAGAGGGATAATACTATTGATGGTGGTGTCCAAAACTTTATCTAGTATCTAGTTGTTAAAATTCATCCAAATTGAAAATAATTCAAAGCTTTATTTATCTATTGAGCCCCACTATGATATATTTTCAAAAGGTGTGGTATAAATATAAGTCTAATCATTATCATTATTCATCTAGTAACTACCAAGAAAACACATACTAAAGCTAAATCAATCAAATACACAACCAAGATATTCTAACTTATTCATCCCTATTTTCATATCAATCCTAAGAGCATTCACATTATAGGTGTGAATCATTTAAAAAATAGCCCATGAGTGATATTTTTCAAATTACAAGTTAGATCACTACATACATCATCATATAGTATATTTCACCCTATTGCACATAAGTTTGAGGCCCTCCTTGGAGTATTAGCTATGTATGAATCACCTATTTATATAAGGTTGTTTGGGGCTAGTTCAGCACCATGATCTCACTAATCCATTTTTAACAAAACTCATTCCAAAGGGTGAAGAGCTAAGATTTGATCACACAATGAAGAGGGACAATCTATAACCCATATATGAATACACCAATAGAAATTCAATAAAAAACATTTTGCTGAATTTTGTCTATTTTAAGTCTAAAAGAAAAAATAGAAAAAAGGATGGGGATAAGTGATTAGAATGAACCTAGATTTTGTCTATGTACCATATCTAGACATTATGAGCACTCTTCCTTGGTTGGGGAGGACTACCTACAAGTAAGAAAGCACTACCACAAGATTTTTGTTAGTAGTTAATTGAGTGGGCTACCAAGCTATGTGCTTGTTTTAAGAAGTGTGAAACTTTCTTAGAGATGACAGTCTACTTTTGAGAGATAAAAGAATAACAAATAACTAAAAGAAAGGTAAAGAGAGAATGAAAGAGAAATAAGATTACCATTATTAACAACCTGTATGCAGTAGAGAGTGACAGGGTGTAGGTGATGTACTCTATTTATATTTTAAAAGTTTTTTGGGTAAGTTTTGAAGAGGTTAGGGAACCCACAGTCAATGACATCAATGGGGTAATGACTGATATCAGTTATACTATCAAGGTTAGTAGTGAGGTGAGCGATGTCAATTAGGCTACCAAGGTTGGTAGGGGCAATAATTCTTTGGGAGCTTACAAAAGGCTTTTTTAGGTCTGGGAAATGGTTTGGATTAGGTCTAGGAGGTTAGGAGAGTTATGAGAAAGAGATTATGGCTTGGGTATATTTGGTTAGAGGTTTGGTGTGTCAAGTTAAGGCGAAACAAGTGAGGAAGATTTGTAACTCCCTCACAGGGGTTTACTCAGAAGTGTGTAAATCAATGCACAATAGATATAAAGAAATATCAAAATAAATATTTGAAAGATCTAAAAAATAGGTGATATATTTAACTATAATGGTCATTGAATGATAAGTTCTAGATTGATGGTCCCTATCAGGGAGTTTGAACCTAAATGCCTAAATAGAGAGAATAAGCAAGTGTTGTTGATCCTCAAGAGCTTAGTTATTGATCATGATTAACTTATGCAAGATGAATGTAAGCCAGGATGTCAAAAATAGAATGCCCAGAGATTGAATGTGAGTAATAATGAATTTTCTTGATTTTTACTGACCAAAAATTTAGGTTGGAGTTTGGCTTATATTGTTGACATCGATGATCCCACCGACATCAGTCATGGGTTGACTGACATCAATGTCCCTAGAATAGGTAAACCTTACTATTTTTGGCCTATTTTCAATTATTTTTCATGCCAAATGTGACATCTATTATAAAACAATAAAAATAAGAGGTTAATAAGGAGGTATTTGATTACTAATTTAGTTTAGAAGTGGGAATAAATTATGGGTAGTTAGGGTGAGGAGACTAGGTCTTGAGGTGACTCATTAGGTGAGAATTAGTTATAGGGAGAGGTGGCTAGGTAAGCTGGCAATAGGGGTTTTTTAATTAACTTAATTAAGTATTTTAAATCAATTAAATGTGTGAGGGGTAAAAGTATGGGTTAGGGAGGTTAATTTTTATTATTGAAAAATAGGTTAAATAGGGGTTTTGGCATAGGGAGTTATCCATGTGTGTGTGACATAATTTTGGTGTCTATATTTTCCCCTTTTTTTCTTGAATTTTTTATTGAAATTTTGTAAGACAAAAATAGGAGTTAGCTACTCCAAGTATTGGATGAGGTATCTCCCCTTAAAATGGGAATCGATGGAGGAGAAACTATAATCAGGTACCGATTTGATAAAAAGGTAAATGGGTGAATGGTGGAAAATTGAATATTGCTCCATATGCATATACTATAATGAGTTATAGTTGAAAAAGTCAAGAATAGGTAAGGTTAAGGAGGACTCAGATAGAAGTAACCAAAGCATAGCTTTTAAGTGATAGTTAATAGGTCAAAACAATCAAAGTTATAGCTCTAATGGTCAATGTGTCCTAGGTATTTAAGGTAAGAAGTGCCCTTGGGAAAAACAAAAGGGTTGAAGGTGATAGGATGAGCTTGGTTTCCATCCATAATACCTAATATAAATGTGTGTGCATAATAGCCAACTATAGTAGAATAACATAAGCAGTCAAGACAAGCAATGCAAGATTAGTGTAAAAGGGTCAATGAGGGAGGAGATATTCATGATATCTAAGCAAAGTCATCATTAGTGAAGATTTAAGTGATCTCCAATGGTTTTTATCATGGTTTGGGGAGATATATGTGATCTTCAATTATCCCAATGTATGGGTAAAGTTTGAAAAGTTAGGGTGTCTTGGTTGGGAAAAACATTATAGAAATAGTGTTAACATCAGTAATAGATAGTGCTAACATCGATGCACTAGGGAAACATTGTCGATGTCGATAAGTGTAAGCACTAATGTCAATAGATTAGGTCAAGAATGCCAATGTTAGTGGTTGACCAAACTTGATAAAAAGGGGTTTGGAAATTGACCAAACTCATTTGTAACTTTGTGATTGGAGATAAAAAATAGAGCTTGAAAGCGATTGAGATGGTAGAGCAAAGAGGGGACATAGTAGGAGGTCCACCACCATAGGAGATAATTGTGCTAGCCAAGAGGAGATGGAGAGATGAGGTAAGAGTTTCTACTAGTTGGTTTGAAATTTGATTTGGGTATTTGTAGTTTTTAGCCTAATTTAGAGGTGAGGGTGTAGAAAATGTTAATAGGGGTGTAGAAAATAGTGTAGGTTTGTGATCGGATAAGTTGGGGGGTTGTTTGGGTAGTTTTTAGGTGAAATTTGGTAATTTTGGGTTTGGGTCATTTAGCCTTAAGGCTAAACTAGTCATTGATGTTGGTGAGGTCCACCGATGTCAATCGACATAGCACTAAGGTCGGTAGGTACCTACCGATGTCAGCTGATATGTAGGCCTATAAAGTACCAACATCAGCATTAATGTTAACATCGATAATTGTAAAAAAGTAGAAAAATAGGAGGAAGGGTGAGTTTAGATCCCTAGAGGAAGTACTCAACTAGCCTAATGGCCAAGCTAGCCTTAGAAGACCCCATGTCGACTAAGTGCTACCTACATAGCCCGATTTAGGGCCTTAGGCCAATGTAGTTCTCTTGAAGCCTAGGAAAAAGATCTAAAAAGGTATGTTAGGGAAAATGGGTAAAAAGGTAAGTTGAGATAGGTTGGCAGGTCTAGGGATTAAAAGACAAATCATAGTGTCAAGAGTCAAGGATATAGGCCATGAAGCCTAGAGTTGTGATAGGAAAGTAGGTCTAGGGTAGAGAGAGAGAGGTAGTGAAGCCTAGGGTAGAGAGAGAGGTAATGAAGCCTAGGGTAGAGAAAAAGAGGTAGTGAAGCCTAGGGTAGTTAGTGAGGTAAGTATATGGCTGAGCTAACCTTAAAAGACCCTATGTTGATTGAGTATTACCTATTTAGCCTAGTTTAGGGCCTCATACCAATGTAGTTCCCTAAAAGAGAAGGGAAAAAGGTAGTGATACAGTATATTAAAAAGGTATATGATTTGAGTTGTGTGTGTATGGATGTAGGTGAGGATGGAGTAGACATTATAAGATCATCTATCAAATTTGTTGACATGTATGAGGAGGGATGTCACCCCAGATGAGTGGGAGCACATGGTAGCTATGGGGTTAGGAGGAATGAGATGTTACTTTCAAGTCACTTGAGATGTGTCCCTGATGATAACATTTATTGAGAGGTGGTATCACACTACCAACACCTTCCATCTAATAACTAGAGAGTTGATGATGACTCAAGAGGATGTTTATAAGATTTTATGGCTACCAGTCTAGGGTGAGGAGCTCTTCACATGCTCAAGAGAGGAGCATGATATACACATGGTCACATTATATGGAGAGTATGTGAGTGAGGTGACCTACCATTCTATGAGTTTCACATACGAGCCACTCTATATGGTTGATGAAGAGTAGCATCATCTGAGCATCCTAATGATGATTGGGATCATGGTGTATACATTACTAGATGTAGACAATGGGAGATTTATGATTTCATTGATAGGTGTGTTTGCATACATGGTTGAGTAGCAGACCATTTTTACCTAGGGTCTAGTATTTTTGGCATAATTATATAGAGAGATATGGGGGTTAAGGTTATGATGGTGATATAATTTATGTGTCGACCATTTACTGCACTATTAGGCATATGACCATATCATGCTGACATGACCATTGGGGTTATCTACCATGATCCTAGTGGGCCTTACGGTTGGGTTTAGAAGGTGGAGAGAGGGCATGGCACAAAACTGAGTGGATGGCATGATATGAGATATTGCCTATTATAGGTGAATGATTGAGGGCTTGATCCTTAAAAATAATTTTTGGACATCATATCTAACATACCCAATTTTTAGATGATAGGCACAAAGCTTGTTGGGTTGTAGAGCTCACTATGGGTTAGGGGGATATGGGTTGATGAGTTGGAGATGGCACCCATGACACGGGTTAAGAGGAAATCTATTCTATTATAGGATATTCCACTTGCATTCCCGTGATACAGGAAGGATGACATAAAGGCACCCCTACCATTACCCAAAAAGATAAATGGGCTAGACTTTGAGGAGCTACCAATAAGACCAAGTGTTAGAGACCTAGGGTACACAGTGGCCCATACAACTTGGTGGGTAGGGTTACATTTGATGGTAGAGGTTAGGATGCCACCACTAGATTTATAAGGGTTGGTGAGAGAGAGGGATGTAGTAATATAGGCTTGAGTGTAGTAGTGTAGGCTCAAAATGTAGTAGTGTAGGCTCAAGATATAGCCCAAACATAGGTTTTAGCTTTATAAGGGTAGGTGGTGATGTTGTAGGGTCAAATTGGGCCTCTATAGGTCCAAGTTGTAGCACTACAAGGCTAGGTTATTATTTTATAGGGCTAGGTGACTATAGTGACAGTAGAGAGAGATAGTCTGAGAGTAGTAGGCCAGGCTACTCCTCCTCCTCCACCACCATAGGGACCAGTATAGGCTAGGACATCATCAGGTGCTATGGGACCTCCATAGACTATATCTTTGGTGAGATATTTGACTACTTTGGATGTGATTACCTACTATGAGAGGGTGATTAGAGAGTTCTCATAGATTTAGAGATATTCAAAGTTTGAAGAGTAAGAGAGGTTGATGTCATGTGCCACAGCTTCTAGCTCATGCAAACATAGATAGGTGGAAAGTGGTGATGACACTGCCTCCTCACAACCATGTGTAGAGCCTTGAGGACCTTGAGTGTTAGATTTTTTCCATTTTCATTATATATGTTATATGTATACTGACCTATGAATCAAAGATGTGAGATGTATATTTTGAGAGAGAGATATGATTTTATGATGATGTAGCTAATGAACATGTATTTTGATCACATATATATGTATTCATGAGATGTTCATTTATTGGTATGTTGAGATGTGTTTATTGTGATTATGATGATGATGTAGATAATAATTATTTTAGATGTTAATTTTATGTTATGTTAATATTAATGTTAATGCTGATAATGTTAGTGAGTTTAGACTAGCCTTTCCAATATATGTGATGGTATATGCATAGTTGATTGGTTAGTTTCATCTTAGCATGTTTCTATATTTTGTGATGGTGTATGCTTAAAATGAATAGATTGGTTATGTTAGTTTATTTCAGCATTTTTACATATTTATGATGGTGTATGTGTAAAATAAATTGAGTAGGCTTTGTTATTGTTGGTATGACATTGTTTCTTCATCTCAAATAGAGATATCAACATGTGACGTGGATGGAAAAATAATGAAGTAAAATACTCGTGCATTGGAAAAGATAGTAATTTGAAACATAAATAGGCTCAAGAAAATGAGCCTCTTTCATCCTTATATCTTTGAACCATTGTGTTTGTTAGAGAAGAGTCAAGTTTACCATATATTAAGTGAGTTTCATAATCCCTTGAAAGAGTATAAGGCAAAAAGGGTAAAATGAGGGAAAATGTTTGGGTAGCATAACCTATAAATTAGGGATGATATTCCCCTATTGTGAGTGACCTGAGAGCTACAATAGGCAAGTCCATGACTTAAAGCTTTTTTTGTGTAAGCTGGTCAATGCAGGAAGCCTATAATGGGATTTTGTATGGGTTAAGGTCATATAAAGCTATGAGAATCTTTTTTCATTTGTTTTCCCTTTGAGAACTAAGCTTAGCTTAGCCATCCTTCAAGGGAGTGGTCTAAGCATTTGTTTTTAATTTTAAATAGTTATCCTTTAAAGCAGTAGTCTATTGATATTAGTAAAGGGAAGTTACGTAGTTGTCCTTCAAAGGAGCAGTCTATAGATATTAGTAAAGGGAAGTTACATAGTTGTCCTTCAAGGGAGCGGTGTACATTGAGAAGTATGACTTGAGACTTTATAACTTTTTCAAATATCTCATTTTTTATTTTTTTTGTAGTCATGGACAAGACTATAGAGGCTTAGGATTTTTCCACTTTGAGGAGAAAACCATACCACTGTGTAAGTTAACTAAGTGTATAGGAGTAAGGGTGAAGAAGAAGGGAAATGAATGTAACAAGGATGTTCAAGGGATGAGCTCAAGTTAAATATGAAGTGAAGTGACACTCATTTAATAAAAAAATGGTCATAGGTGTAAGGTGTTTAAAGGGTCAAGTTCTGGTCTTCCTTCAAGAGAAGATAAGCGATAAGTTCCTGAACCATACTTGTGAGTTATGATATAAGGTCCAAGCCAACTAGGAGAAAACTTATCCCATTTTATTTTCTCCATATTCATCATGTGTTGATTTTGTTTTAAGATGAGATCTCCTATATTTAAATCTTTCTCTTTGAGGTTTTTGTTATAAGTGTGTTTGATATGCTCTTGATATATTTGGAGGTGGTTGAGGGCTATGAGATAGTGCTCATCAAGAAATTCAAGTTGAGCCAAATTTTATTGGAAAAAGTCATCATTAGTAAGTATGTCTTGTAGATAAATGCAAAGAGGATGAATCTGGACTTCAAGAGGCAAAACGACCTCCATCCCATATACCAATGAAAAAGGTGTAGCACCAATAAGGGTTCGAATGCTAGTACGATAAGCCCATAAAGAAAAAGGAATGTGTGTGTGTCAATCTTTGCCTGTATCATTGACTACCTTCATTATAATTTTGGTCAATGTTCTACTAGAAGCTTTTGCTTATCCATTAGCTTGTGGATAGTATGGTGATGAGAAGCTTAATTTGATTCTAAATATATCACAAAGACTTTGAACAGTCTTGTTTTTGAAAGACTTACCATTATCTATTATAATCTTATGAGGGACACCAAAATGATAGATGATGTGATGGTTAATGAACTCAAAAAAATTGTTAGCTTTAGTGGAGATGAGAGGGATGGCCTTGACCCACTTGGTGAAGTATTTAGTGGAAATAATGATAGAGGGATGATAGAGGGATTAATGAGGGTTAATCTCTCTAATTAGATATAAGCCCCATTTGGAGAAGGGCCAAATTTTTTTGGTGACTTGTAATGCATGACTAGGAACATGAAGGAGGTTAGCATGTTGTTGACACTTGACATAACACTAAACATAATCATCATAGTCTTGATGAAGTGTGGGACAATAATAGCTAAGTCAAAGGATATGCTTAGAAACTACATGACCATTGAAATTCCCACCACAAATCCCATCATGGACTTCCTTAACAGTGAAGGGAGTCTCAGTACTAGTGAGACATCTAAGGAGAAGACCATCAAAACCTCACTTGTAGAGAAGTCCCCCTATTATAGTGTAATGAGAGGCACATTTTATGAAGGTCCATTTCCCATTATTGGAGAGATCAGAAGGGTTAATAGAGAAGGAAAGATAATCTATGAGTTGTTTGTACCATAAGTCATGTGGGTTAGCTGTTACATTTCTGACAAAGAGGATATTAGATGAGACATAAGAGGGTAATGTTAAGCGATGCACAGTGACATAGATTATTGAAGAGGAGGATGAAGAGGGTATGTGTCAAGCAAGTGAATCCATCATGTTAGCAAACTTATTTATAGATCGAGGAATAGTTTGTAAGAGATAAGACTCAAATGATCCCAATAACATATCTACATGGTGTTTATATCACTATAGAATTTCATCTTTACATAGGTAGGAGACATTAACCTAGTTAAATACTAGCTGAGAATCATTGAAAATGGTTATGGATTTGAAACCCAAGAAGAGATATGTTTGAACTCATAGAATCAAAGTCTCATATTCAGCCATATTGTTAGTGCATTAAAAATCTAGTTTAAATGACAAAGGTATAGGCTCACCATTTAGAGGAATAAAAATGACCCCCACCATGTTGACATTTAGATCCATCAAAGAACATCATCATTTGATAGGATATGTCATCGATGGAGAGCATTATAATGGATTCATTAGGAAATTTGAGGTTTGAAGATTGATTATCAGGTAAAGGGGTAGCAACTAACTGGTCAGTGATTGTTTGCCCTTTAATAGACTTTTGTTAAATGAAATCTAAGTCAAATTAAGTAAGAACCATGAGCCACTAAGCTACATGTTGGTTTTGATATGGTTTGGAATGCATGTACTTGAGGGGATTAATATAGGTGACCACATAAGTTTTATGATTTAGGAGATAATGGTGAAGCTTAGACATAGAAAAGACCAATGCAAGGTAAAGTTTTTTAGTATGGGTATATTGAGTTTCATAATCAATAAGTGTGTGGCTTATGTAATAAACTGCCTTCTCTCAATGTTGGTCATCTTAATGTGTAATCATAACACTTAGAGAATGGTCTATTATCGAGATGTATAGGTAGAAAGGCTAATTTTCCTTAGGTGGAATAAGAACCGATGGGGAAAGGAGGTATCATTTAAGTGCATCAAAATATTCCTAGAAATTTGTATTCCAATGGAAGGAGACATCTTTTTTGAGGAGATGGTGAAAGGGTTGGTAGCGATCTGATAATTGGGAAATGAAGCAGACACTTGACTGAAGGTTGCCCTGCAGGATACATAGTTGTTTAATATTAGTAAGTGGAGGCATCTCTATGATTGATCTAACCTTAGCAATATTTACCTCAATACCATGGAGAGAAATAATAAAACCTAAGATCTTATCAGAAAGAACACCAAAGACACATTTCTTTGGGTTTAGTCAAACATTATATTGGAAGAGACAAGAAAATATAATTTTGAGAATTATCCAGTGATCTTGGTGAAGTTTAGACTTTCCAAGTAAGTAATCCATATAATCTTCCATAATTTTATGTAAGAGATCATGGAAAATATATGTCATGGCACGTTGGTAGGTTACACCAACGTTCCTTAGGCCAAAAGGCATGACCTGATAATAGAAAGTCCCCCATGGGGTAATAAATGTTATTTTGTGTTGATCCTTAGGAGCAAATAGGATTTTATTGTATCTAAAGAACCCATCCATAAGTGATAGAATCTCATGGCTAGATGTCAAATCAATAAGTTGGTCAATACTTGGCAATGAGAAATCATCTTTTGGACAAATAAGGTTTAAATCATGATAGTCAATGCAAATTTAGATTCCTTCGATCACTTTTGTGATAGGAAAAATATTATAAATCCATTATGGGTTGTCGATGGGTTGGATAAATTTAATATAAAGGATGCATTAGAGCTCTTCTTTGACAAGGAGAGCAATACGAGGATGCATATTGCAAAGCTTCTACTCAACAAGTTTAGCATCTCAATTGGTGACAATGTTATAAGTGAGGATAAAGGGGTAAATACCAGGCATGTCATTGTAAGACCAAGCAAAGGCTTTGCTATGGTCATTAATAAACTTGGCATAATCAGCTTACTCAAAGGAATCTAGAGATTGACCAATCTTGATGGTGTGAGGGTTATCATGAGGGTGTAGGTTGATGTCAATGGTTGATTCATTTAATATAGCTTGTGTTTTGGATGGGAGAAATCATTGGATATAAGAATCATCCACACCCATATATGTGATAATTGTATCATCATTTTGACATTAGATAGTGTTAATAGTGGGAGAGTCTTCATCAATTATTTTAAGATGAATGAGAGGAAGGGACCTTGTTTCCTTACCCTGATGATAGGTGAGAGGCCCAAAATGGATGGCATTTATTGAAAAAAAAATTAAGAAGTAGAGATACCTCTAATTTGATAGGTGATGGTGGAGAAGAAGGTGGAGAAAGAGAGGTTGGTTTCTCAATAATTGGTTCATGGGAGGTTTTAGTGAGTTTATTTGGTTTGTCATATCCTACTCCATGCCTCTTTTTGGCATTTTCAATGGTGTTGCTATTAGGATATTCAATAGGCATATGGACACCTTTCTCGTAATGACCCAAACCAAATCTTTACCTATGGAGATAGGTGTGAGTGAATCTAGGGTTACTCAAGAAAGAGAAGTCACACGTAAATGCTTGTGATGAAGAAGATGGATTGTTGATAGTGGGAGATTGATAAATTCCCCTATATGTGAAATTGGTTCGAAGGTTAGGGGGGCCATAAGGGGTGACAATCCCAATATAGGGATCATAATTTGGGCACATGTGAAGCCTTCCATACTCTTGTGGAGTATATAACATGTCTAGCATCAACAAATGATATTCATTGAGTGATAAACATTGAAAGGTCTCCTCCATAGGATCTTTGTCAGGTATTTGTGTTGTCGGTATTTGAGTAACCATGAGAGTGGAGATTGTAGAAGCTTCAAAAGTATCATGTAGAGAAGATGATGTTTTCAATGGGATGAGAACATCATTGGGACTATAGGTCATGTTACATGTTTTAAACAGAGGTGGGTCAATATGTATAACATGTACTTGTCCATCATGTTCAAACTTGACCTAATGGTGCAAAGTTGAGGGTACATATGCCATAGCATGTATCCAAGGTTATATAATTAGTATGTTATATTGGAACTCTCCTTCTACAGCATAGAAGAGCTTAGGAATTGTGTAGGGACCTACACAAATATGTAAGACAATAGTGCCCACCATAGTAGTTGTAGTATCATTAAAGGAATGGAGTACTGCATAAGTTTGAGACATGTAATTATCAAGAAGGGATAGCTATTTTTAGGTATGGGTGGAAATAATATTAATACTAGCTCCTCCATTGATCATAACTCTCTTGATATGAGTTTGATCAATATATGTGGTGATAAAAAGGGTAGAATCTTGATCCTCAAGATGTTGAAGTGAAATTTATAAATCACTAAAAAAAATTAGGGTGATAGAATTAAGGGATATGACCAAAGATATAAGAGGTTGGGGATCATCTGATTATACCTCAATCACTTGCAAAGCACTAATCAAATCTTGATGGTGTTAGGATGAGTTTTGGATTAACTCATGCAAAGACATTTTCACAGGAGTTTGGTGAAGTTGTTTCACCATTGAGCTTTGAATAACGTCTAAATATGATGTTTTAGGAACACCAAAGATGGAAATTTTAGGATTAGGAGGTGGAGTGTCTTTGGTGAAAGGATGAACCCAAGGAGCAGTGACATTTTCCTTAGCTTTATCCTTTTGGTTTTGTGACCATGTGGCCACATTAGCTATGTTGATTTGAAATGTTGGTGAAGGAGGTGCTAAAGGGGTTATGATGACATCTTTAGGTTTGAATTTAGGTGGAATAGTAGGAGGCACTATGGATACCAAATGTGGAATAATAGGAAGGTTAATGGGAGTATCATCAAAGAGAGTGTCAACATCGAAGTGTTGTTACATAACCATTGTGAGGGCTTTACAACTCTTAGTATTATGTCTAGGTGAATGATGATATAAACTCACTTATGTATCATCAAACCAAGATGGCTTCATTCCAAGAGGACTATAAGGCTTAAATAGAGGAAGATTTATTATGGAAGATTGTAATAAATGATGTAAGAAAAATCTTTGAGAGCCTATAGGTGAGTTCACACTTGTTGTGCTAACATGAGTGGACACTTTCTTGTGTTTTGATGCTGAAAAGGTAATTTTACATGGTGCCTTATTTGGTGATGGTAGAGTTACATGTTTTGATATCACTTGCTTACTATCAAATGTGAGAGGCCTACCAGATGGAAAAGTTAGGAGTGGAGGTAACTTAACCTTTTTTTGGCTTGGTTAGGTGATATTGCAACTAATGTAGAGGGGTGTGGCCCCAAAATGGATGGTAAATTTGAGGGTTGAAGAAGGGATCAGTGAGATCTAGGGGGCTCAACATTCTTCTATAATTTAGGCCATGAAACTCTAACTTGTGGTTGAGGAGTTAAATCTAATTTCACATGTAGATTAATTAAATTAGAAATGGGGCGTATGCTTAAGGGCTTGATCTGCTTTAATGTAACAGATTCCTATGAGGGTAAGAGTTCTGACATAGATGGATAAACTTTAAGTGATTTTAGTGAAGAATCTCTAGCTTTGTTAAATACCTTGGGGTAAAGGGTAGTAAGAAGGTTGGTAGTAAAAGTTGACATTCATTGTGTTGGATAACGAGTTTTAAGCTAGTCCTAAAATGTCGCATGGTCTAGCTTCATAGAGTCAAGAAATTTTAGACTTTTCACCAAACATGAGAAAGGTTTATATGAAGTTGACATAGGCCTTATAGTTGTGTCTTTAAAAGGCTATAGTGTTTAGGAAAGAGGGAAATTATTAGTTTCTACTACTTCAAGCCAAAGATGAGAAAGAACCGTAATGGGGTCCTCTTGGATAGAGATGAGAGAAGAGACATGGTCTACCATGGGTAGAGGTGAGGTAGGTGAAGAAGGTTCCTCAAGAGGGTAAAGCATAGGTATTATGGTTCCCTCAACATGTGGGTGAGGCATGGGTAAAGTATTATCCTCCATAGGTAAAAGAAGGGGTAAGAGAGGTACAATTGGATTAGGCACAATAGGTCTCTCATCTATTATGGGAGTAGATAATACTGACTCCTCTAAGTGCAAAAGTGGAGTGGGTGGGGTAATACTCTCTATAGGTGGAAGATAAGTGCATGAAGAAGGTTCCTCAATAGGGTATAGTCCAGGAATCATGTTCCCTTCAACACGTGGTTGAGAAATAGGTAGGTTGTGGTCTTAAAGTGGTAAGAGGATAGGTAATATTGGTGAAAATGGAATTGTCATTACAGGCTCCTCAGGTGGCAAAAGGAGTGGTAAAGGAGGCTCTTCTTGTCAAGGGAGTGGAATGGGTGAAATAGGCTCTTCTACCTAAAGAGAAAGAATAAGAGAAATAGATACCACTAAATTTGGGGGAGGAGTCAATGAAATGGATGTCTCCTATTGAGGGGAAGGTTGAATTAGAGGTAAAGGAAAGACCATATTAGTTATATGGATATTATGATCACCTAAGTTAGTTGTGGACTGGACAATATTTTGATTTGGTGAATGGTTAGGAAAAGGGTGTTTGAATACATCCATACTTTGATTAGGGGGTACATTAGGATTATCCAAGATGACATCACCTCTATAAAGCATGTCTTGAATAATAGTTTTGAGTTTCTTATAGTTATTAGAATTGTGGCCTTTAACTCGATGGTAACTGCAAAACTCATCTTCTTTATACCAGTTTGGGATAGGATGGAAAGGGTCAAAATGTATAGGAGGTTTGATTTAAGGAAGGGTTGTGACACCTTTTTTCAATAGGTTCTCTAAGATGGATGTATATGACTCCCCAATGATGTATATGACTCCCCAATGGGAGTGTATTGTCTTTATTCATACCATTGTTGGAATTGCTTGGTCAAATTTTGGGAAGTTAAAGAATTTGATTATTTTGTGGTTGTGGAAGAAGTTGACTTAATGATCACCACGTTGGTGAAGCCTTTAGATTTTTGGTTTGAGGGAGAATTTTTAGAGGAAGAGGAGTCATTTGATTTGGGATTGGGGTTCTTAGTATGCAACTTGACTTTGCCTTCATCTATAGCATGAGCATTGATTTTTTGTGCTACTGTAAAGGCCTCATCAAATGTGTAGAAAGTTTGTACTTGGAGTGTAGATGAGATGTACTTAGCACAAGCAATTAAGAAGAGCTTAATAATCTTAGGTTGGGGTAAGGAGAAGGAGAGTTGATTGATCAAGCTTCTCCAATGAGCAAAAAAATCTACAATAGACTCATCATCAAATTGTCTGATAGAATAAAGTTCTATTATAGAAACCTTTTTAGAAATGTTAATAGAAAAATGGTCTAGGAATATTTGTGTGAGTTGGGTAAATGAGAAAAGGGAGTGATGAGTTATATAACTATACCAATCCAAGGAAACACTTGAAAGAGACATAGGGAAAGTGTGAAGTAGTAATGCACCATCATGCCCTATTAAATAACAAACATGTCTAAATGCTTGCAAGTACTATTGTGGGTCCTATTTACTCTAGAAACAAGTAAATTTAAGGAGTCTCCATTGGCTTGGATAAGGGTGAATAGGCACATAAGGATGGATTGGTTCATTGCATATATTATCATAAGATAACACATTCTTTGAACAAAAAATGGATGTCTCTAGATTAGACATCTTGTCCATTAGCATCTTACTAAGGTTTGGAGTGGGATTAATTTGGGGAATACCTACTAAGTTATAGGGAATCTGATAGGAAGTAGAGGGAGCATATGACATAGCATGTTGAGGTTATGTTGGAGTAACATAAGGATAATGAGTCATAGGCTAGGGTGTAGAAAGAAAAGGGGCTTGTCCCATTGGGTTGGAGACTATGCCTTGGTTAGTTGTTATTACAAGTTAGATTATTGGCATGGTTAAATTGGATGAAGGGTGAGTCATAACTCAAGTAATCATAACAACGAGGGAAGATGTAACAGGTACCACTAAATTTTGGAATGGGGTGTGACTTGACTAAACTGGTTGTGGTTGTGAAAGTAGGGAAGTCATACCAGAGTTTAGATGGGATTGGGTAATTGGAGATGTTATACTTTGAACATTCTTTATAGTTGGGTTACTCATCAAAGTGGTGGTTTGGGTAACCATGGGGAAAATAGTGGAGGTAATTGAAACTAAGGTTGTCTCAATTAGAGAGGTTGACATACCATAGATTGGGTCACCTAAAGAATTATGGGTTCAACTCATAGTAAGGTAATGTTGAAGGGCTACTAAATTGCGATCAAGAAATTTAGCAAAATCTTGATCTCCCTCAAGCACAATGGGAATTTGGTTAGGAATGGGAGTATGCTATGTATCTAAAGTATGCTCCATGATAGAATTGAAAGTGAGAGGGGAAGGTGGAAGTGGTTTTCACCTTGTATAATCAGCAAGAATTTTAACTTGAGCTCATGTCAATACCATACAAGAGGAATTATAGATAGTCTTACTATCCTATTTTTGAAATAGAATACAAAAAAACTAATTTTAAGTGTGGGTAAGTCGGTTATTTCAACTTGTTGTTTTGATCCAATGAAATTACACAGTCACCAATGTTAGTCTCTTGACTGATGTCAATAGAAAAGGTTTGCTAACATCAGTGGTTTAACTGATGTTGATAGGTAAACTCTATCGATGTCGATAGGGTTAACCAATGTCTGTCACTGTGATATCTTGGGAGAGGAAAATTTTATGTTTTAAGAAACTAAAGTTTAAAACTAGGTAAACAAGTGGATGTGAAAGGTCTGTGTAAGAAGGAAGAACACTCAAAAAACTTGAGATAATAGGTTATACAGACTGAGTATCAGAAATAGTATTGATTTTGTGAATCAATAGGAAAATGTCCTTACCAACTCCAAAATATAGAAGGCAATAGAAAATTAAAAAAAGAACATGTAGCCATCAACTATTAAGTCATAGAGATTAATTTTTAATCTCATGTTGGCTTATGCCTTAATTAGATAGTGAGAAGAGAATCTAGTTATCAAAGGTACTAGAAAGCAATCTAGAGTTAGTTTCAGGTTAGTTTCAGTGCTCAAGAGAAAATCTATGTTAGAATAGGTACATGACTTGTTATAGGAGCTTTCTCTCCACACTTCATGAACCTAGAGCTGAGCCAGGCTACTTAGCCAAAATACACCTATTTAGAGATTATACTCTGCCAGAGAATGGAGTGGGTTTTCCCATTGGTGGTGAAATCCAAGTAGGATAGTTGGGTAGGGTAAGGTGATCCACCAGGTGATGGAATATTGATGGGCCTTTTCTTAGGTGAGTTTAGATGTTTATTTATGTGAATGTGATTTGGTTGTGTAACATAAGTGCACTACAATTTATTCAAAATGCTTGTAATTAACTAGGTGAGTTAATATGCAATAAGAAAATAATGAAATGTAATAAGTTTTAAACCCAAATTTGAAATGTTTAGATTTGAATGAAAATAGAGATGAAATGGAATAGAGTATGAATTTTACTATCCTAATGTTCATGCAAGAAGAAGTAAAGAAGAGATTCTCTTTTTTTTTTTTGCAAAAGAAAATGAGAAATTACTTTCAGAGGCAAAGAGAAAAGAAAGAAAATTTTAGTTTAATGCTTTTTAAATAGAAAATAAGATATTAAATTTTCTCATTTTAAAGGAAAAGAGAAGGAGGAAGTGCAGGAAATGAAATTTTCACTATAATGCACCTATATGAATTCTTAAAACAAGAAATGAATCCAAGGAAAACTCTAGGGTCCCATCGAGTGTGCCAAAAATGTTTTGCTAAATTTTGTCTATTTTAAGTCTAAAGGAAAAATAGAAAGAAGGATGGGGATAAGTGATTAGAATGAACCAAGATTTGGTTTGTGCACTATATCCAAAAATTGTGAGTACTCCTCTTTGGCTAGGGAGGACTACCTGTAAGTAAGAAAACACTACCACAAGATGTTTGTTAGTAGTTAAATGAGTGGGCTGCCAAGCTATGCATTTGTTCTAGGAAATGTGAAACTTCCTTAGAGATGGAAGTCCACTTTTGAGAGATAAAAGAATAATAAATAACTATAAGAGAGGTAAAGAGAGAGTGAAAAAGAGATAAGATTATCGTTATTAATAACCTGTATACACCAAAGAGAGATAGGTTGTAGGTGATGTACTCTATTTGTATATTAGAAGTTTTTTGGGTAGGTTTTGAAGAGGTTAGGGAACCCATTTTTTATGATGTTGGTGGGGTAGTGACCAATATCAATTATACTAAAAAGGTTGGTAGTGAGATGACCGATGTCGATTAGGCTATCAAGGTTGGTAGGGGCAATAATTGTTTGGGAGCTTGCAAAAAGCTTTTTTAGGTCTAGGAAATGGTTTGGATTAGGTCTAGGAGGTTGGGAGAGTTATGAGAGAGAGATTATGGCTTGGGTAGATCTAGTCAAAGGTTTGGTATGTCAGGTTAAGGGGAAACAAGTGAGGAATCTTTGTAACTCCCTCATAGGGGTTCATTCAGAAGTGTGTAAAGTAATGCATAGTATATATATAAATAAATAGTAGAATAAATATTTGAAATAGCTAGAAAATAATTGATGTACTTATTTGTAGTGGTTGTTAAATGATAAGTGCTAGATTGATGGCCCCTATCAAGGAGTCTAAACCTAAATGCCTGAATAGAGAGAACAAGCGAGTGTTGTTGGTCCTCAAGAGCTCAGTTGTTGATCATGATTGACTTATGAAAGATGAATGTAAGCCAAGATGTTGAGAATAGAATGCCCAGAGCTTGAATGCAAGTAAGAATGAATTTTCTTGATTTTTACTGACCTAAACTTAAGGTTAGAGTTTGGCTTATATTACCAATGTCAATGATCCCACCGATGTCAGTGGCCCTAGAATAGGTAAACCTTACTATTTTTTGCCTATTTTCTATTATTGTTCATGCCAAGTGTGACACCCATTATAAAATGGTAAAAATAAGTGGTTAGGAAGGAGGTAATTGATTAGGATTTTAGTTTAGAAGTGGGAATAAGTCTTGGGTAGTTAGGATGAGGAAACCAAGTCTTGAGGTGACTCATCAGGTGAGAATTAGTCATAGGGTGAGGTGGTTAGGTAAGGTGGAAATAGGGTTTTTTTAATTAACTATTTTAAATTAATTAAATATGTGAAGGGTAAAAGTATGGGTTAGGGAGGTTAATTGTTATTATTGAAAATTGTTTAAACAGGAGTTTCAACATAGGGAGTTACACACGTGTGTGTGATATAATTTTGTTGTCTACAAGAAAACCCAAATCAATTAAATTGGTTACATTAAAATCCAATAATTAATCTATATTAGACACATGTGCCATAGTCAGACACTATCATTTAAGGTAGTGTTTAGATCTGATGGTATTATCTATAGCCATAAAGGATAATTTCTAGAATCTGATAATTAATATAAAATATTTATCCCACATAATTTACACTTATTTATATTCTAGATATTATTTCACATATTAAACTAAGTACCATTATTTATTATTTATTACAATATCTTTCAATAGTTGAACTTTAATGTTTTTAGCAATCTCAGTTGTATGAATTCAAAATATTTTGTATCTAAATTTTGTATTAATTGGTCTTCTATAGATTAGCTTATCATATTTGCACTTAAACTACTTATATATTCTTAACCCTATCCACCCCATCTAAAATTTAGGGTTAAACATTTGGTGAACCTGACCTTTGGTCTCCAAACCCCTAGTTTGCCCCATGTTTCTCTTTGATTTATTATTTTCTTAAAGTCTAATTTCTTATTTCAAAATATTCAAAATTTTAAAAATCAAATTTTATTTCCCTAAAATTATGTTCAATATGGATACATCTACAAGTTCTTTCATCATACAGTACATAACATTAGTCATTGTTTGTTATGTCAAATCAATCAAAGATATAATCAAGAAAAATAACAAAATTAGAGATTTCAATGGCAATATCATCCCTAAAAAAATTATACAAAACAAAATTCTTCAACATCTTCAAAATGAAACTTTAGCTCGATTTTTTTCATCCATATACATTGGAAACATTTCTCCAACTATCACATATGATGGAATTAAATCTCCCACTATTTTCTTAAATATTTTGGTGATCTTTATAAGGAATGGGTCTAAACTAATACCTTTTATACCACCAATCTCTTAGTTAAAAATTTGATTGGTGATGCACTTGAATGGCACAACTAAATTCCTAGGTATTCCATCTCATAACTAGAGGATTTATTCAATGCTCTAATGAAGGAATTCCAACATGATGACCTATCTTAGCCATTTAATCAATGCCAAACAACTTCTGAATGAGTTTTCTCAAACTTTCATCAAATGATGTAATTATCTAGCTCACAAATTGGACCATAACATTAATGATTATACTCTTTTAAAATTATTTGTTACTTCTCTTAAACCTCATGTTCAATACAAAGTTAATATGTTTTCCCATAAAACTTTAAAATAAACTTCAGACCAAGAAAAAAGGAAATACTTTCTTATGATTCAATTTGAATCACCTCAAGAAAATACTAAGGAACCTTTCCAATCATTTTCTCATAACATTGATTCATACAAGCCTCCCCAACCTCCCAATGGAGTATCTAATTCAACAAATTTTAACCCAACCCACCCTCTCTTGAGTCTAAAACAACTTAAGCAAAAATTGCCACCCTCTAAACCCATAATCTTTTATCCTTCCAAACCTCCTCCAAAATGGTATAATATTAATAAGTTTTGTTGAAGGAATGTTAATATAGATCCTTCTCATGATTCTTGTCATGATCTTCACTGATATCTTCTTGCTTCCTTGCTTGGTCCACATTTCAATATTGATACTCTAATAAAACAACATTATCAAGACTATCTTCAAGCTTCTCAAATCCAATCCAATGAACCACAATGACATCAACATCAACTACCTAATTATCAAAAAAAATATACCAAACCTCCACCTCATCCACTAATGTTGTACAAATCATAGTTGATCCTTATAAAAATGGGGCATTGGTACTAAACGTGGTTCTAACTACATTCCAATCAATGTCCCAATCATTTCATTATAACTTATTCTTGGGTAGACCTTGGATACACACATTGGAGGCCATCCCATATACACTACATATATGTGACAAATTCATGCTTGATGGGACATTACTAATAATGTCTCTTGATGATGAACCTTTCAAATTTTGTCAAATATTATATTTCAAATGAAAGGGGTTCCAAACTCACTCCACCAAAGTAATACATACTACTTGAAAGCATACCAACTTATGAGATGGGATAATCAATAAAAATAACTCATTTACCTCAAGATGATTATAAGGTACCAGCTACTGAGGTGCACATGGATATATAATTATAACAAGAACCAATACTAAAGGAGACAATGATACTAAAATAGTAATAAAATCTAATACTTGAGGTTCCTTTATTGGTTAACATTGAGAAACAAGATGAAATGTTTTTTTATTACAATGATAGTGATGATGAACTTCCTCATAATATTATGGATGAACAATTGCAAAAACTATATTTTGATCCACTTGAACATCTTTCACATAACCTATTCACACGTACAGGTCCTAGTATATACAAGTTAAATTCATTGCCAGAGGATATAAAGGGACATTCATATAAGGGTAAGTAAAAATTATCAAATGACCATGTAAATTATTATTATTCAATTCATAATTCTTGTCTAAAAACATTAATTCAACCTTACAAGGGACAAATACAACTACATCACATGTCAATAACATGGAATATTCATTTACTCTTACACAACATACTTTTTTATCTAGAGAAACTAAACATGTTCCAATTTTAGTTACTCCAAATAAACCTCAAATCACTAAAATATGGGTTCCATGAACCCCTGTTACTTTTATTATTTCTTCATGACCACAAATTCCTATTACATATATGCAAGATACCACATTTTCTATAAATCTAGTTTTGACACTTACGCATGCTCCTTGGCAATACCACAAGTTTCATATACTATATTTTGATCTTGGATATACATATGAGCATACCTTTGATGAGATCATAGGATAGCCTTTTCCTTTAAAATATTTCAAAAAATAATAATAATCAAATATTTTAAAGAAGTAAAAACATTCAAATATTTCAAAAATATAAAAATATTCAGAATTCACATATTTTATTTTATCCTTGGTGTCTATGTTATTTTATTTATGTTATAAAATATCATATCATTTCATTCTTATATACACATATGTTTCATGCATCTTTGAGTGTGATATAAACATAGTCAGACACTTGATCTATGCACTTCCATATGTTTTACTTCTCTTCTACCCACATCATATAGTATATTGGGGGAATCTACCTTATTTGATCATGATTGATATGGTTACATATACTTTATAATAATTTCTACATTATCATGTTTGACCTTATATGATAACACTTACACATGTCTATATCCATGCTCATAAATTTCATAGTGAACTTGATATGTTATACTACAAATGATTTTTCTAACACATATATATAGGGACTAGTAAAATATGCTTATTTTTATACTTCATCTATTCACATTGGCACTTTATTACATTGCTTGATATTTTCTTGCTTGTGGAACATTTGAATATGTTCCTTACTTGTTTCCCCATGCAACATTGTATTTTTTTTGGAAATTTGAATATGTCATTCCATGGTGATTAGACATTTAAATATGTCATCACTTTCAATTATGTGGCATTTGAACACGCCCCTTGTATGAGGTCTACATAGACCATTAATTTGCATTACATTGAGTGATCTTGTGTGTGTTCTTGATTATTTTTTAATATTATATTGTTACTCTCTAGACATTTTTATGGTCTATATCATGAATCTTAAGACTTGATGTGATCACATATTGCAATCCTAATCGATATATCTACTTTGACACGTTATCACCATATGATACAAGATTCGTACACATATTATATAACTACCTTATCTTTTTGAGGTAAGGTACCTTATAGATTCTAGTTCTCTCACTTCAAAATGGGGGCATGTCATAAAAGCATGACCTCCACATTTTCATAGTTTCTAGATTTTGGTGGGGGCATGTCATAAAAACATGACCTCCACACTTATACACTTTCTTGATAATTCTAGATTTAAGTGGGGACACATCATAAAAACATGACCTCCACACTTACACACTTATACACTCTAAAATTCAATGGGGGGAATGTCATAAAGACATAACCTCTACACTTTCACAAATTAATGAACTCATCCTATAAACCTACTAATATTGGATTATTTAATCACTCTAATATTTAAATATGCCAAGGTTGAATGATTTAATCACTTCAACCTATAAAATGAGCTAACTTTTTCAATAGAAAAGGCTTGATAATAATACATCTTGGTATATTAGGTGGATCTTGGTGAATAGTATAATTGATAAGTTCATAATTTTTGGTGTAATATCATGGCATATGCACTTATAATATGTTTGATTTGGAGTATATGTGTCATAAATATATAAAATTCTTTTTCAAATCTATGAAAAATAAATGCAATATATAGGATTATAAGTCAAGTGTATATTGGAGTGATTAAATAATCTAATATTAATATATTTATAGGATGAGTTGATTAAATCACTCACCCTCACTAGCTACACACACACACACACACACACACACTTGATTTATGTGATTGAGATATAATGATTCAATGGTCATGTCAAAACTCATCCTCACACTAGATTGGGGGAATAATACCTTCCAATATTCTTCTTTAAATATCTAATGTCTAGGTTTAAACCTCTTCTAGCTCTAATACTTCATAAAGAAGTATTTTTACCAAGTCAAAGCATCAAGAGGCAACATGGCTACATTAAAACCCTAGGTGTAGTCTTTTCTTACTCTTTTTCATTTCAATTATTTCAAATTTTATATTATATGCATTAATTTATACTCTAACATGTTCTTAATTATAATTCATACACCAACAAATCACTCAAAGTGGTCTCAAGCAAAGGCAGGGTGTATTATACACATGCAAGTATGTATTGTTTCCTTTGAATTAGTAATTTTATCATTATGCATTACTCTATTAAAGGGTATAAATTGTAGATATTAAAACTAAATATTTATAGCATCACAATCTTATACATTTGATAAACATCAATCAGGGCACTACCCTTCAACTCTACACCTCCATGTTACCAAAAAACTCAGATTCACCATCTCGCTATGCTTAAATGCTTATCTCTTAGTCTAATCCATATCATGATGATGACCCAAGTCTTTTGTACTACATAAAAATATTAAAACTTGATAAACATCCTTCATTATCAGTTTCATATCCATACCTTTTTTTAGCCTTATAGACACTACCAACCACAGAGGGACACTATTGTCGATGGTAATGTCTAGATATTTAGCTAATGTCCATTTACCAAAAGTCATCCAAATTAAAATTGTTTTAAACCTATGGGTTGACCTATTTGTCTTATTGAACCCTACTATGAGATATTTTCAAAAGGTGTGTTATAAATACAAGTCTAAGCCTTCTCATTATTCATCTAGGAAATACCAAACAAACAAATACTAAATCTAAATTAATTAGCTGTAAAACCAATTTATTCTACCCTATTCATCCCTATTTTCATATCATGCATAGGAATAGTCATATTATAGGTCTAAAGCATTCAAATAGAATCCCATGAGTGATATTTTTTAAATTATAATCTAGATCACTACATGCATCATCATATAGTATATTATACCCTTGTACATGCACATTCCCACACACTAGGGAGAACTACATAAGTTTGAGGCCCTTATTGGAATATTGGCTATGTAGGAACACCCATTGATAGATGGGTCTTTGGGATCAGCTCAACATTGTGATCCCACTAACCCATTTTTAGTGAAACTCATTCCAAAGGTGAATAAGGGTGAAGATTTAAGATCTCACCAGTCAAAGAAGAGTGATAACCTATGTCCCAGATCTAAATACATCAACAAAAAGGTGATATATTACCCAAAATAATGAATTTGGTCACATATATATATATATATATATATATATATATAATTCTATATGAGACACCTACATCATAATAAGACACTATCATCAATGGTAGTGTTCAGATCTAATGGTAGTGTCTATAGCCACATAAGTGTATTTTCTAGAATCTGAATATTGATCCTCCATACTTTACACCTATTTCCACTCCAAATCTACCTAAGCATAGTAAACTAAGTACCATTATTTCTTATTTATTGTAATATATTTCAATAGTTATACTTTAGTATTTTTAGCAATCTCAGTTGTATAAATTTAGAATATTTTTTATCTGAGTTTTTTATTAATTATCCTGCTATTGATTAGTTTTATCACCCTTATGCTTGAACTAATTCTATATTATTAACCCTATCCATCACCTCTCAAAATTAGGGTTAATCACCCAGATTTGAATACATCAACATAAAGGTGATAGAAAACCCAAAATAATGAATTTGGTTGTATCTAGATCCATTCATTATTTTGTATTAGACACCTATGTCATAGTCAGACACTAGTGTTGATGTTAGTTCCCAAATTTGATGGTAATGTCTACAACTATAGAATTATAATTTCTAGAATCATATGACTAGTCTAGAATATTGATTTTGCATGCTTTATGTTATAACCAACACATCCTTTTTTGTATAAGAAAAGGAGACTTTTACATCACCAAAATTTGAAAAATCTCATCACACAAATTGAGCCCTATTTGATCGTCATGTATGTAAAAATATAGATGCTAATTCAATCTCCACCGATAAAATCTACTACAATATTATTTACAGTTATTGTTTATTATGTTTGAATATATTTTGTAGTTATTCGCATCCCAAAAAAAAGTTAGTCCCATTGCTTTATTTAAGTGTTTTTATACATAGTATTATTGTAGATTTCACAACATGCCCTAATTTATTCACAAAATCATGGAACCTATTTTCTATCTAGAGTCTAATCTTTTGTTTTAATCAAGTTTGTGCCTTGGGCCAATTTTATCTATTGATCTAATTTGAAAAGGTACCTAGAATGTTGATCCTTAGGATGTTGTTATCTAGACTATAATCCTACATTATTATTTTGACCAAATTTAAACTTCAAAAGTTCATTATATGCATTTGGTCCAAAGTTTACATTTAAGTCTTCATGGATATAAATATATTAATTTGCATGAATCTAATAAGTCTTGGTCTATCTTGGTGCATGTTTCAAGGTGCATTGTAGTTTCTCTATTAGACCATTTTTCCTTATATTTATACATATTATCTGACTATTTAAGAGTTTTTGTGTCTTTTCCTTAAGTTTATTAAGTCCAATTATGATTTATTTCAAGTCAAATGGACTAAGGGTTTGTATCACTCCAGTTCTTAACTTAGTCATTTCATTTTTATTGGACTTAATTGGCTATATTTTTTTAGCATGCATGAATATTTTATCCTTTGAATTCATATCCATTAAATCCCATTTTTGCTCATGTTAAATCGAAAATGGGTAAGGATATTCATGGTTTCACCTTTATACTTAGTTACTTTCAGTGCCTTGGGTCAAAATTAGCTTCAAGTTTGGAAAAATTCTTGCCTTTATTCATTTAATCTCACTGTATTTTCCCTTTATTTTGGGTTATTACTTAGTCATTTTATGGCACAATTCATATTCAAAATATAATAGGTACTTTATTAACTCACAAGACAATGGTCACTACTTTTCCCACAAGCCCCAAGAAAGTGAGGAGCTACTACTTTTCACTCACTTACTTCCTCACACCTCATCAGGACTGAGAAATTTTTTTATTTTCAAGTGAGCCCATAAAGAAGTGATAATATTCCAAGTGTCTCGGTCCTATTTCCCCACTTCCTTAGATCCTATTGACTTTTGTGTCAAGTCTCTAACCTTATAGATGAGTGGGATTCTATCATGTGTCATCATTCATCTTACCCATTTCATCCCTACATATGGATCCTCGATCCTAGGTCCTAAATCCTCTAGATAAATATGACAATGTCACATGATGTAATATCACTTCACCATGGCCCTTAGGATAATTTGTGTACTTCTAATATATAGTACCAAATGCCTAGTCTATTTTTAGGTGATGAAATCTTGTTTCCCCACTCCCCATAGAAGGTTTATGTATTTCCAATCCTTTGGCATGTCAAGATCTTGCCTCACCAAGAATGTAAGGGTAAGCAATGTAGGTGGGTGATCAATTAGGTAGTGTATGAGTAAATAGATACCACATGGCATGACCAATCCAATGAGAATAAATGTTAGCATCTTAATTACCATTATAGAGCATAAATTTGACATCCATCTTGCTCACCAAAATTGTCAGACCTAAAAATAGACTTAAACCTTAGAAAATTAGTTTTTTATTTTTAGAGTTTCTTGTGTATTTAGCTTAGCAATATTTCCCCTTTATGCTCCCTTTCAAGTTATTTTATTGACTATTTATATTGTTTCATATTTGAAAATTAGTCATTTTATCTTCAATAGAGCTAAATTTGTTGTAATATTTTAGCAGGTGTGGTTGTTTTATTTTCTCTTTGGTCCATTTATGTTTCATTTCATTTGAAAATTACTAAGTGTTAATCTTGTTTCACTTTGAGCCTTAGTCTTTTTAGTATTTTTGGGCTTGAATTGGATTTAATTAGTCATTTATATTTAGAAATTCAAAATCTAATGGTCATATTTTCTTATATGTCTTTGAGCTTCCAAATGAAAAAAATTAGGGCACATGTCAAGATCTCACCACCTCGCATCCCCAAATCCTCTCAAATTTTATGTTAGGACTTCAGAGCTTTGAATGAATGGGATGTGAATGCATGTCAGCATCCAACATCCCCACTTCATTTAGGCTTCTAGATCATTGATTTAGTAACTTTAAACCTTTAGGTAAGTGAGATGATGCCATGTGGTAAAATCCTATTTCTCTACAAACCCTAATAATTAGAGTATTCCAAATAGGTAGTAGAGTCCTAAATGCTCGAAATGAGACCACATGTCAAAATCTTAGGGATCTAAAATAGTCTAGACACATTAAATAGAGAATTGGGACCAGTGACATCTGGGTTAGAAAAATTATGCCACATAGTGAGATATTGTTACACTAGAGCCAAGGTGAAGTAAAAGGACCCAGGACCCTTATCCATGAAGTAAGTAAGTGAAATAACATGTGGTAAGGCCATAACATATAAAAGAAATTTTATCTTCCTTACATAGTGAGAATTATCCACATATTTTAGTCTTCCTAATGAAGATACATGGCCCTCCAAGAAATATTTTGAGCCTAAATTTGATGGTTTTCTTTCATGTCTAGGTCATCAAAGTCAATAAATTATACTACAAATTCAATCAGATCTATGCAATCATGAATTATCTTGTCTTCCATTGCAATAAGGACCATGTGGTGCAAATTCCTAAGTAATTCAAAAAGTGGGATGGCCAAGGGATGACATGCAAAAAGGTATCAGATAGGTGAAGGCTAAAAAATAAAAAAACACCTTAATTAGGTATGATCATCATAATAGAAGTATGGGTAACTGAGCATTCCTACAGGTCTCAATGACTTTTTACCACACAAATTCAATTTGAGAGCATAAAAGACAAAAATTTATCTTAATCAGGTATGTCCCCTACTATGAAAAGTGCATCCAACTAAGTGTTTTGATGAGTGTTAGACTAGTTGGATCCACCCAAGTATAATTCAAATATTAGTCAGTATGGTCTTGATCCTAATTTCCTCATGATTGAGCGAAATCTAATTCAAATTTAATCATATCTAGACATATCTCATTGAATTATTATAACCACTTTGTAGTGGTTTGACTGATGGCTCAATAGACTTGTATTGCCTATAAAGACTAGTTTTTTTTGTATTAGGGCCTGGTCATTTAGTATTAGAGGCTAGAATAGAGGACTAAACCCACTTTCCCTAATTTATAGTTAGTTTTCCCTTTTTTTAAGGCTATTTGGACTCATTTTTATAATTCTCCTAAGTATATGATGAATCCCCATTCATGATTCATAAATCATCTTGTTATCTAAATGTTTTATGGGCCAATATTCTGTGTGCTCATGTTTATGATGGTTAGATTCCCTCTATTTTAAAAGATGTTTTATCCTTAGATTATTGCACCTTCTTTATCTTCTAGGTGTGCCATATTAGCCAAGTAGAGACTGGTTTAATTAAAGGGACATGTCTACTCAATAGAATTAGATGTGTTTCCTCTATAAAGCATGTGCATCTCCTCTTTCTCCCTACCCTTTCTCTCTTTTGATATTTTTATGTCTTTATTATATTAGCTTTAGATTAGTTTGAATTGTAATCATTTGTTAAATTCCTATTTATATTACATGTTTTTTATTTTGGTTGTCTTCTTTTATGCATTGTTGAATCTAATAGATGCAAGATAAATGCCAAATAGAAAGGAGTGCATTGATCAATCTGAATGAGTTGATTCTTCTGGGCATAATAAACCAAGTTTATATTATAAGTCTTAAAGTGTATTCTAAATGGGTCCCTTATATGGAATAATTTGCATCATCCAACTGAGGTATTTTGTACACTGAGACCCGATAACCATGACCTTAAGGAAGTTATTGTTGAGCTTGTTTCCATTCAAAAGAGGTTAAAGTGGGGATCCTCACTAGTTGATCCATTCCTCTCTTTCTTATATGCATTTTGGTGTGTGCCAAAACTCATGTCAACAAGTATGTTTTGGGAGTTAACTATTTTTTACATAAAATTCATGCACAGGATTCTCTCAAAGTCTTAGTCCTAGATTTATAGTCTTAGAGTTCAAGATAACACTCTCCCATAAGCCTTTTGGAAAACAAGTGTTTGTATTTTTCCTCATGTTGTTATTTTAAATGACTTAGCTTTTTTATGTGTTTTTTAGAGTCTTGAGAGGTCCAAACCAATGAGGAGGTGCCATGTGTCTCCTAAAACTCAGAGGCATTAGAGCTATTAGATCCCTAGGATGCCCTAACAAATGAGGAGTCACCATGTGTCTCTTGACACCTAGAGGCATCAAAGCTATCAAAACCCCTAGAGGCCTGAACCAATAAGGAGGTACCACATGTCTCCTAACACCTAGAGGTGTCAAATTTGTTAGATACCTAGGAATATAAAACCAATATGTAGGCACCACATGCCCCCTAATACTTAGAAGGATCAAAACTATCAAATCCCTATGAGTATTTAACCAATGAGGAGATGTCATGTGCCTCTTGACACTTAGAATCATTAGATATATTAGAGTCTTGAGAGGCCTAAACTAATGAGGAGGTGTCAAGTGTCCTCTAACATCTAGAGGTGTTATATCCATTAGATCCTTAGGAGGATGAAATTATTAAGAAATAGTAACATGTACTTCCATACACCCAAGTACTAGATAGTCCCTAGAGGCCCCAAATGAGCTAAAAAAATGTAAAGGTTAGACCCTAACCCAATTTTAGGGTACCATATATACCTTTTATACACTTAAGTGGCTAACTTGTACATGCATAATCATCAAAAAAAAAATCTCTCATTATGTATAGTCATCACATTACTAAAGGAACTCACCACTCTCCAATCGATATGTGGCCAACCTTAGGGGTGATTGAAGTGCCACAATGGATATAATATGCATGTTCCTAACATGTTGCCAATTTTTATAATATCTATTGGGGAGATCATGATCTGATAGTTTTAGGAGTCCCATTATCATTTATCAAATCTAAATGGGCCTATGTATAAATTTCAAATTAATGCCAAATTTAGAAATGACTAATTTTGGGTTCATGCCATCAACTCAAAATTTAGATAACACATTGTGAGACCACCATAATGATTATTAAAAAAATAACATAGATCCATATAAGGTACCATCTGTATTGAGCACCATCATCTATCTTCTACATGTCTAAATCATTCATATCCCCTTGCCTCAAATTCACTTTAAAGCCAAGAGAATCCCTTGTGCTAAATAATTACGTGATCCAAGGTCACACATTCTAACAATAGATGCCTCATACTTAAATTTACGACTGGAATTAAAGTTCTAAGACACTACTTTTATATAAGGCATCACTAAGTACAAATACTTTAATAAGATCTTTTAAATAATTGAGCTTTAAAACAATTAAGGATATTCAGAATTTGAACTTAGATGATGAGGTTTGAGAAGATTATATTTAATTCACGGATGTTTCCATCACTAAAAGAGCTTGAGGATTGAAGAATTTGTGGCCAAACTTGAAATCTTACCATGTGATGACCTCTTTGATAGCCTATTTCTCTCTTCCAACTGCAACTAGGATATCATGAGATCATCAAGTATTGGATTTAAAATTGTAGACATCTTTAGGGTGGCTTTTAAATAATATTAAAACCTCCTAGATTATACTATCACCTATGATAAGGAGCTCATGAATTCATAAAAAAAAACCATAACATCTATTAGGTCCTCAACGACTAGGATAAAGACCAAGATACCTAGATCAACAAGGTGAACATTAATACATACATAATCAGAACCTTTAGAGAGGGTGTGCACATAGGTATGATTTTTTTAAATCAATTTTATGGGGAAAGTGATGTGGTACACATCAACAAATTTTAGTCCCCATTATTAACATCATCATGAAAGGAGAGGAGGTCCCATATTTTGGGAGCCTCATCACATTCAACCTCACTAATCAGGTGAATAGAGTTTGCACAAGCCATAATTTTTACATGATGTTATATATACTAGATTCCATATATGCCACCTAGGACTTATGAAGCTCAATATTTCCTTATTGGGTGATGATGATATCCATAGTTTATGTATTATTTTATAAACTCTACATCCACCATTACCAAAATCACATCTAGGATATATGTGAGTATTTCTACCCTGTGGTATATCACTCGATTAACAAGAGGCCCATGACAAGGCTCTCAGATGGGATTAAAGTTTCATTACATCCCATTGGTGCTTAATATTAATATAAATATAGTAATATAATCAAAGTGGAAGGTGTATACACACAATATTTTTATTAACTTTACCTCTTAATAACACTTTCTCTCTTATAGGAACTTGTCAAGTTTTAATCTTTTTGAGTGCATGCCTTAAAGAGTACACTAGGAAAGGGGTGGGTAGATCATTAGTGTTTTGGAATGTTTTTGTGGATTTGTATCATTCATACCATTAGTATAAGTGTATATCCATTTTCCTCTTATGATGCCTCCCTAAAATCCTAGAACCCTGAAATATGGCTAAGTTTAAAATCTAATAAGACCCTCCAAAATCTAGAATTTTTATTTTAGCTCCTAGAGGTCCAAAACCACTATCAAACATCCTAAAAGTATAAATATAAAATATAACTTAAAGTATAAGAAACTATATTTATATTTCTAATGTAAATTTATACTTCAATTTTTATTTTATATTTATACTATCTATTTTTAGCCCCTGCTTGAGCCAAAACCTTATTTTATCATTTGTAGTACTAATTCAGCCTAGGCCAACTTTATTCTGAGAGTTGAACATGTTAAAAGACTAAGTCAGCCTAGGTCAACTCTATATTCAAATTGATATTTGCATGTTACATTTCTAGGTCAACCTTGGTTGACCTAGACTAAGACTGAATTTATTTTTATCAATTGATGATACAGAGTCAATTGGGTTGACCTTATCAGCTAAATTTTTGAAAATATTTAGGGTTAGATTTAGTTATATATACACATCCATTTCTATCATCTAGAAAATAAGATAATAATATATTAATAATCAATTATGCATCTACTGATCCACCATTCTACTTGAGGATAATAACTTAGGGTTTCAATACTTTATTTGGAGATACAAATCTTGTCTTTTGGAGAAGTCTTCTAGATGCAAAGAGAAGTTGTGTAGCCTATAAATAATTTATCTTTTTTATCCTTACATACCAAAAAACCTCTTGAGAAGTACCTTATCTAAGGGATACATTGAGGATTGATGAGTTCATCTTCAAAGGTAAGTATTCCTAACTTTGTTACTCCTTTGTAAGAGTAGATATATTAGCATTTGCACTTCTCTCCCATGCATTAAGGTTTTACCTATACATAGCTTAATTAGGATTCTCATATGCATGTTTACTTTTTATATTTATTCCCACTTTGTGCCACAATCTTTGGTGAACACTAAGTTAGATTTTACTTTGTGAATATGAAAACATAGGACCTAGCTAGGGTTATTACATAGTGTTGCTTGATTAGATGCTTTAGAATCCTCTATAGTGATTTTATTGTGGTAAGTGATCCCTTGGTTACATCTAGTGGATCCATCTTTGTCATGACTGCAAATATATAATGTATTAAAAATTGGAAGTGTAAGTAGAATTTATCTTCTCCAAGTTAGGATTGATTAATAGATCAGTTACATTTCCCTTTGTATACATTCTAGTGAATAGGATGTGAATCAAACCCTTGTATTTTTTCCTTCATGCTTTCATTTTATCATTATATTATATATTTATATTTTTTCATCACTGTATGAAACTTGTTAGTATAGTCCTAATAGTCTGCGCACAAGTTTAACACATAGTCACTCCAAAATGACTCTATTTTGTCTATGCAAGTCTTTTCCAAATATAGGTGACTGGATTAATTAGTTTGACATAGTATTCTTCTTCAATTCTATATTTGCATACATAGTCAAAATAGTTGACTATGTTTGTAATTTTCCTCTTTCATCATACAAGTTTTCAAACATAATCAAGCCAATTGACTTTATTTGCAACATTTTTTTTAGCACATAGTTTTTGAAAATTTAACTTTGTTAGCAAAAATTTTGAATTAGTGTTTGAGCATCATAGCATAAAATTGTATAATCTAAACATCTTCAAACCCACCAAGGTTCATTCTTACCTTCTCTATCATTTCAGTTTTTCTTTTTTAGTACTATTTTTCATAAGTTTGTAGTCTATAGAATTGCATCCTATAGCCAATTAGGTCGATTCAATAAACATAATTCTATAGCCTATTTTCTATCTAGAAGACATAGTCCACATGTCTAACTATGTTCTTCTAAATCTTGCTTCTATATAATATTAGTGACCTAGTCAACTCTATTCTGCATTGTTTACATATAGTGTCACCTAAACTAATTCTTTACTCTTAACAATTAAGGAACTAATCTTTTTTTATAGTAATTAGCACACCTTATCTTTCAGTTTCTTGTATACTTAGAGTAATAAACATAGATTGATTAGGCGGTTTTTTAAATTACCATTTTAGTCACACTATTTTTTTCCCTCTTTTACACACACTTATAAATCACTTTACACACATAAAGCATTAAACATTTGTCTTCCCAAGGCCTACCTATGTAGATTTCATCACCAAGGGGGAAGCCAACTTGGTTTTTTATCCAAGTATAAACATTTGGTTGATGGTATATATTTTCAAATCACCTGACACCCTTATTGTTACAAGATTATGAAGTGAGGGGGTAGGCCCCAATACCAAGCCAGTACTATTGCCAATACATATCCCTTTTAGCCTAAAATACTTGAAACCATCCTTAAATTTATTTCTACTTCCTTTTTATAGCCAACACCCTATCGCTTTAATTTTAAAAATAATTATAAATTAACAACATTCAAGAATAATCAATTAGTTAACATTTACTTTCAAGTTGCTTCTTTCTCTTTGATCATTATATTTTGTATTAAAAAACTTGCATTAGCCAGTGTTAATGTAAGGTTTGTGTTTTGTGTTCTAATTAGATCAATCACATTGATCCAATGGCTTGTGTGCTTCATTATATTTTATTAGCTATTATCTTCCAAAAAAAATTCCTGTTCTCAGAACACAGTTGACCCAATCAACTCAATCTTTTACAAGTTAGCTTTCCTCAGAACATAGTCAATTGGTTCAACTCAATCTATTACAAGTTGTTCTACTTAGCTTTCTCACAAAACTAAGTCGACCTATTTGACTTAGTTATTTATAGTTTTCTTACTATTTTTAGCTATCTAGTCTTATTTCATAATGATGTCATATTTTAAAACTCCAATTTGTTAAAAACATTATAGAATTAAGGATTTAGATCATAACCTCATTTATTTTAATTAATTCAGATGAAACTATTCAATTCCTTCCTTCATGTCTTCCTAATCCCAAACCAATTATTACACAATGTAATGCAGTTGAGGTCATTCATCTCAGTCCTCTTCCTACGAATAATGTAGGAAATCCTCCACCCAACAATCCATCCCCTACTACTAATATAGGGAATAATCCTCCTACCAACACTAACATGCCACCTCCTACCACTAGAAATCAAAATCCTCCCATTGATACAACTCAAATTATTGCTCAAATTATTTAAAAAAATGAATGTTATAAAAACAACTAACCATTCTCAAATGATGCAAATGCGATCTCAAATGTTAAAAATGGCTAGTCAACCACCTCAAGTCATCATGAATCAACTAAATAAAAATTTTATCTCTCCTCTTCATAGATATGCCAATGGAAATATCATCCTTAAACCAATCATTCATAAAAAGATTCTTCAACATCTTCAAAATGAACCTTTATCTCCATTCATTGCATCCATAGACATTGGAAACATTTATCCAACTATCACATATGATGGAATTAAAGATCCCACTATTTTCTTAAATATTTTGGTGATCTATATAAGGAATGGGTCTAAACTAACACCTTTTATATCACCAATATCTTAGTTAAAACCTTTGTTGTGATGCAATTAAATGGTACAATCAACTTTCTAGACATTCCATCTCATAACTAGAGGATTTAGTAAATGCTCTTGTGAAGGAATTTTAACATGATGACCTACCTTAGCCATTTCATCAATGCCAAAAAAAATCTCAATGAGTTCACTCATACTTTCATCAAATGATTAAATTTTATATCTCATAAAGTGGACCATAATAGGAATGATGACACTCTTTTAAAATTATTTTTTTACCACTCTTTAATCTCCTCTTCAATACAAAGTTAGAATGTTTTCCCATAAAACTTTAGACGAATAAAAAAGGAAAGACTTTCTTATGACTCAATTTTATTAACCTCAAGAAACTACTAGGGAACCTTTATAATCATTTTCTCATAATATTGATTCATATAAGCCTCCATAACCTCCCAATGGAGTATTTAATTTTAACCAATTTTAACCCAACCCACCCTCCCTTGAGTCTAAAATAACTTAGGCAAAAATTTCCACCTTTTAATCCCATGAGCTTTGATCCTTCCAAACCTCCTCAAAAATGGTATAATAATGATATTTTTTGTTGGTGGCATGATAATATAGGTCATTCTCATGAGTCTTGTCATGATCTTCACTTATTTTTTCTTTCTTCCTTTCTTGGTCCACATTTTAATCTTGATACTTTAATAAAACAATGTTATCAAAACTATATTCAAGCTTCTCAAATCCAATCCAATAAACCACAATCACATCAACATCAACTACCTAATGATCAACAATAATTATACCAAACCTTTACCTCATTAACTAATGTTGTATAAACCATAATTGATCTATATTCCTATACCAATAGGGAAAGGATAGCTAACATGAACAACTTCAAACAGGTGGTGGTATTTGTCTAACCTCAACCTCTTACATCATATGAACTAAAGGAGTACCTAGTTCAAATGCCTATCCTAAAGCACATAATAAATTTTCCTTCTTTGCCTTATAAACCTCTTCATACCTATCCTAAAAATCCTATTTCAATTTAAACACAATTAAAATATAACAAACCAACATATTTACCTATCTCTAAATGTACCTACCAACCCAATGTAAATCATCTTAATAGTTCAGTTTCACCTCAAACCATCTCACATGTTGGGGCATCTTGAGATACACATCCATATATCACTTCAAAATTTGGGGCATATTGATATGTCCATACCTAAATCCAATTACCCATTGGGCATCTTAAAATTCCCACTCTTATTCTACAATGCATAATAATAAACAAATTCAGCATTAAGAAATATTTTGAGACATATAGACTTGTATTTCACATGCTCATATTTGATATAGCTATTAGCATAGATTTTGCTTGTTATGTTTGTATCTTGTTTATTTAATTTTTTGCATTTTATTTCACTTTATAGTCTGTGAGTTTCATTATAAAACCTTAGATAAGACAAGGTCTTCCTCACAAACATGTTACTAGCCCAAGTGTTTCCTTTGGGTTTTTTGGTTTTATTACACATTACATTTGGAATTTGTTTTAATTTTGGTTCTTAAATATCTCTTTCATTTTTATATTTTTATGTCATTATTTTCCTTAATATCTTTATGATTTTTTCCCCCTTAACATTCACCTCATTAGTGTTCACCTTATGATTTGTAGTGTAAGATCATGGATAAGACCAGGATCTCATCAAAAATTACCACACTAAAACATCTTTAAATTACTTTTCCTTTATTTTGGTATGACTACTAATTTCATTGGTGCTTGTGTTAGATTCCCTGTAGGTTAGTATGAATTCTCAGTGACATGACTATCATAGTATAGCCTCGTCTATTTCATAGCACTATTATACCTCCTTTTGATCAGCTATGAGCATATTTATCATTATATCACTTTTACATGGATGGATCTCTCATGATCCCCATCATTCCCTTATTTCCTTTCATTTGAGGCACACATAGGTTAATTTTGAGATTGTACACTTACTTTTGGGTAAGTCTAGGAGTCTTTAGACACCTTGGTCTTTAGTTCATTTTCTCTAGTGACCAAGTGTAAGCTATCTTGTGTTCATTACCCATTTCACTCATGTTTAGTTCTTTAAATACATATGGAGGAGGAGGAATATAAAAATACAAAAAAAAAATTAAAATCCAAATCATAAAAGAAACAGAACGTGATGATAAAAAGGCAAAAAATAATCTTAAAAGTCAGATCACACCAAAAGATGTGATCTATGTTTGGCACATCTCCTATCTTAGTTAAATCTCAAACTCCAAAATTGGCCTCATGTTATATCCAAGTTCCATTTGGGTGTGGAAAGCCAATAATCTAGGATAGGAGGTCTCATAATATCATATAGTTCTAGTGCCACCTAATTATTCACACAAGTACCCAATCTTCATAGTAAACTAATGGATCTGTAAGTGGTCCTAATGAATGGGGAACACGTGGGAAGGTAGTTATATTTTAATTTTCATGAATATACCCTTCATGGGTTGATTTATGTACTTCACTTGTCATCCCAAGCTTTGTGTTCATTATTCAAAGTGTCCTAATTCCTTGGTGTTGACAGTTTATAATCTTGCTCACTTGACTCATCTATCTCATTATTTCTAAGGATGTTCACATCACCCATGTGTTGCCTCACATTCCTTGTTTACATCATCTTATAAAAATCACTAAGTTTGAATTTTCATCCTTTAGAGCTTTTTATTTTCATCTATCCATCATGTTCTTGTTTGAAATTTGTGAACTTCACTTATCTTACAAATGACACTTTACATACTTACATGTTTTTCTTTATTTATGACTTTACATGCTCATTTTACATCTTGAATTACATTTCATTTTCATTTATTTATAATTTTTTCATCTTCATTTGACATACTTGTATTGAATCTTGATTTAAATTTCATTTTCAATCATTTATGCTTTTTTATGTTTGATTTGACATTCTTATCTTATATGGGGTTAATTTTCAATTGCTTACATATATTTGTTAGAGTTTCATTGCATTGATATTCCTTTTTTCAATTTATATTTGATATGTTTCCTAGCATAATATAGTGTGTTCTACAATAATTTTCTATCATATTATCATTTACATGCTTTATTTTTTGGTTTTAACCTTCCCTTAACAATCCTAGTTTGTAGATTAATCTTGCTTATCCTAGTTTGCACTAAGATAAGTAAAGGTGTGTGTTTTTCAATTTTGTCCTTTCATTTATCTTTCTTGCTTCTTACTTCAATTTAATCAACTTCAACATTATGTGTTGTTATGTTCTTTTGTCGAAGCATCATCCCATGTTGCACCTTTGTGACATGTGATGAACTTTGATTGGGGCATATGTACACACACAATATTTTTATTAACTTTACCACTCACTAAAACTTTATCTCTTATAGTAATCTATTAATTTTTAATCTCTTTAAGTGCATGCCTTAAAGGGTGCACCAAGAAGGGGGTGGATAGACCATTAATGCTTTATAAGATTATTGTGGATTTGTATCATTCTTAGCATTAGTCTCATTGTATATCCATTTTCCTCCTATGATTCCTCCCTAAAATCCTAATACCCTAAAATATGGCTAAGTCTAAAATCTAAAAGGACCCTTCAAAATCTATAATTTGCATTATAGCTCCTAGAGGTCTGAAACCACTCTCAAACACCCTGAAAGTATAAATATAAAATACAACTTAAAGTATAATAAACTATATGTCCATGTCTGAATGTCAACTTAAATGTTTATTTTATAGTTATATTGCCTATTTTTAGCCCTTACCTGAGCCAAAACCTTCTTTTCACTATTTATAGTACTAATTCGGCCTAGGTTGACTCTATTCTGAGAGTTGAGCATGTTACAAACTTAAGTCAATCTAGGTTGATTATGTATTTAAATTTATATTTGAACATTATGGGTCTAGGTCGGCCTTGGTTGACCTAGACTAGGACCTAACTTGTTTTTATTAATTAATGATACATAATCGATTGAGGTAACCCTATCAGCTAAATTTTTTGAAATATTTAGGGTTATATTCAGCTATATATACACATCTATTTATGTCATTTACAAAATAAGAGAATAAGAAGAATATATTATGCATCTACTTATCCATCATTCTACTTGAGGAGCATAGTTTAGGGTTTCAATAATTTCTTTGGAGATATGGATTTTATCTTGTGGAGAAGTACTTTGGATGCATAGAGAAGTTGTGTAGCCTAGAGATGATGTATCTTTGTTATCCTTACATACCATAATAATCTCTTGTGAAGCACCTTGTCTAAGGGAGAGATTGAGGCTCGGGGGGTTTGTCTTCAAAGGTAATATTCCTAACTTCATTCTTATTTTGTAATATTATATATATTAGCATTTGTACTTATCTCCCATGTATTAGGGTTTTACTTATACAAAGCTTAATTAGGATTCTCCTATGCATGTTTAATTTTTATATTTATTACCCCCACTTTGTGCCGCATGCTTTTGTGATCACTAGGTTAGATTTTAATTTACTTTGCATTTACTTTGTGAATATGAAAACATAGGACCTAGCTATGGTTATTGCATAGTGTTACTTTACTAGATGCTTTAAAACCCCTCTAGTGATGTTATTGTGGTAAGATATCCCTTGGTTAGGATCATATCAAACCTTTTTGAGCTCTTTATAACAAGATCTTCAACATCAGGTCACTATTAGGGTTTTATGAGGGTTTAGACCATCTTCTAGTCTTAACAATCATTCATAAAACATAACTCCTCTTTTTAGAAACTAATGCTTAGATCCTTGAGTTAGAACACTTCCTCATCTATCTTTAATATCTTAGGATCTCATGTAAAATTTTCATGTGCCAACGAGCACTAAGAAAACCTTCTCAAGTAGACTACTCTTCATTCTATGCACCCCAGAAACCTTGAAACACTTTTTTCAAGCCTTTTCTTGTAAACCTTGATCTAAAACTTCATGCACATACTTAAAATACTTGATTTACCTCTGTCAATGTTAACCTACCCACTCATGCCATGAAAACTATACTTGTTACCTCATCTAGCCACCATCTTTCTTCTTGCTTTCTAAGCCTTGACCTGCAAGTCTTATTATGCCTTGTATCTAACCTTTTAGTCACCCTGTATTCTTGACCTTAGAACTATCCTATGTTCTAATTCCTCTTATGTATTCTAAAACAACCTCATACACTCACTCTTATTCAAAACTTCAAGATAACTTATTTAGAGATGCTTATAAATCTTCATAGCTCAACTAGGATGTTTGTAACATATTCAAAGTTGCATACACAGATCTTTAGAACTAACCTTTTTATCAATTTGAGGATCCTTAAGACTTTAGATACAAATTTAAAAAATATCTCTCATGCTAAAATACTATTAGGTATTCCTTGGATCATTCTCATCTTTGAAGCTCATTTAGAGCATCTTCAGAACTACTTACATAGATCTTTGGAGCATATTGCTTCTTCCTCAGAGATAACTCATTTCATATTTCCACCTATAAATACCATCTCACATGGTCTAGATAAAGCATTACAAGATGTTTTACACTTATCATTCATGTTTCTTCTCAATGATTTCACTCAAGTTATCATCAGAGCATTCTTCAAATAGTATTCTCTCATTACAATAATAACACTCATTATGTTGACAACATAACTCATTAATATACATACCTCAGGGCTTACTTGACCAAATATTTACACAAGAACCTTTGACATTAAATGACATTAAATTGATATCAATAAAAGAGCCATGTATCTTCATAAGAACCTTTAACCTTAATGACAACATTAAATATCAAAGCTCAACACTCAATGACAATGCTCAACAAATTCCTTAACAAAGAAAATGTTCAATCATCGCCCCCTTTTTCATTGATGGTAAACACACTCAATAAAACTCTATCAACCACTCTTAATGGCAATCATCTCTTAGCCTATTCTTGTCTTTTCTCATCTTTTTTGATCTTGTTCCTTTTCTCATCTTTTCTAATCTTTCTCTTTTTCTCATATTTTTTAATCTTTATCCCTTTCTCATCTTTTTTTATCTTTCTCCCCCTTTAAAATTAATGACAAAATGTCCTCCATAACTATCAACTCTTTCAGAATGAACATAGATTACAATATCATTTCAATATAGATCACACTTAATCAACAACTTGAATAGCTTCCCCTGAAAACAAACATCTACCATACTTCTATTTTTAGTAGACCTCAAAGATCACCTACAACTACTAAAATCACACTCTTATCCCTGTGAGCTGATACTATCTCTCAAAGACATTAGATGACACACAGTCTTCAAAAACTATGACAACCATTCTCAGAAACTTCTCAATCAAGTCATTCTCCCAATTGATTCATCAAAATCTCAACAAATAGAGTCTATGAAGCATCTTAGACACAATCTCTCTTTATCTCTATGCATATCAAAAAGTAGTCACTTTTTTTAAAAAGAAAAATAGAGCTACCAAGCTCCCCCTTAGACCAAGCATATCTTGTTTATAGGAACTAGGAACTCAACATCACATACTTTCCTTTGAAAAAATCAAACTCTTAACTACACACAAGGCTATCCCATACTTAGATACCAAATTTAGAAATAAATACTCCCCCTTGGTTTTCATAGATCAGGCTCAACTATACAAGTAGATAATAAAATATTACCTTTTATAAACCAATTAACTGTATTTTGTCTTCAGAGCTTCTTTGATTATAACCTCATGCTTATTCTTATTTGAAGAATGTTTCCATGAATTTTAATGGAGCCATCCCTTTTTCATAGGGATCTACAATATTATGAACTTAGGAGATTCCCAAATCTCCATATCCTTTTCAAAAGATTGGATATTCTTAAACATTCTTTTGTACTTGATTAGCATTATATGATTGATCTTATCATGAATCTTACCATCCCAATTATTTCCATTGACTACCTTGTTAACACATGTAGATAACAAGTGTTCTTGACATTCCTTCACTTCTAAATTATGCTCCACTATAGCAAACATTCCACCTTGGTTTATGACCTGATCATGACTCACCATGTCATTTGTCTTCTTCTTAGTCAATACTTAATTCTTATTGCTTTGATCAACCATATGAGAACCAAGACCTTTTTGTTCTCTAGATATGTGGCTTGAGAAACCACTATCTATACTTTGAGCTTTCATAGAATCTTCTTCTTTAGTATTTTATTCCACTTTTATTTTATCTATAGGATTTGTCTTCTTGATCCATTTCTTAGTGGCATGACTATGAGACTTATTTTCTTTATTGGTTGACTTTCTAATTATGTTAGGATAGAATATTATAACTTTTCCTACATTATGATAGCTGTAATAGACCACCTTATACATACTATTTGATTGATGATGACTATGATCTCCTTTTGACCAGTTGCTTCTCCAATCATAGTTCCATGAATACTCATTCTTGGAAGGTCTCTACATTATTTTTCTCTATAACCAAATTGACTGCATGTAAAATAGTAATCATTGAAATAATTTGCATACCTTGTAGCATTGGGTTATTTGATAGGTCTTTTCATGTTGACCTTATTATCTTCAACATTATTATTTTCAACTTGAGGTGCCTTTTTTTGGTTTTCTTTGAATCTAAGACCTATCTTATCACTTGTAAACTTTTGATTGCTTAATATATCATCTAGGGCCTTAGTGCTCTTTTCAAACTTCACAAACCTCTTCTCCTTACTAGATAGTTTATCTGACTTAGATCTTAGAGATTCTATTTCAGTTTCATATCTACCATAGTCTTCTTCTTTAGCCTTTAATCTTACTACCATAATCTCATTCTAGGTTTCAACTTGTTGGATGATCTATTCATACTCCTTGGAGGTGTTGTACAGCATTTCATCAAATAATCTAATATTTTCCTCACAGTCCTAAACCAATGGCTTTAGTTTCTTGTTCTTCTTCTTTACTAGTTTCAACTCTTTTAGGGAACTCATGAGTTTTACCTCAAGATCTACTTTAATTTTTTCACTATCATAGTATACTTCTCCATCTAATTTTACATCAATCATAAGGCCTTTCCCATTTGAATAACCCTCATCATCTAATTCTATGCCTATGAATAGAGTTTCATTATTATCATAATATGATTCATTCTTGCCATCATCACTATTAGATGTGTCTAAATCACACACATTAGATGATTTATCTTCTTTGGTATAGAAGCTCTTCTTATATGTAAATGACTTCTTCTCATCGTTAGAGTTTTTGAAACTCTTATTAATCTTGTCAAACCTATAGGATTTCTTGTCAATATTATCATCCTCATCCTTTTACTTATGATGAAATTTTCTTGAAAAATATCTAATTTCTCTACAGTTGAAACACTTAAATGGAAAATTTCCTTTATACTTACCTGAACCTATTCTTAGCTTTCTAGCAAACATGTTAATTAGTTCATCATCATCAATATCTAAACACACCTCATATTTTTCATTCTTGGTCTTTGATTTATTTTCAACCTTAAAACCCTCTTCTTTATTAATAGGTCTTCCTTTATTTGATCGCATCTCATAGGCAGTTAAGATGCCATAAATCCCATCCATCTTTAGCTTGTCTAGATCTTGCATCTCTTCTACTATAGACACTTTAGAGTCAAACTAAGGAGTGAGTGATATCAATACCTTTTAGACAATAGTAGATTATTTTAATTCTCCCAATCCTCTAATGATATTAATAACTTCATCAACTCTCAACATGTATGATGTAATGGATTCATCTTCATAATTTCAAACTATCTTTTGTAGGTCTAATACTTGCCCATTTTCACCTTGGTGTCTCCATATATGGTCTTTAATTTATCCCATATGTCTTGGATAAAACACAATGTATTACTTTTATAATCTTTGCCTTTGATAGGCCATACATAATGGCATTATTGCCTTGGATTTATTCTCACTAGCCTTCTTACATGTTGCATTTATTGGTGGAAATGGAGGTGCAATATACCCATCCATAACTCTCTACCAAATATCATGTCCCTATAACATCATATATATCTTCATTCTAACATTCCAAAAGGCATAATTAGATCCATTAAAAAATGGTGCCTTACTAGTAGAGAAACCACCTTAATCTTGTTCACTAGTCATCCTTGCTTCTTAGGATATCCTTTAGGTTATCAAGCCTATTCCAAAGGACCTGATCTGATACCAATTATTGGAAACAATATGACTGAGGGGGGGTGAATCAGTCTTCAAAAAAATTTACTTCAATTCTACTTAATCATTCATGAACCATCTTAAAAATCATGTACATCTAAGCAATCATAAGCATCAAATCATAAGATAATGAAACATATGAGCACAACATATATGTGGAAACCCCTCTTGGGGAAGAAAACCCATTGATGAAGTAAATGGAATATAGTCCTATAAGATAAACATCAATCTTTAGTTGATCACCCACTCAACTTGGAGCACCAAACATAATCTATCAAGCACTAACTTAATAGAGTCTTTAGCTGATTAACAACTTAGTAAGGATTATCAACCCATAATTTACCAAGCACCCACTTAGTTTTAGTAAGCTCCAACTTGTAAGGAGGCATCAACCCCCTAGATAACTCAGCACCAAATCATCTACCTAATTATTTGATCACCTTTATAAACATTTGTGTTTCTTATACAATAGATGATGATCTTTTCTTTCTTCTCTTTAATCCCTCTCAAACTAGTCTTTAGTCTTCTTTACTCAATTATCCCTCTTTGTGGCTTGATTAGATATTTTGACCTTGAGCCTCATATGCAGAACCTCTATTAGATATTCATGACATTTATATGATGGTACACATGACATTATTCTACTCACTAATTATCTATATCATTTTTTTATCCTATTTTTCTCTTTCTCTCTTATCATCCTATTTGTATCCACTATAAGCACTTCAAAATAGGCCTAACTACCTTAATTGTATACAAGTCACTTGATCATAGCATTCTAGGTCAGCTACATATTCAAATCATTTAAGTATACCATGAATAGGTCTTAACATATTAAAATAATATTCCTTAATCATGAATTAATCAATAGAATATGTCATCCATAAATCAATTAGCCCTTACTCCTATTTTAGGCTTTTGGAGACCTAATTGGCCTTTTTTCCAACATGTTGCACTTTGATATTTCTTGAAGCTTATCCAAACACCTTACATGGTAGGAACACATCATAATCCACTTTAATATCCCTTATCAAACTTCACTTTAGGTCTATAATAAATTTTATGTTCAACTACCACTTGAACCTTTATTCAAGTCATTACTTATAAAAGGCTTGCACATATATAGAAACTTTGCCTTACAACTGAGGCATATACTTAGTTTTTCCAAACAACAATGGAAACACATTATATATTCAAAACATCATGACCTTATGGTCATCACAAACTTCATATGATGCTTTAACTCAAGGTAAATAGGCTCAAATACTTTGTTATAATATGTTCACTCAGAACTGCCAACTAACTCAAAAACATAGTCAAGGAAACATGAACAATTGACACATGATTGAATATATTAAAGGGATTTAAAAGCATGAACAAGATCTTACAACCATCTCAAAGAAACCTCAATCAATAATATTATAATCTCTATTAAAAATTATTGGTTTTACATACCAATCTTCTAACCTTCTCTCTCATAGACTCTACTCAGCCAAATAAGCCATTTTAAATTCAATGATTCAACCTCTTACACTGACTTTCAAGATTTTTCAAAGCATGGATAAATCATTCAAGACTTGAAAACATTGTCATGAATTTTAATGCATCAATCTTACATGAAAATACATCAGGAAACATCTTCTCACATCTATCTAATTTCCTTATTATCTGCACCACTAGGTCTGTTAGTGACTAGTCAACTTTACACACCTAAATCTAGAACCTGTCCATAAATATTTATGAAAAATAATTAAAATTATCCTAATTTTATCTTCATCCACTTGGTAACTTTGAATCGGTCCACATTGTCTGCTATAATAAATCTTTGAAAGATAAGAACTTTCCTATAAGGTCTTCATACTAACCTGAGAAACCAATCATACCTAGAAATGCTTAGGAGAGATGACTTCAACCTCCAATCACTTGTCTGATAATATCAAACCTTTCTAATCTCTTTAGAATAATATCTTAAATATTGAGTCATTGTTAGGGTTTTGTGAGGGTTTAGACCATCTTACAGTCTTAATAATCATTCATAAAACTTAGCTCCTCTTTCCAAAAACCAATTCTTGGAACTTTGAGCTAAAACCCTTCATCATCTATCATGAATATATTAGGACCTCATGACAAATATTCACATGCCAATGAACATTAATAAAACCATCTCGAGTAGACTACTCTTCATTTTATGTACTCAAAAAACCTTAAAACACTTTTTTAAGCCTTTTCTTACAAACCTTGATCTAAAACTTCATGCAAATACTTAAAAATTTTGAATCACCTCTGTCAATGTTCACCTACTCATTCATGCCATGGAAACTAATCCAATTACCTCATCTAACCACCATATCTCTTCTTACTTTCTAAGCCTTGACCTACAAGTCTTATTATGCCTTAAATCTGACCTTCTAGTCACCCTATAGTCTTTACCTTGGAACTCTCCTATGTTTCAATGCCTCCTATGTATGCTCAAGCAACCTCATACACTCACTCTTATTCAAAAATTCAATATAACTTCTTTAGAGATACTTATCAATCTTCATAGCTTGATTGGGATCTTCATAGCATCTTCAAAGTTGCATACATAGATCTTTGGAGCTAACCTTTTAATCAATTTGAGGATCCTCAAGACCTTAGATACAACTTCAAATAATCTTTCTCATTTTCATATATTTTTAGGTGTTATTTGGATCATTCTCATCTTTGAAGCTCATTCAGATTATATTCAAAACTACTTACCTTAAAAACCCTAGAGATAATTATTTCTAATTTTTATCTATATTTCTCGATTTTTCCTAAATTTAAAAATTAGAAATATATCAATTCATTGAAAAAATAGTACATATTTTATTCAAACCCTAGCTTGCACATACTAGGTCCTTTTTGCATGCAAACACAATCAACACACTAGGAAACTCATTTCATCATACCACTTATAAAGACCATCTCACATGGTCTAGACAAAGTATTACAATAGATTTTACACTTGATGTCATTCATGTTACTTCTCAATGATTTCACTCAAGTTATCATCAAAAGATTCTTCAAATAATATTCTCTCATTACAATAACAACACTCATTATGAATGCAATAGAACTCATTCATATACATACCTCAGGGATCACTTGACCAAGTATTTACACAAGAACCTTTGACATCAAATGACATAAGATTGACATCAAAAAAATAACCATGCATCTTCATAATAACCTTTAACATCAATGACAACATTAAATATCAAAGATCAACACTTAATGACAATTTTCATTAAATTCTTCCTTAACAAAGATAATGTTCAATTCCTTTATGTTCCATTGGTTTTAGCCCTGTTTGGAATCCCCACTACCCAAATTCCCCTAGTTCAACTTGTATCCCAATTATGAACCTCTTCTACCCCACTAGTATGGTCTAAACCCTTGATGACCATCATCCCTACCCAATAGGTTAGTTCATCCCCTTATAAAGCTTAAATTCCAAGTGTTCCTACATTCTTGGCAGACATAAAAAGTATAATTACCATTATAGTAGTTGTCCCTCAATATATTCCAATCATTGTGGTGGTTCTCATGACTCTTATTACTCCTATTTTCATAGCTCCCATTATTCTTACCATATCATCAGGCTTGAAATTAGCCATTAGACCTCCATTAGCTCTACTTTGGGATACTTTTACTTCTCTTCATTATCTACATCATTGATGGACCCAAGTAAGAGGCTAAATAAGAAACAAAGAGTGATTAATCCCAAGTAACTTGTGTATCCCCCTATAGCATCTAAAGATCCTATATGGACCCCTATATCCATCACCCTAGGCTCCCAAAGATTTGGCTTTAACTAACCAATTTCCCCATTTACCTTGAATACTTAGCTCATGGGCATTATTGTCCCTCAAGTCTATATGACCCTAGAGCAATGGTGATCTCTCATGTTCCATTTGGATTCATCTTTTTTTGTTCCTCCCTTTGCCCCCATGTCACCCCCATCATTATTTCCACTTCCCCCTTCATCTTCCATCCCATTCCATGTACCCATCCATTCCTATCTCTTACACTTATGCCTCCACCTTCTACTTTAAATGCCACCATCCCTCATTGTGTCATCGTCCACCACCTTTGAATCAACTAGGTAGGGATGGATTGGGCCCATTGTATATTTAGGTGCATAGAGACTAGAGATGGTCTAACATAAGGACCCATACATCCAATTATATTTTGATTAGGAGTTAGGGAGGATGAAAAGGGTGCTCACATAGACCTTCACTTAAGAAGGGAAGCTTTTGGTGTGGAGTACTAAACATGATATTTTCTCTCTCACTAAAGTGAGGACTGCAAGCAGGGAAGAGAAGGTAGTGAAAGATCTAGTTTCAGTGCTCTAAGACATTAATAATCTCTTTAACAAGTTAATGGAAGATATTAAGGAGCAAGTTAGGATTATTAAATCCAAACTAAGGAGTACCTTAATCACATGTCTAATTATAAAATTAGAGACAACACTTACATAGTTGTTTGTGGCTATTGGGGAAGTGACTAGAGTTCTCTCCAGAGAAAAGAGTTTTTCTAACAAGCATAAGCCTACCTATATCGGATAATTCATGTTGATATCAAGTGAAAGAAGGTAGTTTCCATAATAAACAAAGGGATGTTCCTAAAATTATAGTTGATGCCCCTAATAGACCTAAATTTATATCAGACCTTTGTAAGAAGCATGAGAACCTTCATTAAGGACTAGTTGAGAAATTCTCAAGCCACCATTGGGACCTTGGAGAAAATTAGGGAATAGATACTTACTTACTTCAAGGAAGTTAACATCATTTTTATCTTTCATTTGGATGACATTTTGTTTAGGAAAATAAATTTGGGGTCCACTTGCACATTTAAATCTAGCATTATCTAGGTTAATGAGGAAAAAAACTCATTAGAAGCTCCTCTTAATACACATGATAGGATGTTGGATAAGGCATAAGTGTTCTTATGAGAGCCACCTATCAACCTATAAAATCTTGATCAAGAGGATAATTTGGTATACTAATCATTGGTAGTTGAGCAAGGTCCTCAGAGGCAATTAGGAAGTGGACCACCACTATGCTAGAGTTGATTATCTCTATGGACCTAAATGGACTCTATGTCAATATGTCACCATCCCTTCTCTTCTCTACTTTATCATTTTTGTATGGGCTTGTCTAAATGATTTTTCATAACTTTTTTGAGCTATGATGGCTTAGATTGAGATCATGTGTTATTTGGAGGTGGTCCCATCTCAGTTCCTATATATGTTATTATGTAACTCTTTGTCATGGTTGGTACTTTTGTAATTAAACACTCTAAATATTAATGTAAGTTTTGCCTTTTTTCTTATAATTTTTTCATTCATAAATTTCTTCTAAAACTTTTTTAGTATAATGAGTAACGTTAGTCTTAAAGAATTCATGTGTTTTTTTTAGGTGTATGCATGAATTAAGATGAGCTTTGAGTTATTTTATTTTATTTCTTGAATTATTTATATTTTCTTAAACCCTTATAGGTCTATGTGTGATTAAAAATAGATTTATTATGTGTTTACTAATAGAAGGATTTTAGGAATTAAGTATTCATCACTTCCCTTTAAATCCCTCCCTATGTGGTTGTAGTCTGAACCCTCATGAAACATGGCATACAATGGTGAAATTGTATTTGGGCACATCCTCAATCCTCAAGCATTGATGTTGTTATTTAATCTAGAGATATCCATTTTTTTCCTTACCCTCTTTCTTTTTTATGTGTATCTTTTTCCAATTGATCTCTCCCTTCTTTTATAAATTATGAAGTGAGGTGTAATGGGGTAAACTTATTAAATTATATTAACTAGTATGAAGATATTTTGTGTCAAGTGGGAAACGGGGACTGAATATATGGTGGTAGTAATACATCTCTCAAATATCTACTTCAAGAAGGCCATTTTATGGATCCCAACACTTGCTACTCATGCCCTAGATTTTTTTATAAATAATCTTAAAATTAGAGGATGAAAGTCCCTTATTGTCTCCTAGGTTTCACTTAATGCATTTAACCTAATAGGCATATTTTAGGGTATAAAACATTAGATGAATAATGATTGGTGATAGAAGGATGGAACCCTCTATCAATCTGATATAAAGTATTTAAAATACAATTTGATATAAGAATAATTTATATCCTCTTGTGTGGATCACTAAATCTGGGTATGGTTTGGTGAGTTATTAATATCACCTCTATTATTTCAAGTAAAGGTTAGATCCACTGAGGGAGACTAAAACCCATAATTAACCCATATAGTTAATCCAACCATACCACCCCGAATAGTCTTGTCCCTATGGTTACACCTATGGGATGCATAATAGGGTTTAGCATAAATGTTCCTAGATTTGTTCATGGTTTACCCTAGAATCCAGAGAGGCACCTTCCCCACTTCATAACCAATAGAGGATGTAATACCAAAGAACATGTGAATTCTTATAAGATGACCCTCAAACTCCTAAATGTGGAACATGAGGATGTGGCTTGTAGACTTTTCCCTTTCACTCTAATGGATGCATCCTATGACTAGTTTTTAAACCACCTTGAAGATTCCATCACATGATCGGAGGGCTTTAGCAATACCTTCTTGGCTTAGTTTAGATAATTCATCGACCCTAAAATCCTATATCATCAATTTACTGGCATCAAAATATAGATTAATCACCCCATTAGGTCATTAAATTCTAGGTTCAAAAGGATGTATAGCAGGGTCACTGCATTATATAGGCTTGATGCTCAACTAGCTATAGAAATATATAAGAATGTGATTTAACTTATTTGGGAATAATGGAGTTTTATTCCTATTTTAGTTAAGGGTCTATATTAATAAATTAGTATATAATATATCAATAAATACAATCCTAATTTGTGCAGCCATTTATCTTTTTCACCTTTCTAAAAATAGCAATAAATAAGAAGAAATATAACTTAGTTGGAAAACAAACTGAGATGGTTAATACAGAAGTTAAAAATGGTTGTGTAAAATTAGGAAGGTGTTGTAAACCTAATTTTGGATTTTATTGGGTGAAATGATAGTAGAGAAAAAAACTAGATGCTTTTTTATTTGGCATTGTTGTCCATTTCTATCGATGTTGTCTAAACTGATCACAAAGACTTGAAACTTTTTGGGTAGTTGCATTGTGCCTGTGTGAGTGTGTATATGCAAAATCAAGCATAGTTTGTTTATGTAACTTGATATAGAGATGATTTTTTCTTAAAACCCTAACCCTCCATCATGATTGATAAAATGACATTTGATTCACTTGAGAAAGATGGGGGTTAGTGTGAAAAATTTACTAAACATGAAATTCACACCCCTTGTATGGGCACATTGTCTACATACCAATACTATAAAGAGGGATCGAGCCATATGTAGTTCTCCCACCTAGTGAGCTTTATGTAATAGTGTGATGCAAATGAAAATGCCAATTTGATCATGTTTGAGGTGGCTAGGGATTGGTATGAGGATTTGAGTAGTTTTACAACTGTGTTGGGTGACTATGTGTAAAGAATAAGGAAGTTTGCCTAAGTGCTTTATTTATATCCTTGATTGATTTTTAAGTTTTATCACCTCCTTTGTAAATGAGCTTTGAGTGGGATTCTATAGGGAATAATTGGTCATAGATTATATGTATTCACATTAGGCCAACCTAGTTAAGGATAAGGACCAAATGAAAATGACCATTGGGCGCAAAGTGAAAATGGATATGACCATAAAAAATGGGACACTTCTCTATGGGTTACCTTAGTCCAAATGGGAGATCCTATCCTATAGGATTAGGACCTGGGGGAACAAGATTGGCATAGGGAATACTATTTGGATAAGGTGGAATGATTGTTTAGAAGGTTCTAGATGATTGACAATGAGTAAAAAGGTGTCTAGAAGGGTTACAAGAGCATGAAAAATGGACCTATGGATGAGGTGTCACAAGCCACACTCAAAATACCAATTTGGACATTTTATATGACTACATTTGCATCCCCTTTATTCTAGTGATGTAGTAAAGCAAAATATAAGGATAAAGTAAAAATAGAAAGCATACCTGAACTTACCTACAAGGGTGAATCTCATGAGGATGTGTGTTATTGAGTGTGCATAGAGAAAGCATAGTGTGAAGCATAAATTTTAAAGAGAAAAAAAATATTAGAGTAGTTCTTACTAGACACACTATGTCTAAAATAATAATGTACAAAGGTTGGGTAAAAGAGAGAAGAGGAAAAAGGAATAAATACACCTCACCGAGTACACAAACCAATACAAAACTTATTATGATGATGAGTGACGTTGAGTGATGCTAAGTGATGTTGGGTATTTTTTATACCAAGATTAATATCATGAATGGAGTTGAGTGCTTAATTCCCCAAGGGTGGTTCATGAATACAAAGGTTGGCCCTTTGGCTCCATTGGCACCCACTATGTAGTGAATCTATGTGATCATGCATGTGTTAATCGATGTTTGGACTATTTTTCCAATCCCTTTGAGTAGGTGGATCAAGAATACAAAGGCTAGCTAGTCCTTTGGCTCCTTTGTTTCCCACTAAGTGTGAATTATGAACTGATATAGGTATGAATGTGTGTTGTATGAGATGGCTCATGAAGCCCATGAATGCTCTATAATCTAACAATGTGGTATGGATAGTTGAATGTGTATTGAGAATTAGGCCAATTTTGGCCACTCTAAAAGGTATGTATTAGGATTTTATGAAATCCCCTCTGAAATTGAGAACTAGGCTTATATGAAAGCCACTCTAAAATGATGCCAGCCACCTGAATATAGAATAAGGCATGTAACTACTGATAATACTTGGGTAATACATTGAACTAGAAATAAAATATGTCAAATGTGATACACGTTTCCCCTAATCATTGGTGTTTGTAACATGGATTATGATCTAGAAGTTGTACCAACTACCTAATCTAAAACTAGAAGTGAGAGCCATCATGCCATGCATGATGCCCTCTATACCTAGATAATCTAAGTAAAACTATATTAAAACTACCCAATCTAAATTATATTATAGCTAAAAAAACTATAATTGACCTTAACTTTCTATCTATTTTTTAAAATTCTAAGTTTTTATCTATTTGGATAGGAGTGCCAAAAAGTGGACACTTTGTTGTAGGGCATTGTAGTCCAAATGGGGTGCTCTTGTCCTTTTCTATTTTTGATGACTATTTTATGTTTGTCCCTATTTTTTTGGTCTATTCTATGCATTTTGAATTCTAATTGTTATTATAAGTGTTTTAAAAAATTATTTTGACTGGTAGAGGGCTCTAATCTTTATGACAAAACACTTATTTATTACCCCCTCTTTTAAGGGTAGGAATGAAGACCCTGCAATGACTACCCTCATTAAAAACATCCATATAAGTGTGTTATGCTATGAAATACATTATATATAAATGATGATAAAAAATATGTCTCAAGATATAGCATAGTTTTCATTGGATATTATTAGATCAACAGGGATATACCTAGATAGATGTAACAATGTAATAGCATGTGCAATATACTAAACTAGAATTAAAAATATGGTTAGTTTTTAATGAGGGATGGAGCATGATGTCCATCATGCTATCCAAGAATTAAATATAATACATGATGTGGATCATGGCATTGATAAAAACTGAGAAGCAAACAAGTACACAAGGTAAGAAGCAAGAAACATACAAAAGAGGCCAAGGGGCCAAGAAAATAAGGGACATGGGCACATGTCACTCAAACTAGGAAAGCAATCATACAAGGCATGTTCAAATTTCCATATACACATATAATCTCAAATAAGAAATATTGGCATGAGGGTCACAAGCACATACAAAAGTAAAAGTAAAGGACATTGGCAAATGCCCTAAGGCACACATAAGAAACAAAATAAGAACTAAAAAATGAAATCACATCTAGCTACTCAAAGCAAGAAAGGAAGGTAATTAAATGTTGGAAATACTATCACATCTAACTAATTAAATCAAGAAGTGAAAGTATACAAAACATGTAGCACAATACTATGTAGATGCTAAGAAATACACGAGTGTTATATACTAGTGAGTGTTGATAGAATAATCTATGTAAGCTAGTAATTAATTTACGTCAACATGATAACTAAAGTGTGTGGTGTAGTAATGACATAGCTTGGATGGTTTAGTCATTTATAAAATTCCCCCAGTGGGTAGATATGTCGATGTATGTCTTGAATTTAAAATTATGATGCCCCCCTCAATGGGTAGAGTGAAGCAATCAAGGATCTGGGTGTCACTACACACACTCAAAGAAGATCAAGTGAAACATGGCAATGTAGATAAATTGACAAACAATAGAATAAAATATAAAAATGTAATTTTAGTATGGTAGTAGAAATTTAAAGTATGGATAATGCGTATAATTGAAAAAAAAATGGTGTTATGAGTTATTTGAATGTTTTTGTATTTTGATATGTTATATTATTTTTGGTATTGTGAAATATTGTAATATTTTTGGTATTTTCAAATATTTTATTTTTATTATTATTTTTAAATAATATATGTACAAGTAAACATAAGGAAACTATGTATAATAAATCAAAAAGAAACTATGTCCAAGTAAGCTGAGAAATTATGTACAAGAAAGTGAAAAGAAAATATATACAAGATAAGAAATTATGTACAAGAACACTGAGAATAAATGATACTAATAAATGTATCTCATAAGAGGCTCACTATCATAGTGGCATATATTGAGGATAGGGATCGTGCATGATCATGAAGCATGATGGAAGGGTTGAGACTATAAATTTAAAAGTTGTGTATGATATAAGTTCTCTAAAATCACTATAGTGGAAACTGACTATGGGGTCCCCCTATAGCTCTAAGAAGTGGATGCAACTATGGGGCTCCTAAGGACCCATCTGGTAGTAGAATAAGCTCTCTAAAAATTTTCCCTATGTGTAGAGGCATGAGACAATAATGATACTACCCTGGGTGTGAATACTATAGCTAAAAACTATCTCGAGTCTTAGAACTATCATTGATGTAGTGGTTACTCTAAGAGAGGCCTCCATGGAAGTGTATGAACTCTCTGTGATGGTGAGGGAGGCCTTAATTGTGTCTAAATATCAACTAAATGAAGAATTGTAGCTAGTGGAGGAGCTAAAATTGGTGACTACAGAGTAAGATATGGATCTGAAATTAGGAGTGGTAACTCATATAGAACTCCACCAACTGTAACAACTTGATTAAAGTGAATGCATTCCATGAATCTATGAACTATAGAAGGTATTTTATAAAGTTTCTAGATCCATGGTTGACTAAGCAACATGTCAAAGACTCATACATTGGGAACAATAGTAAATGGTGTGGCCACATGTGTTAGACCAACATATAGAGGAAGTACAATCTCACCCAATGAAATTTTTATGTGCCCACTAAATCAACTGAGAATAATGTCCATTAGGGTGATATCTTTCTCTAAATATCCCAAATGTTGAATTAATGTCATAGTGCACATGTTCACAGTGGATCTATTGTCTATGAGAACACTATGAATGGGATGGTGATCAATGTAGGCTATAATAAATAGTGCATAGTAATCTAAATCATCCTCAACTATCTCCTACTCTAAGAAGGATATTTAAGGTCTAGTTGGAACTCTATAATTATACACACCAATTATGTTGCTTAAAAGATGTGGCTAAACTAAAGGTGTCTAGTATGTAACTGGTGGAGGGTGTGCATGATATGCATTGTGAACATCTTATGTGCCCCTATCTCTTATTTAGAGTGTTGTGGGAAAGGATCTAAGAAAACATTTAGAGCCTTGCCTTATGTTTTTTTTACCCAAGTAAGCTCAACTAGAGTGCCAAGATCAATAACGTTTCCATCTATCAAGTCATATATCTTATGTCACAAATTGATGAATTTATTCATTATGTGGCCTAGTTCCCTATGAAAATCATAGAATGCATTCTGATCATATCCATGTGGAAGAGGAATTGTCATTTCAACTTCATAAATAGGAGGGAAAGATAGGACATTGCATTCTAATAGCTATTGTAAGACTCTAGCTAGAGATACTAGTAGATTAGTAAAGGCTAGCTGAGGAGGTGATGATAAAACCACTCACTAAAGGGGCTATAAATCCATATTAACTTTAGGTTGGTTTTGAATTTTGTTATCATTAACCTTTACTTTGTATGGGACTTTACTATTACTCTTGTTTATTATTTTTTATATGATTGTGTATTTGATCTTGCCCATTAAGAGTAATTTGACTTTCCTTTCCTTTAGTGTATGATATAACTCAATGAAGGAACAAAATTTTTTGAACATTATTGACTCATGTAAACCTGGTAGAAGACTCTATTTAAAAAGATCTTATAATTCTTGATTGTCCATAGGGCTAGTCATTTTAGCCAATATAGTCTTATATCCAAGAACATAATCTATGAGATGCTTATTTGACCTTTGTTTCTATTGTACAACTTAGGCATAAGATACCTTGTAACATGTGTTAATACTAAAATGAGCTATGAACATGTTAGCTAAAGGATTGAATGCTTTGACTGAATGATTTGGTAGACTATAGAACCAATATAAAGCATAAACTTTTAAACTCCATGGAAATAGCTTGGTTATCAACCAATCATTTGGCACATAATCAAATCATGCTACATGAAAAGCTCTAAAGTATGTCTTAAGATCACCCTTTCCATCATATAGAGTGAGCTTGGGTTGAACAAAACCTGGTGGCAAGGGTGTAGAAGCAATATGGCATGCCAATAGTGTATTAAGTAGGGCAAAAGAGTCCAAATCTTATGTTTGTCTAGAGACACCTTGATCAATATGTAACACCTTCGATTGAAGAGATTTAATCTCTTGTACAAGGGTAGCCACATCAAAAGTTGAAGATTTACTAGCCGTAACTCGTGGTACTGCATAAGAAGGTTGGGCTACTATAGGGGGTTGTTGAGACATAGCTTCCCTCATAGTGTCATTTGTAATTAGTTGTTATGTGGTTTAAAAGGATTGACCATTATTTGATTTTTGTTATTCTTCTTATAGTATTTCAAGCATATCATCTTGCATATCAATTTTTCTAGTTAAAAGGTCTTGAAGTTCCCTCTTATCAATTTCATTGAAGTCAATATATTGGGCCATTATTAAAGTAAGAAAATAAATTTAAAGTGGATTAATTTTTTTTAATAAGTTGTAATAAAAAAATATGATGGAGGGAAAGTACTGAATAAAGGAAATGTAAAGTCCTAAAATAACAAACTAGAATATGCATTAAAAGGATACGAAGCTAACTAACATGTAAGGTGATACCTCAAAAGCATAAGGACCTAGTATATTCAACTAGGGTTTGAAATAAATGATTTTTAAAACTACTATGATGAATTTTAAAAATTTAATATGAAATTTTGATTTATATATGCAAGAAAAACTAGAAGAATATTTCTAAAATCAGCAAGGAATTTTCCATAAGGTTTCTAGGGTTTTTGTATGCAAATGAATTAATTTGATTTCACCAAATGATTTAACTTATTTGGGAATAATAGATTTTTATTCCTATTTTAGTTAAGGGTCTAGATTAATAAATAAGTACAAAATATAGTAATAAATATAGTCCTAATTTGTGTAACTATTTATCTTTTTCACCTTTCTAAAATGGCAATAAATAAGAAGAAATATAACTTAGCTAGAAAATAGACTGAGATGGCTGGTACAGAGATTGAAAATGGTTTTTCAAGACTAGGAAGGTGTCATAAATTTTAATTTGGATTTCATTAGGTGAAAGGATAGGAGCATCAAAAAGTGGATGATTTGATGTATGGCATTGTTTTCCATTCCTTCCACTATTGTCCAAATTGATCATAGAGACCTAAAAAAATTTGGGTAGTTATATTATGCATGTATGAGCATGCCTATGCAAAATCAAGCACTAGTTGTCAATAAAACTTTTTGTGGAGCTGATTTTGTCTTAAAACCCTAACCCTCCATCATGCTTGATAAAATTACATTTGAGTCACTTAAGAAATATGGGGGTTAGTGTGAAATATGTATTGATCATTAAATCCACACCCTTTATGTGGGAATATTACCTACATACCAATACTCTAAAGAGGGATCAAGCCATATGTAGTTATCCTACCTAGTGTGCTTTTTACAATAGTGTGATGTGGATGTAAATGCCAATTTGATAGTGTTTGAGGTGGCTAGGGACTGGTATGAGGATTTGAGTAGGTTTTTAGCTATGTTGTGTAATTGTGTGTAAATAATAGGGAAGTTTTCCTTAGTGCTTTATTTATATTCTAGCTTGCTTTGTAAGTTTTATCACCTCCTTTTTAAATGAGCTTTGAGCAAGATTTTATAAGGAATAATGGGTCATGGGTCAGATGTATTCATGTTAGGATAACTTAATTAAGGATAAGGATTGGATGAAAATGAGCATTTGGGGTTGAAGTGAAAATGGATAGGACCATAAAAAATGGGACACTTCTTTATGGGGCACTATAATCCAAATGGGGTGTTCCTATCCTACAGGCATGAGACATGAGGGAATAGGATTGACATGGGGAATATTATTTGGCTAAGGTGTAATGATCATTTATAAGGTTTTAGATGACTAGAAATGAGTAAAAAGGATTTTATAAGGATCACAAGAGCATGCAAAAGGGACCTATGGATGGGGTGCCACAAGCCACACTCAAATTACCAATTTGGACATTTTATATGACTATAGAATGTCCTTAATCCCTAAATTATAATGTTTTTATGTAGAGATCCCCTCATTATGAATTTTACATTATCATGTGCTAGGGCCACCAACATAGATAGGAAACTAAACCCTTTAGGCTAAATGGCACCATCCATCCCAAATATAGTGTCAAGTATGCCTGTCTTGAACCCTTTTTTAACACCAATTAGAATGTGTTGATTCCACATCCATTTCCCATGAAGAACCAATTTGCCTTTAGGCATGTTACACCTATTTAGCACTTGAGCTTCCTTAGCCTAGTTAATAAGGAAGTAACATCTTGAGATCATAGTCAACCATTGGTCCCTTTTATGAATTATGTCTAAATCATACCCTAGGATTCTACCAATAATGAGTTGGATGCTATATAATGTATGGTGCAAAAGCTCAGCAATGACTTATTGGGTCTCTAAAGGTAGGTTATCAAGAATGGTGGGGATAATTCCAATAGGAATTTCACCTATCATATGTGCAATCACCCTTATAATCATTATAGTAACCAACCAAAGCCCTCACCCAACAAGCTTCCCAAGATCAACATCTATGAGTTGGCACTACCAAACTGGTTTTATATGTATAACATAACCCATCATGGTGATTAGACTATATTGAGTTAGGTTTTGCCTTTGACATCTTCTAAAGGAAAATTAAATAATATGAGGTAGTCGTAACCTACCCAAATGTAACCAATCAACCTTATGCAGATAGTTTTTCAAGATCCTCGAGCACAGTTATGGTGTTATAAACCTTAGATTTACTAGCCAAGAGGATAATTAACTAGAAGAGGTTACCAATGAGGTGTACACTTTCTAAAAATATTAGATTAAAAACTATGCCCTTAGGAGTTAAAATTAATAGCAACTCCTTACTACGACTACTCCTCCCAATAATGGTGTAACCCCTCATGATCCTATAGCAAGAAATGATACTCCACCTTTGAAATTCAATAACCCTAATCTCCCCAAAGAGATCCAACCCACTCCTATCAAGATTAGGTATAAAAAATTAGACTACATGAAGAAGATCAAGGCCAACATCATGTTGCATGAGTTTTCCCTAATAATAAAGTAGAGAAACCTCCTCCTAAAGTCCCTAATAGACATATTAGCTTAACCAAAGATTGATACTACACACACTAATGTGTTCATACATTGGAAAAATATTAAGGATCCCCCTTTCATCCTTACAATCTAAATATTTGATGAAAACCTACATAATTATCCAGTCAACTCAGGATCCTCAATAAATGTCATGCCTACTAAAATTTATCAAAGGTTAAGGATAACACTTATTAAATAAGACAAGATAGTGGTTTAGCTTGACAAGTATAAGGTTAAAGTGGTTGGTGAGCTCCTAAACTTCCACATTAGACATTCATGTGGTGTAAATCCTATAAGATTACAAGATGTTGCTTAGAATATATTGGTCCAAGACTCTAAACTAAATATATGAATATAGACTCCTCCCATATGTTGTTCCCTTAGAGAGGAGTGGCCAAAAAATCCATGTCGATAGAGAACCTAGGATGGCACACATGATCACATAATACAATCCAGTGAATGAGAAGATAAACATAGTATCCTCTAACATTGACAATTATACCCTATCTATAGAAAGGGCAAAAGATAAAGCTAAAAATAATGCTCAATCATCAAGGTTGTGATCTATGTAATTCAATGGGGCCCATTTTATACAAGGTTATGGTGTTGGGATTTATTTGATTAAGCCATAAGATAAATGACAGTTGCCTACATGTTACAGTTCACGTGCACAAATAACCTTGTAGAGTATGAATCCTTTATAATAGGTCTATAGTTTTACCTAAAACACAACATTAAAGAGCTAAAGGTATTTGGGGATTCTGAATTAGTAGTCAATAAATTCAAAAGTAAGCTACAATATAACATATCTTACTTAAGAAAGTATATACATATAGCATGGAACTTGATATAGACATTTTATGCAATCGATGTCATTCCTATCCCTAGAGAGGAAAACTAGGTCAAAAATTCTTTAGCATCTTTAGCTATGAATTCAATCCCTTTTGATGACTCAAATCTACAATAATGTTTCATATATATTGTACCCTACCTATCAGTCCTAAACAACATCAATAACTTCTTAGTTTGGTATGATGACAACCACATATTTAATTTCTTAGATAGCTCTAGGGTATTTAGTGCTCAAATCATATATGAGAGAGATAGAGACAATCCCCTTGGTAAGTAATGTTATGAAGGTGGTTTCATGAGCCTAAGATAAGATCACATCCTAAAAGGTATGATCTTATTAGAGAGTGTTTGATATGAATAGATCTATGTAAACCAAAGATACCAACCTATGCTAAGCAATAGTCACTCACCATCAACCTAAGATCAACTAACCAACCCAAAAAAAAAATTATTTGGCCCTAACTATACCCCACATGAAATATATCAACTCAAGGTACTAATTTTTTTATTACATATATTCATTACCTGGATATACAAGGATCTTTAGGTCTTTGAACCTATTGTGATCATACATACTATATCACTCAAGCAAGAGAAAAATCCATGTAGGTAGAGACAACAAATTGTGAACCTAATTCTAGAGCCTCTTATTCAAAAAGAAGTTCATAAACTCCTCTCAACTGAAATTATATTCCTAGTCTAACATTCCACATGGGTCACCAACTCAGTGCCCATTTGTAAAAGAGTGGATAAATTTAACTATGTGTCAATTTTAAAAATCTAAATTAGGCCTCTACCAAAGATAACTACCTTTTTCCCTTCCTAGATGAGGTAATCCAAATGGTGAGTGGGTCCTAGATTATGTCTTTATTGGATGTATTCTTGGGATATAATTAGGTTTTGGAAATCCTAGAAGACAAAATAAATATTGCATTCACAACCAATTTGGGTACCTTCACTTACAAGTGAATGTTGTTCAACCTTATCAATATAGGGGCCAATCTTCAAAGAGCCATGGACTTCACTTTTTAGGGTCAACTAGGTAAATTCATACTTATTTATATGGATGACCTAAACATTTTCTCAAAACATAGGTCTAATCACATCCACCACTTGCATACTATATTCAAAAGGTGTAGAAGGAATCTTATCTCTCTCAACCCAAAGAAGAACATTGTTGGTGTCATAAAAGGTAATCTCCTTGATCATGTTAACTAAGGAAGGTATGTATATTGATCCTAATCATGTTAGTGTAATTTATAAAAAAACCTCTCCCTAACAACAATAAAAATTAAAGTCATTATTTGGAAAGATTAGCTTTGTGTGCAAGATTACATCTAGTTTTTCTAAAATTATTAAACCATTGAATGCAATTTTAAAATAGGAAGCTAAAGTGGAATGGACCCATTAGACTAGGAAAGACTTATAATACATCAAGTATGCCATCATGCAAGCACCAATCTTAGTTACCCTATACTATGTGAAGGAATTAGACCTCTAATCCTTTACTTCAGAAGACACCATAGCCATGGTGCTCATTTAGAAGTTAGATGAAGATGAGCATTTGATAGCCTTTATGAGCATAAACTTAAAGGATGTAAAACTAAATTAATCCACCTTAGATAAACATGCTTATTCTTTGGTGAAGGTTATGAAAACATTTTATCGTTGCATCCTTAAAAACAAGGTACACACCATTTTCCCTAACCCAGCCATAAACCTCATGTTAGGACAAAATGAATTGGGAGAGTTTTGAGGTCAATGGATGGCCAAGTTACACAAATATGACCTAGATATAAAACCTATCAAGTTGTTTTAAGGATAAGGTATTACTTATCCAATCACTTAAATTTACCCAATAATTATTATGGTGTAGCTTGACTATTTAGAAATAGTACATCAAGACTCGTATGACCCAATTATCCATTATCTTCTTTATGGAAGCCCTCCTCCAAGATTGAACCAAACATAAAATAAATCCCTATAGCTGAAATCAACCCATTATATAATCAATAAATAATTTCTCTACTGGAGTAATTATGAAGGTATATACTTCAAGTGCCTATCAAAAGAGGAAGTGAAATAATTCATGACTATATTCTATGAGAATTTAGGAAGTGATAACCCTTTGGGTACTGTAACAACCCACAAGATCCTATAAATTGGATACTATTGTCCCACCATGTTTAAGGACATCCATGCTCATGTTCACATATGTCATTAGTGTCAAACCTTTGATAATAAGGAATTTCGTGCAATAATTCCCCTTCAACCCATGATAGAAGAATGTCCTTTTGCTCAATGGGGACTTGACTTTAGTTAATTAATCAACCTAAATTCATTAGTTTTCCATAATTTTATACTCACAACAATTAATTACTATACTAGATGGATGGAGAAAATGATGACTAGAAATAGCATATATAAAGAAGTGATCAAGCTCTTTGAAGAGAATATAACCACATGGTTCAGTACCCCAACTTTTTTGGTCTATGACAATGGTCCTACATTTCAATCAATTTAACTCATTGAATGGGCTTATGATAATTTCCAATCACACTAAAATTCTCATCAAAATACTACGTATATGCAATAAAAAATGCATCATGTCTATAAATCAATCTTAACTTGGAGAAGATAGAGCATACCTAGACTTCCAATTGGGAATACATTTGTTAAGCAAGAGCATGACCAATATGGGGATCCACTAGACCTAATTATGGGATCATTTATTATAGTACACCATGATAAGTAAGGTTTTAAAGCCTCTAGTATAACACAATCATGTAATAACCCTAAGGGGGTCCTAGGTTTTGATATTTCACCTAAACTAATAACAAGTAAAGTAAAATAATATAGTGCTTACCAAAGTTCATGGCACAACATGAGGGGTTGTAAAAATCAAAAAATGCATAATAGAATCTTAATTAAGCTACGTATGAGTAATACCCTAATACATGGAATATGAAAAGTAATATTATTTGAAGCCAATACTTATGCTACTTCTATCTACTAAAGAGAGGAGCAAAGTTAGAGAATACTTACCTAAATGATAAACCTATTGACACTCAATCTCTCTATTGGCCAATGGGATTTCACAAGAGGTTATTGTGGTTTATAAGGATCACTAATAAATTCCAAAGCATCCAAGACTTATCCATAATACTAGATTATCCAAGTAGAAACCCTAAGCTAAGACTCCTCAAGTAGAATGGTGGAAGAGAAGATTATAAAGAAGCATGAATGAATAATAACTCTTGATTGCATATTGAAATAATGATGAAATGATCTTGTATTCATAGGGTGGATTTAACCCTTGACCCTTCTAAAAATCTTGGCTAATAGGGTTGACCTAGTTAACCTAGCATAGTTTTAGACAATTATTCACTAGGTCCTAAAATAGGTCAGCCAAAGGCTTACCTAATTTCTAACTTAAAATATCCTGAAACTCTATAGGGTTGACCCAATTGACCTAGCAAATCCAACTGACAAAAGGAACTTAAGGTAAGGAAAAGAGGCATAGAAAGTGGTAAGACTAGAGAAGTGTGCTAAAGAGGATTAATAGCTTAGGTAATGGTTTTTAAGAGCTGGTTGGATTAGTAATATGTGGAAATAAAGGACAATAATCTTGCAAAGCACCAATGATTTTCCCACCTCTTTCCCTATGTACCCTTTAATGCATACACTCAAAGAGATTGAGTCTTGATGGGTTTTTACAAGATGTAAAGCATCAGTATTTGATAAAAGTTAAAAGATATTATGTGTATACATATGCCCCACTCGAAGCTCATCATGTGTCACTAAGGTGAAACAAGGGGTGGTGCTTTAATTAAAGAACATGAAAACACAAAAAAAGTTATAGTATTTTAAAGCATAAAATAAGTAAAAGTAAATGATAGAAAAGGAAATAAATAAAAGGTAAATGTGACGTATACCTTGACTTACCTTTATCTCTAGATAGTTGCCTATTGTGTTGTTTGTTTTGATTGTGTAGGGCACAGAGACTAATTTTGACAAACCCAAGAATATAAAACTAAAGATAAAAAACAAACAAACGCATGAAAGCCAAGATAACTAGTGATATGAGGATGGGATGTACTTGGGAATTTGACAAGCTAGGGTGACAAATGTTATGTTAGATCAAATGACCAAGTCAAAAATAAGAGTAAATAAAGTAACCAAAAATCCAAGGCTATTAAAGACTGAAAAACTCAAACAAGTAAACCTTGAGTAAGAAAGGCAAACTCACCAAGTCAAACTAAGGATACATGTCAAAAAGGATGGTAATCAAAATATCAATGTAAAGAACAAAAATAAAATGGTAAAAAAACATTGATGAGTGAGTAGTAACAATCATTATCTCACTCAACAATGGAAAAAGGTGCATAAAAGGGAAGATAGCATTGATGAGTGAGAAGTAACATTCCAACCTCACTCAACAATAGAAAAAGGGTACAAACTCAAGTGCCCATAACAGAAGGGTAGTACAACAAATGATAAATGGTAAAAGAAAATTAAAACAAGTTTAGGAATATAATTCTATGGTGTAAAGAAAGTAATCCATAGTTACTCAAACATGTTTTACTCTAAGGATAGATAAAACTAAAACAAAGAAGTGCTAGCATGTTTTTAAGAGGTGAAGAAGAATGGAATAAAGAAGTGGGGAAATAGATTTAGAATCAAAATTTGTCTGTCAAGTGGGAAAATGAAATGGGTGGAGGGGAGAATGAAGGAAAAACCAAGGTAGAGGAAATCTTTTATCAAAATCAAGACACTCAAATTAGGTTTGTCAAAATAAGAGGACTTTAAATTTAAGGACTCTGAATAAATTCTCTTGTCCACACAAGTCTTAGGTCAATAAATGTAGTATATAGATCATCCCATGAAGGCTATATGCATGAAAAGTAAAATGGACCTATCTTCTGATAACGTGTTCCCCATTCCTTAAGACCCCTTATAGATTCATTGATCTATTGTGAAGATTTGGTACTTATGTGAAAAAGTAGGTAGCACTATAGAGTTTATTGAATTTTCCTATTCCAATCTACTAGCCTACCATACCCTAATGGACCTTGGCTCTGTGTGAGGCTAACTATAGAGTTCAAGCTTTAATTAGAGATAGGAGATGTGCTTGTAATCATGTCTTTTGGTGTGATATTGACTTTTGAGATTTTCATGTTGCCTTTTATATATCATTGCCTTTTGTTTCAAATGATTTAGATTTTAACTTTCTTGATGGATTTTTCTTATTCCTCCTCCATACATATTTGGAAAACTAAACATGGGTGTTAAATATGACTTTCCTTTGAAAACATGGGACTTGGTTTTTAAGAGGGATAAATTTAGAGAGCATGAGGTCTAGGAGCCTCGTAAATATAAGTGAAATAAAAATGTTATCTTGACTTTGACCTTTTTTATCTAATGTGGAGTGAAAGGAAAGGAAATCAAGAGGGATGACACATGAAATAATTTGAATAACTTCAAATTGCAAAAAAATGTGACAAAGAGAAAAAAAGGGGTAAAATGATAATAAGGTGTGATTCCTTATCATAATAATAAAGGAATTGGAAGAAAACATGCTAACATAGACTGTTGTGCAAATTTCATATATCAAAAGAAGAAAAAGCTTAATTTGAGAACAATGATCAAAAGTATATTTTTTATAAAATGAATAACATGATGGTATTTTTATGAGGAAGGCCAGGTCCTATCCATGGTCTTACACTACAACTCATAAAAGAGAAACCCACAAGGGTTCCAAAAAGCATGTGAAAAATAAATGGGATAAGAAAAAGATGGTATTTTATGAGGAAGGCTAAGTCATATCCATGGTCTTACAATGCAACTCACAAAAGAGAAATCCAAGCTATGCCAAATAGTGTGTAAAAAGTGTATGAAAAAAAAGAAGACTATGGTACATCATGAGGAAGACTAGGTCCTATCTATGGTTTTACAATGCAACTCATAAGAGAAAAGGGAAATCAAAAGACCAAATAAGAAGGACTAAAGGTTTGTGATAAGAGAGAAATATTATAAAAGGAGAGACTTGTGTAAGTAAATTGTAAAAAGTCTTAGATAGATGTAGATAGAAAGTATGAAAAGAAAGAAATGTTTAGGCAAAGTACTTCTTAAGGAATTGTTTATTGGTGGGCTCTTTGAAAACATGGCCTTCATGATTTGAAGGTAGTAAGTACTTAGACCAAGAATATCTTTGCCTAAATAGGGGCCCCACCATTTTTGGGCAAATTTACCTTATTTATCATGAGTGTAATCTAATTTAAGCACAAGATCACCAACATTAAATGTGCAAATTTTAACATGTTTATTATGTTGTTTGGCAATATGAGCCTTGTATTGGTGGTTACGTTACAAAGGAAAAAGATGGTGTTCATCAAGGATATCAAGGGAATGAAAGTGAAATTCATGTAATTCTTTATCAGGAATGATACCATGAAGAGATATAGGAAGAGAGGGAAACTCAACTTCTAATGGAAGAACTGATTCAAACCAATATACTAGGGAAAATAGCATTGCCTAAGTGGCAGTACATATGATATTTATATAGGACAAAAGAGTAGGATAAAGATGAATATGCTAATCCATGCATGTTTCACAAATTTTCTTTTGGATAATTTTTTTAGTAGCCTCATCTTGGCCATTTTATTATGGATGATAAGGTGTAGAAAATTTGTGATGTATCTTGAATTTAGCACAAAATTATTTGACATCCTTATTTTTGAAATTACCACCATTATCTAAATTGATGGTATGGGGAACACCAAAGTGTAAAATGATTTAATTAAGGATAAATTTGGAAATGGTGGGTTTGATGACATTAATAAGGTGCATGGCTTTAACTAGTTCACTAAAATATTTAGTAGTAGTGATGATAAAAACATGCCCATCTTGGGAGCAAGGTAATTTGCCAATGAGATCTAATCCCCACATGGAGAATGGCCAAAGAGAATCAAAAGTTTTAAGTTTGATTAGATGTGAATGAATAAGATCATTATGAAGTTGAAAAGGAGTACATTTTTTAGAAAATTTGAATGCATCCTTTTAAAGATTAGGCCAAAAGTAACCCATACATAGGCATTTGTGGGTTTTAGAATGTCTACTATAGTGGCCTCCATAAACTCCCCCATGTTCTTGTTCAATAAGGGGAGGGACCACATATTTCATAACATAATGGAGTAAGGTACCTTTAGCATTATGATAATAAAGGATGTTATGTCAAAATACATATTTAAAAACTTATATGAATGTGTATCTTTTCACGAGAGTCTAAGTTAAGAGGATAAGTTTGATGATCAATAAATTTAATGATGTCTTTATACCATGGGTTTTGTTGAATGGTAATAGTCTCAATACGGTAGATAAGAAAATATGGTGGTTGAGTTGAAGAAGGAGATTTTCTTATTTTTATAAGAAAAGTAGGATCAAAAATAAATTGGTGTGGATGAAAGAGAGAAGTTAAAGAAGCTAGGGAATCAGCAATAGAATTTTGATCTCTAAGGATAGTCTCAATAGTGAAAGAGATGGAATCTTTAACAAGAGTTGTAATTTTATGATAGGTAATGATATTTTCACTTTTGCATTGCTAATCACCATTGACTTGATGACAAATAAACTAGGAGTCACCTAAGGCATGTAAATATTGAATATCTAAATCATGAGCATCTATCATGCCTAAGATTAGAGATTAATATTCAACCATATTTTTGGTGACATCAAAGGTGGAGTGAAAATATAAAGGAATGATTTTTCCAAGAGGACTTGTAAGAATGCAACCTACCCCATCTCTTTAAAGGCATTTAGCACCATCAAAGTGAAGGGTCCAAGTATCCTCATGTAAGTCGACCTTAATTTTAGGAAACTCTTCGATAACTACTTTAGGTTTAGTAGTATCAGAGGGAATAGAGAATTCATCAAGATTATTTACTTTAATATCATTGGTAAAGTCATGAAAATAATATTTGAGAAAAATAACTTAATTAATACCTTCAATATAGAGGATATTATCATTTGGAAGACTATCTTGAAGAGGAGAAGTAGATGGAATAAGAATTATAGTAAGTTGATCATCTATGACTTGCCCTTTGACATATTTTTAAGTGATGATACAAAGATCAAATTCCATTAGGAGCACCATCCATTTGCCAGTTATATCTCTATGAAGAAAGGCTTTAGATAAGAAGTGATGAAGGGGGTCAGAATGAATGATGACATAAGCAGTCTAGTAAAGTATGTAATGGCAAAACTTTTTAGCTACAAAATAGATATCAAGGCAATCATATTCAAATTTGGTATAATGTGTTTCATAATTGATGAGGCCTTAGCTAATATATTAGATATCATACTCTCTTCCAATATCATCTTGTTGGGCAAGCATTTCCCTAACTAATATGGTGGTGGAAGAATTATATAAAATCAAGGGTCGATCATTAGAAGGAGGATGAAGTGTGGGTGGGTGAAGCAATGACTATTTCATGTTATCAAAATATTTTTGATAAGAGTTCATCCATTTTAGAGTGGTGCCTTTCTTGAGAAGAGAATTGATGGAGTGAATGTGGTAATCCATTTTAGGGATGAATCATCTAATTACCCCAAGTTTACCTAAGTAAGTGCAAATGTCTGGAATGGAATGAAGAATGGGCATGTTGATGATATAATTAATCTTAGTGGGTTTAAAATCAATTCTATAAACAGAGAATAGTAATCCTAATAATTTTACAAATGTGACACTAAAGACACATTTGTAATGATTGAGTATAACCCAATATTTTAGAAGGTGATCAAAAATGATAGCAAGATTTGAGAGATGAGTTTTATGACTTTGGATTTAATAATGAGATCATCCACATAGGTTTCAATAATTTTGTGGATAATATCATGAAAAATATGATTCATTTCTCATTTTTAAGTGTCTCCAAAAATTTTGAGGCTAAAGGTAATTTTAACATAGAAATGGGTACCCCATTCTGTGGTAAAAGTGCTCTTATGTTGGTCTTTGTGGGCAATGTGAGTCTGATTGTAACCTAAGAATCCATCCATAAGTGATAACATTTCATAACCTATTGTGGAATAAATGATGGCATCTATCAAAGGTAAAGGGAAGTTGTCCTTGTGATAAGTGAGAATAAGATTATGGAAATCAATACAAATACAAATAACCATAGTTCTCTTTTTCTGAATGGAAACAATGTTAGAAACCCATTCAGAATAGTCTACTAGTTTAATAAATTTAGCATCAATTAATATGATGATTTTATTATGAAATAAGGTGGAAATCTTATTTACTTTTGACACATATACTTAGCATCAGGATAAGTAATGATATTATGCACCATAATGCTAGGGTCAATACTAGGCATGTCCTCATAGGACCAAGTGAAAACCTCATGATACTTATCAAAGAATAAGCTAAAATTATCATGTTTGATAGGTGAGAGTTCATGAGATATTGTAATTGGTTGAGGATAAGATGGAGTACCATATTCAATGCAAGTAGTTTCTTCCATAAGCATGGTATTGTCATCTTGAAAATGGTATCGTGCATTAGGTAAAGAAGAGATTGGATTAGTTTTGGGATCAATGCTAGCAATAAATTTGTTGAAATAAGGGGTTTTAGTTTTAAAATTCCCAAGTTTATGATGTTGTTGAGTAATTTGATGTTCTCAAGCATAAAGTATTTCAAGAATGGCTTTGTCACTAGGAAAGGTGGGAAGAGGACCATAATACTCAACATCTACTTTAAGATATAGAATTGTATTACCATGGTAATCATACTTAGAATGGATCTGATGAACATCAACTATCTTAGCATTAAATGTAATCTTGGGAGTAATCTTGGGAGTAGGAGAGGGAGATAGATTAGAAGGAAATGGAGTGTCGATGGTTTTAATGATGGTAGAAGGATCAGATGCAATGATTGGATTAATAGGTGATAAAGGACAAATAGTAATTTCTAAAGGTTTGGAAGGTATAATTTGCTCTACCACCTAAGGGGTATCAATAAGAGGAGAATTGGAAGGAGGCATATGACCTTTGGGATCTAAGTTATGATACATAAAAATGGTATGGACATCCTGATTAAAATCATGAATTTGAGCTAAGGTTTTTTGATAATGTTGGACATCCAAGTCTCAAAATTGAGCTTGGGCCATTATTCAATTGTCATCGTATGTTTTTGAAATTGTACATGCTTGAGAGTTAGGAGGAGGTTCAGAAGTTGAAATCCCTATATTATTGAATGTATGAAGAGACATGATGAGAGGATCTTGAAATAATTTGACCATTCTAAAATCATTTCAAGTGAAGGCATCTTCTAGTAAATAAGGCTCTTAATAATTTCATGGAGGGGGAAAATCAGTAATCTTATCAATAAGAGGAATAGTATCATCCCCGGGTAATAGAGAAGGAGGAAGTCATTATTAAATGTAGGGAGGTAACTTGGTAGTATTACAAGTATGTTACAAATCATTGTGTTCATCATCATTAGAATCCACAAGAATAACTTGTAAATTAGGATTCATGTTGATGAACTTAGGTAAAGGAGCACTATTGATTTTAGTAATTATAGGAATATGATATTGAGATTGGGATTACGAAGTTGAATACTCCATAGGTTAGGATCAGCTTCATGCTTATATAATTTTCCATTGTGTAATAATTTAATGCATTAGCTATCGTAAGAAGTAAAGGCCCTGATTTTATAAGTCCATGGATGACCAAGGAGTATATTGTAAGATAAGGGTAAATCAAGGACCATAATCTTATTTTGAATGGTTTTAGGTTTGATGGTTAAAGGGAGCCAAATATACCCAAGTGGCTTTTGATTAGTTTTATCAAAACCATGACAAGTAAGATGGGTTTGTTTGAGATGGTCCTTGTTATAACCAAGTTGTTAGATAAGCCATAGAGATGTCACAATAATAACAGAGCCTTCATCAACTAGAAATGTATGGATAAGGGTAGTATTAATGGATATTTTAATAAAAAGTGGTGTAGCATCAACATGAAAAATAAATGTATCATTGGTCATGTCCTCTTTAATAAATTTAATAAAAGACTTGGAAGGACACATTGTTTATATTGATGCTTAATTTTACAACTAATGACTAGAGTTATGGGAAGTTTCAAAGATGTAGGACTTGACCCTCAAAAAAACCTATAGATTATAAATAAGTTGGATATTCTCCTGGGGTTTGGTGTAAAGGGAGAGAAAATAATGCATAAAAGGAGTATTTAAACTATTAAGGTGATACGCCAAGATTCAATTCCTTTACTGAATGACACAGTAAAGAGTGCTAATAGAATTTACTAAAAGATTAAAGAGTGTTAAGCATGATCAATAATTATAGCAAAGAATATAGACTGACCAAGGCTTATAATATAAAATTAACTTGGATCATCATCTATCTCTAATAGCACAATATTAGTTTCAACAGTTTTCCTTGAAAAGATTAAAGAGTACGCAACATGGTTAATATTTTTAGTAATTCTATGAAACTAACAAAATGATTATAGAAGAAAATGAGAATAAATACTAAAAGGTAGACTATTATTACACAAAAAACCACTCTTTATTTATATATGAACAAATTACATAAGTCAAAAATGCATAGAATACAATCTTCAAACTCTTAAGAAAGGAAACTTCTAATGTAGTCAAATGCTTTTAAAGAACTAGCTCCTAATAATTTGTATATGGTCTAGATGAACCCCTCTATTTTACCATTTCACAAATACTTATATCCCAAAAAAATATCCACCATGAGTCTCTGCCACTAACTCAAGGTCTAACCACTTGTCTGCAATTTTTGGATCTAAGAAACTACATGTCATTGGAGCTAAACCACTTGGGGCTTATTTCTATTATTTTCACTAATTATCCCTCTCATTATATTTTAATTATTGATCCTCATTTTTCTTTAACATGTAGTCTCCACAAACATGGACATGTGGAAGCTTCCACAGCCTTTTAGAGTCATTGAGACTCTTTCCTACTCTTTACTTAGATTTTAGTTTTAATGGATCTTAGAGGTTCTACACCATCATATACATAGATCCAAATCAAGCCATTGATCCTTTTCCTGTTACCTTTTAACTCAAAGTAAAAAAAAATTTACCCATGTATAAGTCTCACACTCAATGGAGGCTTGTAAAAACTCTTTTTTATTTGACGGAGCATCGAGGTGACAAGTGGCTTAATCCATGTTCATTTGAATCTTGAAACCTTTTTCTAAGATTTATCAAAAGGGGAATATGTGAAGCTTAGTGCCTACTACTCGACTCACTATTGGGACTTTTAATTTTATAAAAAGGACCATCATTGCACCATGTGTCTATCATGTACAAGATAAAGGTTCTTTTTCATTCATTTGAGCTAGAAATAGCATTGAAGCAACATGTGAAAGCCTCCACATGCTTCATTTCTTATTTTTTTATGGCCTCAAAATGTAGAATGTTTTATGATACTTATCTAAGAAAAAATGAGAGTCCTAAGAAAAAAAACTTTGTAGAAAATAGTTCTATAGGTTAAGGTGACTCACCAAGGGATCCATGCCTACATGGAAGAATCCTTAGCCTTGCCCAACTAAAAAAGATGCCCAAAATTATGGTTCCCATCACTATTTCCTTAGAGATTTTGTAGTGACATCTAGTAAACTATCCATTCTACCTCTATTGGGTACTCCCACTTCTATAGATCTTTAAAATCTCTATCTAGCTTGATGATCTCCTTATGGGAAAAGGATTGGATACCTTACACTATGGAATGTAACCGGTACCCCAATTTGGTCATCGGAGCCAAAACTGACTCCACCTCAATGATGTCCAAAGATTCACTCAAAGACTAAAAAATAGTCTGATCATTTTGCTTCTCAACCAATAGATTTTTTTATCTAGTCTTCTATTAGGATAGTGGTGTCATTGGGAAAAGGGGAAGGGAGTCTCAGCTGAACCAAACCTTTAATGTACCCCTTCATTCCTTTAACACCTTCCTTTAAAATATTCAATAGATTCTTACATTTTAAAGTAGCTTTATTACAACTCAGAATCTCACTGACCTTCTCTAGGTCTATCCTCCTATCAGTGACTCTAGTTGCCTGAAGGGCCTCTTCTATTACATCATATAATTTCTAAATCAACACCTATGATTCAAGAACCTTAACTAAAACTGAATATAGGATCTTATCGATAGAATACTCCACCTTTAAGCATAATTTTTATGCATTAGATATGAATCTAAGTGGAGGCCTGAGCTGGGTAACATCAATGGAGATCCTTTGGTAGCCAGAAACATAGAGCCCCCTTACCATCTTGATAATACCTATTACCTTAGGTTGTTGTGATAACTATTTGGTTAACTAGGTGGTCTTATCCCCTATTACCTTACACTTGACCTATAAGATAGTCCTTTATACCACTACAACACTTAGCTTTTGTTGAAGCTATGATGCCTCAGTTGCCTTATCACTACTTTGTTAAGAGATTCTTGTCTTGATACAAAAGGTAGGTAGATGCCTTGATTTAAGTAAGCTCCTTTTGGAGTGTGAAAAGAGGAGTGTGGTTATTTTTACTTCTGAAGTCCTCAAAACTTCTTTGGATATTGATCCTTTTAGGTCCCTATTGAATTGGGTAATTTCTTTATCTTTGGCCTTAAGTTCTAGGCTTAGACAGCTTACTATGTTTTGGGCTTGAGTTAAGCCCAATTTTGCCTTCTAGAGCTGATTTGAGATTTTTAAATAAGATGTGGCTACCATAGCATTAGTCTCATTCATTAGATCCATTTTTTCTCATGGCCTAAACTAATTTAGGTCCATCACCACTGCACTCATTATATAATCATTGGGTTGCACTTGCTCGAGTGGCTTGCTCACATTAGGGACCATATGGGTGATAGTGAGGGAACATTACTTGTGGTCATAAAAAGACCACATTTGCTATGTGGCGACAGAATTCCTCTAATTTTCCTTTCTTGATTTTCTATCCTTCCTTGACAAGTTAGATTGGGCATGAAATTCTAAGGGAGAGGCCATAATACCACTTGTAAAAGGATACCCATGGGGTAAACCATAAGGCACATTGATGGACTATTGGGGCTGATCTTATGAGGGAGATGGGTTTGTCAAGACCCTAGGAGAAAAGGTTGGCAAACTCAACTATTAGGAAGTAAGAGTGAAGGGAGAGTTAGATGGAATTAACTATTGATTAAGTATAGCTGAGAGGGTTGAGGGTGCCAAACTATGTGAAAAGGGTGGAATTAATAGAGTTCAAGTTGAAGATTGAGGTGGAGACATGTATGAGACAAGCTCTATCTCTTTTTATTTATTTGCCTCTTGAAATGTTCTCTTTCACTTCTTCTTATTAGGGATCTTCTCCCACTATTTGGATTGTTACCATCTGAGATGAGTCCAAAACTTCTTGTGCACAAAGTGCTACTTGAAGAGGATTTGAAGGGGCATCCATTATAGGGGTTCTCAAGTAAGCTAGGTCATCCTTTACCTTTCCAATTCACTAAGTGGTGGTGGCCAAGTTGAAGTAGTGTGCACTGGTATAGATGCCTCTACCTCTTGAGACTCCCTTTAAGGCTCTAGGATATTACTAGTATCTAGACTAGAAATTGGAGTAATATAAGACTCATCCCACAAGGTCTCCCATTGGGCATCTATGGGTATAGCCTCAAAATTTTGGGTGACCTCACCTATCTCTTGCCTATACCTATAGTAAGTAGTTATTTTCTCTTAACTCTAATCCATCTTGAATAAATCCTATCTCAAAACCTTGGTCAAGACCTTTGCTAGGTCAAAATTCTAAATGGGTTGATAAAAAAACTCCCATAGGGTAGTTGGGATGTCCTGTAGCCCCACATATAAGTCAGGTGTATCTCTCTTGGGAGACCTCCTATCCTCAAAAATCCTTTTGTTCTCATTCCTAAAAGGAGTATGGACCTTACTCTTGGCAATCCAAGAGGTCATGAAGCCATCTAGATAATATCTCCATAGATCCTGAATTAAAACTAACCCATAAATGGCTAATTTCCTATTTAGGATAAATTTTGCTTGTCTCTTTACTATAGTAATGCTAAACCTAGTCAATGGGATGTCCTGGAAATCCCTCTTCTTTTTTCCCACTCCAAACTTAGAGTCAATGACCACTAATTGTCGTGCCACTTCAAAACCTACTATTCTACTGGTCAAAACATTGGGAAGCAAAAAGGGCTCCTCTCTAAAACCATGAACCTTAATAAAAGAATGATGGACCTTAGAAAAGAAATTAGAGGGGTGATAAGCATTAGAAAATATATCCCTAATCAAGTCATTCATTCTATTATTTATTCCCTCCAAATCCATCTCCCCCATTAGTGGTACCATAAAATGCTCAAAAAACTCATAGGTATTTAATGACTCTGACAACACATGAGTCCATGCAGACGTAGGGATAACCTTATGGGGGTCTACTAATTATAAGTCCCATAGAGTCAAATTCATATGATGCTATAAAAATTAGGTATTTTGATACAAAATAAGGTGGAAAAAATATGAATAATACCTGAAGCTAGGGTGAACACTAAAATTAACTAGTTGTTCTCTCATGGTGTAGGCGATGTGCTTTGCAAAATCAAACTTGTATGCTTGTGACATGGAGATGGTTTTCAAATGGAAAATGGCTACCAGCTACCAATCATGCACCATTTTTTTACTAATCTCCCCAAAAATGAAAGTGATCATTGAACATACATCCTTGGAGTCTGGAGATAGCCTACCTTTCTCAAAGGGTAGGGATAGAGTGTGATTACTATTTTTAGGAAGATGTAGCCCCTTATTTAAAAATGCTTACTACTATTATACCTAGGACCAAACATGCCTCAACCGATTCATGTCATAAAAGCTAGTATAAGGGTTATGTATTAGACCTAGCATGTCATGGATAGCCTGGGGGGTGATCACTAGCTTGATCAATCCTTTTTAAATCATCATGTTTATGGGATTATAATTTCATGCACATAATTCCACCGATTCAAGGTATGAGTGCACCATGGGTACTAGATATTAATCCATCCCTAAGCTCCAAATCCTCATGATAAAGGTTTCAGGTGTCCTTTGATTCATCATATTGGCATACACTACTTCTCTAAGGGCCTTAGTCTTTTTTGTTAAAATAGGGTCAAAATTTTCATCTACATAGTTGAGGATGAGGGAAGAGTCCTGAGAGACACCTTTGAGCACTGTTCTAGTTCTTGGGTATATGGTTTTGGATTACATAGGAGCTGAGGTGTATGGCTTTGATAATGTTGATGCGGTGGCCATTTTAACTAAACCCTCTAATATGAAAATACTCTTTGATGTTTTTTGACTCAGTTCTTATTCTTGATTGGACTTGGATGCTATCTCCTCACTCAACTTTGCGTAAACACTTTACTTATTGATGAAGAATAATGAGACCCAAATTCTATTTTAACTATGTGGCTTCTACAAGTGAGAATTAATGACTTTCCTTGATGGTTAGTCATGTCTCATTAAAACTTATGTCAAGTCACCAAAAAAACAAATCTTTGAGATTCTCAGCTCAAAATTTTAACATCAAAGACCCTTGGAAATTATTAGATAGGCATCCTTTAAGAAAGGCATACAAGACAAAATCATAAGGGATTTTAGAGAGTCTTGAATGTTAACACACGCTTGAAGAAAACTTAAAAGAAGATAGGAAAGTGAACAACCTCAAAACAAGAAAATAGAAAGGAAACTAGACTAGCTATGATACATTGGTCACATGATTTTTATACGAAGAGTTTAAGGAAAATATCTTTAATAAGAATACCTAGAGATTCTCCCTCCTTTGTCTCTAATTCATAAGTATTGTGTTGCTTATAAGAAATTATTTTGAAGGTGCCTATCCACAAAGAATCAAACTTATCATGGTTTTTGGGTTTAGCCACTCTCGCATCCCATTTTAAGACCCAAGAACCAATTTTAAAATTAATCTCTAAAGTTATTTAATCAAACTAAATTTTGATAGTTTCTTTCAACTTATCATTGACTTATGTGCTGCTTATTTTTTCTCTTAAAGCTCCAACAACTCTACTAGTCTAACTTGCATTGGACCATTTTCTTCAACTTCTATTTGATTTATCAACTATAAGGCTAGAATTTTGATAAAAATAGGCATTATTACCCCTTTTCTATATACCAACTCATATAGAGAGCCTTTATTACATGCTTAGGTGTTATTTAATCTACCCATAAAGCCATCTTTATGTATTCATGCCATCTTCTTTTGTTTTCATTCCCCATTCTCTTTATGAGTCTAATCAGGTTCTTATTAGTTGACTCTACCAAACTATTCCCTTGCAGATAATAATTCAATAAATTCTTTAGGTATATACCATTTTTAAATCTAAAATAAAACACTTTGGCACCTAAGAATGCCTTAGCATTGTTGGATATAATAGTGTGAGGCAGTCCAAACCTAGTCATAATTTCTTGCAGGAGATCTAGAATCACATTCTCTGTTGTTTCTTTTAAGGGTACTACTTCTATCCACCTTGTGAAATAATCTATTGTGGTAAGGATCCACTTATGTCCCATACTCAAAATTAGATTAATCATTCCAATAAAATCCAATCCCCATTATGCAAAATCCTCTTCAACAATTACAGGGCTGAGTGGCAATGCCACACTTCTTCTCTTACTAATGTAAAACTGACAATGTTGAAACTTACTAACCATAGTATGGCAATTAGAAAACATAGTGGGCTAGAAATACCTTTCCTAGAGTATCTTAATAGCTGTGGTCCTTCTAGAAAAATGGCCTCCAAACATTCCATAATGTATTTTATGTAAAACCTTTCTATTTTCTTCCCCCTCTATGCATCTGAGTAGGATCCCATCAAAATTCCTTTTGAAAAGGAAAAGGTCTACTAAGATAAAGTTGGGCCCCTGTTGTCGATAGTATCTTCTTTTCTTGTAGGGTAGATGACTCAGGGCATGAAATTAAACCTATCAGTCACCCAAAACTCTAAATCATTTTCTTGTATTCATAGTACATTATCTTCAATGACTTATTTTTTTGTTAGAGTTTCATAATCATGAGCAAGGTATTGACACAAGCCCCTCCCTCTTGTTAATTAGTGGGCTTAACTTCAATATCATATCCCAATATCTTAGTTATCTAATTGGTTCTTTTTTTATTGATTTCACCCTCTATTATGTATTTTCTAACACTTTAATGTGTTATGAATATTGTGATCTTGTTTCTAGTAACTAAGTGCCTGAATTTTTTGAGTCCTTTAACAATAGCATAAGCTTGCCTCTTTATAAAATTATACCTTAATTCATAGTCTTGGAGAGTCTTTGAGAAGAAGGCAATCATATTTTCTCCTTTTTTTGTATCCTTTTGGGTTATCACTAATGTTATGCTATGTTCTCCCCTATAGACATACATGATGAAATCTTTTGAGAAATCAGGGTTGCACAGGACTAGGGCAAATGTAATTGGCCTTTTGATACTCTCAAAATCCTATCACCCCTTATCCATCCATTTGAAATTGAGGTCCTTTTTAATCATTATGGTGATGGGTCTAACCATTCTAGTAAAGTTTGAAATGAATCTACTTACAAAGTTAATCTTCCCAAAGAAAGATTGTACAGCTTTCTTGTTTACTGGTAGGGATAAATCCAATATTGCCTTGACTCTTTATGGATCTATGGAGATCCCTTATTTTAAGATAATGTGTCCTAGTAAATTCCCTTAGGGTACTCCAAACACACATTTTTTAGGGTTTAAAGAGATCCCATATTCTTGGCACTTTAGAAAAATAGCTTCTAATTGATCAAAATGATCCTCAGTCGACCTGGTGAAGACAGTGAGATCATCAAGATAAATCAAAATTTATTTATTTATTAATTCCCTAAATTCAATGTTCATAACTCTTTGGAATATAGCCCTTGCATTGGAGATTTTGAATGGCATTTTGGCATAAACAAAATTTCCCCAATTTATTGTGAAAGTGGTCTTGTGTTGATCTTTTTCTACTAACCATATCTGATTATAACCTAAGAAGCCATCTAATAAGGAAAACTTATTTGCTCTTACCACAGTCTATAGAATTTGCTCCAATGAGGGTAAGGTGTAGTGATCCTTAAAAATGCCTTATTGAGATCCATAAGGTCCACATAGATTCTAATCTCTCCATTCTTTTTCCTTACAGGGACCAAGTTGGAAACCCATGTGGAGTGCTTGATGGGGAAGATAATCCTAGACTCTATTAATTTCTTGGGATCTTCTGCCATGAGAGAACCTATATTTGGATTAACTAGTATTTGCTTTTGGTGAATAGGTTTTGATCCTTCAATTAGGTTAATAGTATGTTGGAGAATCTTTGTCTTATAACTATGAATATCCTTGTATGTCCACACCATTACCTTATTATATTTGTGACAAAAATTCACCAATCTTTCCTTTTCGTTTTGAGTGTTCACCTTCCCAACTTTTAACTTTCTCCAGTTGGAGACTTCAAGTTTAGAATAGTCTTCTTTACTTGCCACAAAATTTCTTTTATCCATGTTTGCATCATTAGGATAAAATAAGTTCTCAAGGGTTATTAACCCCTTTAGAAGCTTAGTGGGCCTTAATTATATGATTTGGTTACCATACGTCTCATCAAATTTAGGCTATAATTAATTTATAAACTCTCTTGACTATTGTAGAAAAAGTATTATCTATTGATCACTCTTGAAGACCTACCAATTGTCCTCATTATCAAGTATAGTGGGTCAAATGATTACCTTGATAGCTCCCTTATTGGTTAGCAAATCTTTGGTTTGATCAAAATGGGATCTGATTTGATCCATTCTATCTACTTTAATGTTTTGAGTCCTTGGGATGACTTTAATGTTGAAAGCATCAAAACTTTTAATCAAATCCCAAACTATATGGTAGTAAGACCTCATCTTTGGGTTATTTACTATAGAAGTTTATCTAATCTATTTGACCACTAATTCTAAGTTCCTGAGGACTCTTAAATTCTTGATCCCTACCTTATGAGTGAGAATCAAGCCATGCACTAGAGATTCATACTCTGCTTCATTGTTAGTACAACTAAATATAAAATGTAATGCCTTAAGGATATTTTTTTCCTTTGGGGAAGTGAGGCATATACCTTCCCTGAGCCCTTCTTGTTTCTTGATCCATCAAAATTTAGAGTACATATTAAAGAATTTTTTATGGGGCTTTCCCTTTTAGTGATTTTACACTCCATTATGTTAAGGATTTTATGATTCTCATCATAGATGATATAAGTTCCTAAACCAATGGAATCAAAGTTTCCAAAAGGATCTTCCAATGTTAAAGCTGACAAATAGTTCTTACCTTCATGTTCACCAAATTCTTATATTTATTCCTTTATACAACTTATTTTTCTCTTGTGATCATCTCATGGGAGGCTTCAAACCTTGATTCCATTTGGTTTATAATGTGTTCTTTGCATAAGGGTTCTAATAACACTTTCAACTTATAACCATACTTGGTTCTTAAAATTAGGTGTGACCAATCAAGGGACATATATCCTCAAATATTTGTTGTAAAGTCTCTATATAGGCATAATTCAAAGATAAGAGGGATTTCTATAACTACTATATCTTGAGAAATAGTTATTTTTGGGTAAGAATATAGTTGTAATGGAATCCCTTTGATGATCTCAATGATTTGTACCAAATTTCCATCAAGTTGTATGACTCCTTTAGTTAGTTACTCATATTTGATCTTTAAGGCATTAGATATTAACTTAGGCATGATTGTAGTGATTTCACTTGAGTCTATCATATATTTGTGAAGAAACTTTTTACCCACTATAAGATTCATATATAAGGGGTTACGTTTAGGCTTTCTTACATATTTTTCAATGTTTATTAGGATTGCAGTTGTTGTGGCTGAGGTATTGCTAATTTCTTTGCCTTTATTTGATGGAGTTTCCTTTATGGTACTAGACATTGGTTCACTATGGTCTTTTAGTGCTTCTTTCAATAGTTTTGTTTGCTTGGGGATGACCAACATATCCCATAATGAAATATTAGTAGGGACTTTCTTTAGCTATTCTACCACATTAACTAGTTTGAGTGGTTGTGCCTTGGAGTACTATGGACACCTTATCCTTTCAACCATCATGTTGGATATCCCTTCTTTATGAGTCATTATTGTAACTTATTATCTTTTTTTGGGGACTTGAAAAACTAGGGCTAATGGCACCTTTCTTGATTTAGTGTTGATAGTAGGGAAAACCTCAGCAAACTCAACCATCCTCTATTTTGACCATGTGAAATAATTAGACTAAACCACATGTATATAGGTAGATGTTTCATTAATGAACATAGATTCCTCATCTTCAATCTATGAGAAAAAAACATGTTTAGGGGCAATTTATCCTTCCTGTTCTAGTGATATGCCTTGCATCTAAGCCACCATGGCTACATTTTGAACTCTAGGTGACTGGTATGCTCCTGATGAGGTCTCTTCTTGGCTTCCCATTATTTTTTGTTTAGGTACTCTCTATTGTAGATTTCCCATAGGAAAATATCTTGGCATGTGAGAATCATTACAAGGAAAGCACCATGCATTTGTTTCTTTTGCCAAGTTGTTTTGGCCAGGGACTAGATCTCTTCTTGAGCTTGGAAAAACCATCTAAAATGGTGGGGTATGGGGGAAATTTGGTCAGGTGGTTGTGAATAATCTGATCTTTGAGTCCCTTAGTACTAATTCAACTAATGGTGGGTCTATTCCCTTGGAAACCCTGATAATTAGGTCATTTGTGTGAAGCTTGGTTCCTCTTATGATTGATAATTTCATTAGAGAATGTTTTAAGGATGTTTTGAACATCATTAATCTCTAATGAGGTAGAATATGTAGTTGTGACTAGTGTTTTTTTAGATGAAGGAAAGTTATATAGAGAAGTATTGGCCTAGGAATTACTAGGAAGCCCTTCTTGAGTTAGGAGCAATAATTTAGGAAACATGGGCATAGGAGGCCTTGGGGGTAATTTTCTAGCATCTATCAAATTATTCTCTACTCTTACAATGATTTCATAAGCATCAAGAAGATTTTACCCTCCTAGTGATTGAATCATGACTGAGATATCAGAATTAAAAGCTTTGAGATAGAAAATAATTGCCATACCTACAGGCAGTCGAGCTAAGATTGGGATTCTTTACCATGTCTTCTAACATATAGTATTGAAATTGATCATTTCTTCTTAGGGGGCTCTCTTAATAGTGATTAATTATTGTAGAAGGGATGATTTATCTCCCTTTTCATTTAATCTATCATATAATGTGGTTCTCAATTGGTCCCAATTTGTAATAGAATTTGTTGCTAAATATCTATACCAGTCAAGAGCTCTTCCCTTTAAAGAGGTGGTTATTAGTCTCAAGGCTACATTTTATTGTGTAATAAAGTGGATAGTACATACATTAGCCACATCTTGAAGATGCTCTACTAGAGTCTTGATGTCATCTCTAATGAATTTAGATAATGCTTTTGGAGCATTAGCTGGAATGGGATCCTATGTATCAAGAGGAATTGGTAGGATAAGTGGAATTCCACCATTCCAATTGACAAAGTTTCTAAGTGGCACCTGAATAGCCATTTGACCTCCCAAAGTAACTTGTTGAGTTAGCTTTCTCCTTGAAGTAGTCACCAAAGTTGTTAGTAAGAGTCTTAGGTTTATTGTAGATTGAGATCTTATAATCATCCCATGATTCTCCCTCCTTGAAGGATATCCACTCATACTTTTATTAAAAAATTAGGTCATGTCCCACCAGGCATGCCAAAAAAACTATTGATGCTTAATTTTGCAATTAATCACTAGAGTCATGGGAAGTTTCAAAGATGTAAGACTTGACCCTCAAAAAAACCTATAGATTTTAAATAAGTTGGATCTTCTCTTGGGGTATGGTGTAAAGGAAGAGAAAACAATGCATAAAAGGAGTATTTAAACTACTAAGGTGATACGCCAAGATTGAATTGCTTTACTGAATGGCACAGTGAAGAGTGTTAACAAAATTTACTAAAAGATTAAAGAGCATAAAGCATGATCAGTAATTCTAGCAAAGATTATAGACTAACCAAAGTCTTATAATAGAAAAAGTAACTTGGATCATCATCTATCTCTAATAGCATAGTATTAGTTTCAATAGTTTCCCCTGAAAAGATTAAAGAGTATGCAACATGGTCAATATTTTTACTAATTATGTGAAACTAACAAAAGGCTTATAGAAGAAAATGAGAAGCAATACTAAAAATTAGACTATTATTGCATGGAACGCCACTCTTTCTTTATATATGAATAAAGTACATATGGTAAAAATGCACAAAATACAATCTTTAAACTCTTAAGAAAGGAAACTATTAAGGTAGTTGAGTGCTTTTAAAGAAATAGCTCATAAAACTCTGTATATGGTCTAGATGAATCCCTCTATTTTCCCATTTTACAGCTACTTATAATCCAGCAAAATATCCATCGTGAGTCTCTGCCACTTGCCCAGGGTCTAACCACTTGTCCATAATTTTTAGATGTAAGAAACTGCATGCCATTAGAGCTGAACCACTTGGGGATTATTTTTGTTATTTATACTAATTTTCCCTCTCATTATATTTTAATTATTGATCCTCATTTGTCTTTAACATGTAGTCTCCCCAAACATGGACATTGGAAGCTTCTACAGCCTTTTAGATTCATTGAGACTCTTTCCTATTCTTTACTTAGCTTTAATTTTTAACAGCTCTTAGAGGTTCTACACCGTCAGATCCATAGATCCCAACCAAGCCATTAATCCTTTTCCTACTACCTTTTGACTCAAAGTAAAGCATTGTTTACCTACATTTTAGTCTTGTGCTCAATGGAGGCTTGTAAAGGCTCTATTTTCTTAGAGTAAGCATCAAGGTGACAAGTGACATTAATATGTGTTCATTTAGATCTCTAAACATTTTTCTAGGATTTATCAAAAGGGAACTCCATGAAGCTTATTTCCTACCACTTGAATCCCTATTGGGACTTTTACTTTTATAAAAAGGACCATCATTGCACCACGTGTCCATTATGTGCAAGATAAAGGCTCCTTTTCATTCCTTTAAGCTAGAAATAGTGCAAAAGTGACACGTGAAAACCTCGGTGTGCTTCATTACTTAATTTTTTTCTAGCCTTAAAACTTAGAATGTTATATAGTACTTATCCAAGAAAAAATGAGAGTCCCAAGAAAAACAAAACTTTGTAGAAAATAATTCTATAGTTTCAATGGTATTGACATTAGTAGGTTGAGAATCAATAAAAGGTGGTTCTTCATCTATAAAGGATGGATCTTCAATTTCTTGGAATTATTGCATAAGGAACTTATGATGATAGGGAGAATTAGGAACCAACTCCATAAGTGGAATCTTATAAGGCATAGAGTTTATCTCTTCAAGAAAGTTCCAATGAGATTTAGAAGAACCAACATGAGGTTTAGGAGGTAAATATAGATTTTTAAGGTATATATGTGGTTGGAGGCTCAAAAGGAGGAAGTCATTCCTCATGGGATTTCAAAGCTAGATTAGTATTTGTAGTATCTTTGAGAAGTTATAAATGTGCCTTCTTAGGTTTGGTAATGGGATCTTTGTGAGCCATCTTACGATAATAATTGACCTTGGTAGTATTAACATATTGAGAATTATTATAATATTGGTCATAATCAGCATCAATAACATAAATATCCTTAGTATTTGGTTGATTATTTCAAAAATATTTTTGGTTATTAGAAGTAGAATCTTTGTAATCTTGTCATTTTTTAGAAGTAGTGGTGTAATCTTAACAATGAAGGTTGATCATCGCTTCATGATTAAATGAGTCACTAAGCATATAAGATATAGAAAATTTAGTGAGCCCTCCACAAGATTCATGGGAATGACTAATGTTGACATGGAACCAATAAAATTGATTAGGGTCATACTAATTAGGAGGATTGTTAGGATAGGTCAAGGGTTTAGAGGGTGGTAAGAGTTGTTTCATTTTCTTTACCAAGAGAGTTGTGTGAGAAGATGAAAGAATATCATCTTTTGCAACTCCTAGTTTGGTTTATGGAGTATTACTAGTAATGGCATTAGTAGATGTTTTAAAAGATCCTTTTAGAAGTTTAAGATTAGGTTTGAATTTCTTCATGATAAAGTCTTGACATTTCACTTGGACAAAAGCTTCATTAAGTGTTTGGGGAGAAAATATTCAAACCTTATATTAAATAAAAGGATTCAAAGTAGTTATAAAGAGTTTGAATAAATTATCATCATTCATGTTATGGTCATCTTTGTGGGCCAATGATTTCCATCTTTTGATAAAGTCATGTGTTGATTCAATGGGATATTTCTTAGTATTAATGAAGTGGCTAAGACAATTTTTAGGAAGATCATTGTGTTGAAACTCTTTAACTAAAGGATTGACCAAATCTTCAAGTTTATAAATATAATTTTTGGGCAATTGGTTATACCATTCTAATACATTATTGGTGAAGGTTTTGACTAAAATTTTATTATGGCAAAGGTATTAGTTTGGATCCACTCTTTGTAAAGGTTGTCAAAGGCTTTAAAAAATGAAGCAGAGTCTTTACTCCCATCATACTTGATAGTTGCAGATATGTTACCAATATCAATGGACATAATGAAGGGAGCTAAAGGCTCATTTTGAATAGCTTGAAGCATCTTTTTATTCATTATGGTTTGAGGAATAACATTACCTAAGGCATCCCTAAGAGGTGGAGGAATGTAATTAGGATTAGCTTGAGGATGGATAGTCAGTGGTTGATTATCCATATTAATCAAATGATGTTGAAGTTACATCATTTTATTGGTGTTAGAGTTTTGCATAATGTTCATTTTTTGGATATCTTGGGCAAGAAGTTGAGTTCTATTAGGAGGTGGGTTGGTGTTGGTAAGAGCACTCCCCTAATTATTATTAGGGGAAGGGTTGTTAGAAGATGGATTATGAATGAGATTATTGATTAAACTTGTATCAATTACTTCCACATTAGTTTGAATATTTTAAATATGAGAAGTATCTTGGTAAGTATGGAAAGGATCAAATCCATTAACTTCATCTTGAGGTGTGATTTGTACCACATTAAAAGTGATGGATGAAGGATGGGAAGAGGTGCCCCAAGAGTGATGATGATTTTGGGAGTAAAAGAGAGGGATAAATGAACATCCCATATAATATCTAAATAGATTCAAGCTATCCAAGAAGATTTTGATAGGAGACTTTATGATGACTATAGAGAAATGAACAAAATTCTAAGAATCATAAACATGGAAGGTATAAAATTTTGTATAGTCAATTGGGTTGATCTAAAATAGATAATAGGGACTAAAAAATATATAGGGTCAATTAGGTCAACCTAGCATAGTAGATAGAGGTTGAAAAATTATACAAGGTCAACTAGGTCGACCTAACATATTAGACAGGGAAAAAATAAATAGTATATAATAGACTATGTCAACTAAAATGACTATGTACTAAAATAATAATAATTTTTCAAGTACTTATAAAATTAAGAACTATAGGGAAACAAATAATCAATTAGATCAATAAGGGTGATCCAATTGAGGCACATAGCATAAAACCTTGCAAAAATACTAGCTAATGTAAGTTTTTGCAATGTAACACACAATTTGAGCAAAGAGAAAGCAGTCAACTTGAAAAGTAAAAGATAGTTAAGTGTTTAACCTGAATCTTGTTATATTATTAGATTATGATTTCAAATTTGATATGAATTTGGTTATAAGTAAGGAATTAGAAAGCAATCTAAGAATGGTTTCAGGATATTTGGGCTAAAAGGGATCTGTATTAACAATGGTATAGGCTTATTATTAGGGCCTACCCCCTCACCTCACACACCACAATGATAAGGATGTCAAGTTCTTAGCCAAAATATATCATTAACCACGTGTTTATACTTGGCCATAAAACCAAGTTGACTTCCCCCTTGGTGATGAAATATAAGTAGGTAGGCCTTGGGTAGATAATTGTTAAAATGCTTTTTATGATTTTTTGATTTGGTCATGTGAGCATAGAATAGAAAATAGTGAAACTAAATGGTATATTAAAAACCACCTAATTAGACTATGTGAACTATTATAAGCATGTAAGCAATAAGAAATGAAAGTGTGAGCTAATTACTAGCATATCAGGGTTAATTCCAACTTTAAAACACCATATAGTGTCGATTCAATCCATAGTGTACACACAAAATATAGAATAGAGTTGATAGTATTGCCTCTATACTATGGAATAAAAAGGTCTAAAAATGAATAGGGTTGACCTAGTTATCTAGATAACACATACAATATAGAACTAGGTCGATAGAGTTGATCTAGTTGACAGTACAGGGGTAGTTTTAAAGACTACAAACTGTGAAAAGGAAGACTATAAGCAAAGATAAAAAGGATAGAAAAGAACCTTGGTGAGTTTGAATATGTAGATAAATGAGATTAATATCAAAAAACCTTGCTAAGTGATTGAAAATCTTGCTAATAGGGTTGACTAGGTTGACTAAGCTTTGTAGAAGCCTTTTATTGAGTGCTTAAAGTGTACAAGGTCAACTAGGCCAACCTAGTAGTCTAAATCTGATGCCTAAAAGTGTACAAGGTCAACTGGGTCAACTTAGTAGTCTACATTGGATGTCTAAAAGTTTGAAAAACTATACTATGTTGACTAAGGTAATCCATTAGTCTGTACCTAGAAATGAACCTGCATAGAAAGAATAGATTTGTTTGGATGTGATTGTGTGTTAAGCCTATGCATATAAGTTAGTACTATGTCAATATAATCAACCCAGCATCATAAATATATGATAATAAAAATGTTAAAATAATGAAATAAATGAAACAAAATGTTAGATTCATGTGGATTCACTAGAATGTATACAATCAAAAATGCACCATGTATATAAATCAATCCTAACTCGAAGAAGATAGAGCATACCTACACTTCCAATTAGGAAAAAAAAATTTAAGCAGGATCATGACCAATATGGATATCTGCTAAACCTAATTAAGGGATCATTTATCAAAATACACCATGTTAAGTAGGGTTCCAAAGCCTCCAATCTAACATAATCATGTAATAACCCTAGGGGGGGTCCTAGGTTTTGATATTTCACCTAAACTAATAACAAGTAAATCTAATCTAGTGTTCACCAAAGCTCATGGCACAACATGAGGGCTTAGTAAAAAATCAAAACATTTATAAGATAATCTCAATTAAGATAAGTATTATTAAGACCCTAATACATGGAATATGAAGAGTAATATTATTTGAAGTCAATACTTATGTTACTTCTATCTACTAAAGAGATGAGCAAAGTTAAATAATACTTACCTAAATGATGAACCCATCGAGACTCTATCTCTTCCTTGGATAATGGGGATTTGAAAGAGGTTTTTTTGGTTTTTAAGGATCACTAATAAATTCTAAAGCATCCAAGACTTATCCATAAGACTAGATTCTTTAAGTAGAAACCCTAAATTAAGACTCCTCAAGTAGAATGGTGGAAGAGCAAATTGTAAAGAAGCATGAGAAAATAATAACTATTAATTCCATAGTGAAATAATGATGAAATTATATTTTATTTATAGGTGGATTTGAACCTTGACCCTTCTAAAAATCCCATTCGATAGGGTTGACCCAATCAACCTAGCATAATTTTAGATAATTATTCACCAGGTCGCAAGCTAGGTCATCTAAAGGCTAGCCTAATTTCTAAGTGAAAATATCCCAAAAATATATGGGGTCAACCCAGTCGACCTAGCACAACTAACTGACAAAAGGGACTTAAGGTGAGGAAAAGAGGGATGGAAAGTGGAAAATACTGGAGAAGTGTGCAAAAGAGGAGCAATAACTTAGGGAATGGTTTTTAGGAGCTAGTTAGATTGGTAATTTATGGCAATAAGGAACAACAATCATATAAAGCACTAATGGTCTACCCATTCATTTCTTAGTATACCCTTTAAGGCATGCACTTAGAGAGATTGAGTCTCAATGGGTTCTTGCAAGATGTAAAGTGTCAGTATTTGATAAAATTTGAAAATATTATGTGTATACATTACCCACAATATAATGGCCTAGCTGAGTCAACCAATTATAACCTAATATATGTAATAAATAAATTTACAAAAAAATGACCTAGGGACTAACACTCATTTTTGAAATATGGACTTTAGATTGATCTCACTAGGTATAATCTCATGAAGAAGCTATGTAAAACTTTAACACACATCAGGACACTATCAAAATATGGTTTGATAAGAAAACAAAGGTTAAATATTTTTTAATATCAATCCTAGTTTTGTTTTAGGACAAATCACATGAGAAAAAAGCATGGGATTCAAAGATAGACCCACTCTAGTTTGGTCCTTTCCATATTTATGAGTTACTCGGGTAGGATGCTTTTAAACTGGAGGATATCCATGTAAATATTTTATTGCTACTCATAGATGGATAATTATTGAAGCAATACTTCTCAATTATACCATCCACTTTAAACTTAGACTATCCCTTTGGGTGAAGGTTGGTAATGCAAATATAGGTTAGAGTGAGTTTAGTTTACTTTTATTTTGTGTTTATTTTTATTCTATGTTTCCTTCATATAATTCTCATTTATCACTTCAATTATGCTCTTTTACTCCCTTGTATTCATAATTTGTTATTGATCCCTGCATCAATCTATCCCTATACCCTGAAAGTGGACACTCATTCCCACAATGAAATTAAGAACAACATTTTTCACCAATAATTGGTCCCTATCTCTTTAGGTTTAGTCTATTCAAACGCTAAAAATACCTTTAAAATATGATTCAAGAAGTTGAAATGTAGAGATTGGGTTTCTATTATTGAATGATTTTGTATATGGAGTAATTTATTTCATAGTAACCAATAAAAATAAAGCCTTTAATTCTAAATTGAGCATTGAATTAATAAAATTTGTATCTCTGACAAGAAGTCATCACTACACTTAAATAACATCAAAAAGACACTATGAATTCATTAAATAAGTTAAGAGTCCAATTAGCTATGAAGAACTCACTAGATAAACCATTTACCTTGGTTACATTGGTTCCTAAACCTCACAGATAAAAAATAAAAAATAACATCAGGACTGGAGGAAGCCTAAATTTCAAGAAAATATCAAGGTCTCTTCCTAAGAAAGGGTGATTTTGGTAACCTCCATTATAGGCTTTTTGGCCTAGATGGAAATGGAATAAGTCTTAGAGTGAAACCAAATGTATCTTTATTAGGATTATAGATGCCTAGATATTATTAGATAAATTCTTAAGCCTTCCTTTGATCAGCTATTTTTTACAAAATATAAAACACCTTTTAAGAGTTCTACACACTTAAGTTACTTGTAAGCTTGATCATGAATTCAGAGAGAGACAAAATAAAAATAAGTAAATGACACTTCACACAAGATTATTTTTTGAAATATTTAGAGCCTAATATGTTATATGTTAAATCAAACTTAAGAGTTCCTTTTTTATTTATGTTAAATAAATTTAGGCCATTTATGTACTCATTCAATAATGGAGGTCCACATTCCAAGTTCTAAACACTTGGTAGTGTTTTCCCTATCGAATCACCTTTTGTTATGACCAACACATCCATTTTTATATAATAAAATGGGACCTCTACATCACCAAAATATAAAAACACTTAGCACTTGAATTGAGCCCTATTTGATCCTCATGTCAGTAAAAATGTGGATGCTAATTTAATCTTCATAGATAAAATATATTGCAGTATCATCAATAGTTGTTTATTATTTTTTAATATCTTTTGTAGCTATTAACATACCAAAAAAGAGTTGGCTACATTGAATTCTTTAAGTGTTTTCATACTTAGTATGTTTTGGGTGTTAATTATTTTATGCTATAAAATTCACATGTAGGATTATCCTAGAGTCCTAGTCCCAAAGTCTAAGTTAGAACTCACCTAGAAGTCTTTTAGCTGATAGGTGAACATCCTATTCCTCATGTGACACTTTTAAATGACTTATATCTTTTTTACATTTTTATATCCCTAAGAGGCCCTACAATGAGGAGGTTCTAATTATTTCTTGACAATCGGAGGTGTCAGAGCTATAAGAGCCTCAAGAGGCCTAAACCAATGAGGGGGCACCATGTGTCTCTTAAAACCTAGAGGTATTAGACCTATTAAAACTATAAGAGGCCCAACCAATAAGGAGATTCCACATGTCTCCTAACATTTGGAGGCATCATAGTAGTTAGATCCCTAAGATACCCAAACTAATTAGGAGGTGCCATATGTCTCCTAACAATTGAAGGCATTAGAGTTATAAGAGCCCTAGGAGGCTTAAACTAATGAGGAGGTGCCTAATGTCTCTTGACACCTAGAGGTGTCATATCAATGAGAACCTTAGGCATCCTAAAGTAATGATGAGGTGTCATGTGTCTCCTAAAACCTGAAGGCATTAGAGTTATTAGAGCCCAAAGAAGCCCAACCAATGAGGAGGTGGCATGTGTCTCCTAAAACCTAGCTGTGTTAGAGATTTTATGACCCTAGGAGGCCTAAATTAATAATGAGGTTCCACATATCTCCTAACACCCAAAGGTGTTAGATCCATGAGAGGCTTGAACTAATGAAGTGGTACCACATGTCCCCTAACACTTAGAGGCATCAAAGTTATCAGAGCCATAGGAAGCCCAATTGGCTAAAAAGAGTTACATGTATTTTCATACACTTAGGTGGTATATAGTTATGGGAGGACCCAAAAGATATAAAAAAATCATAGGTCAGACCCCAACCTAGTCATAGGGTGCACGTGTACACTTTGTATACTCAAATGGCCAACTTGTATAGTCATGGTCATCAAAACAAAGAGTTCATAATAAACTTAGTCATCATAGTAACAAATGGACTCACCACTATCCATTTGACATGTGGACAACCTTAGGTACAATCATAGTTCCATGAGGGATAAAATTTGTGTGTGTCTATCATGGTCATAACATTTATTAGCTCGATGGGGGAGATCATGATATGATAGTTGTAGGATTCACATTGACATCGATCAAATCTAAATGGGTCTATGTTCAACTTTTCAAATTAATGCCAAATTAGGAAATGGATAATTGGAGTCCCACACCATTAACTCATAAATTTATTTACACAACATGAGCCCACCATAGCCATTACTATAAAAATATCACAAAGCCCTTAGTTTCCCATTTGGATTGATCAACATCATTTATTTTCATATGCATCCAAATCATTCAAAACTGCTTACCTCAACTCAACTCCAAAGCCCAAATAATCCCCTATGCTAAATAATTATACATTCCAAGTTCACACAGTCTAGAAATGGTCACTTCATCCTTGAATCCTAGAATAGAACCATAGTTTTAAGATATTACTTTTCAATAAGGTGTCACTTAGTTCAATCACTTTAATGATGTATTTAAAACAATCAAAAGATATTCAAGATCTCAGCTTAGATGATGAGGGTGAGGATGATGATATTAAATATGTAGATGAACTCATCAGCATCAAAGCTTTGGGATCATATATAGTTGTATAAAAACTTGAAATATTACCATATTTTGACCTCTTTTATAACATGTTGCTCTATTTCAATCATAGCTAAGATATCATGAGATCGATATGCATTGGATTCAAAAATGTAGATATTTATGGGTCAAAATTCAAATAGTATTGTAGCCTCCCACATTATACTATCACCCATGACAAGGATCACGTGGATTCCTAGATAAAAAATCATAACAGCCATGAGGTCATACAAGGAAGACATTGGATAACTAGTTCAACAAGGAAGACATTGATGCATACATAATCAAAACCTTCAAAAAATGTGTACACATGGGTATGATTTTGTTGAATGGATAGTGTGGGGCATGTGATGTGGACTAGGCTAAGGATTAAGACAATTGGTTCAACAAGGTATCAATGAATACATAATCAAAACCTTCAAAAAAGTTGTACACATAGGTATGATTTTGTTGAATGGATTATATGGAGCATGTGATGTGGTTCATGCTAATAAAGTCTAGGTCCCCTTTCTCAGTATCATCATGAAAAGAGAGGAGGTCATAGATCTTGGTGATCCTCATTACTTTAAATCTCACCAAGTGTATGAATAGATTTACACAAGCATAAATTTTTATATGATGTCAAATATAGTGGACACTATTTGCACCATCTTGGAATTCTAGAGCTTGATGTTTCCTTAGTGGGTGTTGATAGGATCTGTAGTGCATAGAATTCTACAAACTTTACAACCACCATTACCAAAATCACATCCAAGATATATGTGGGTATTTATACCTTGTGGTATGTCATGTGATCAATAAGAGGCCCATGCCAAGGCTCTCCATTGAGATTTGGGATCTAATACAACCCATTGTTGCTTACTAGTACTATAGAGACAATATTATAATCATAGTGGAAGGTATTCATGGGGATCCTTTCTTAGTACCATACATGGTCCCAAGCCACCTCATGGAATAGGAGATCACATACCACCTTGCCTATGGTGTAATTTGCCACTACCTTTCCCAAAAGTATAAGGTATACCCACTATTATTTTTGGTCATAAGGAACCAATAATAGATAATATACCAACACTGTAAACTATCACTCAACATAAGGACTCTTATAACTTAGGTAAAGTAGATAATAGGTAGTGGGATCCTAGTAGTGCAATATAAGCTCATGTGGAGAAATACCAAACAAAGTTCAACATTACTTATCACCACAAGGGCCACTCTGATTATGCACTCCACCTCAACCCTAATAATTACATATAGGTAGTTGTCAAGATTGAGTTTACTTGTCATATAAAGGCTAAATCTTTGACTCAACCCATTCTTGAGGAGAGACTAGTTCCTTTATTACAAGCACCCATTTAGTCAATTATGGAGGCCCTAATAACTGTATAGAGACTCTCTACATAGATCTTACATAGAATCTTAGTTGTTTCCACTCTATTGGCCTTAGCATGAACACCTACATCACATCCCTAGGTAAGCTAACCCTAATTTACCTATGTTTTCCACTTTGATAGCACTCACAAGTTTAGCTCAAGTAGGGACCAATGTATAGCTTTCTTGGAAGCATCCACCCTAATTGCAAATGCTCCTAAAAAACTCTTCATATCTCCCTCAAGTTTCTCCATCCCAACTTATCCTACCCATATAATATGCCTCCCCTTGCTCATGTGATGGCTAGTGCTCAATTCTCTTATAGTCCTTTGGTATTGACCATGTTTGGCCTCCCTAATGCCTAAATTCCCCTAGTTTATCCCATAGCCCAATTATGGACTACTTTTACCCCACTTGCATGGTTTATGCCCTCAATGATGTTCATCCCTACCCCATAGATCAACTTAACCCCTAATATAGCTCAAATTCCAAATTTTGTATGTTCTCAATAGCCCTAACAAGTATAATTACCATTACAGTAGTAGCCCCTCCTGGTATTCTAATCACTTTGGTGGCTCCCATGACTTCCAATACTTTTATTTTTGATTCTCATGCTACTCCTACCACATCATCGGGATTGACAACATTCACTTAACCCCCATAAAATATGCATGGGGTTAATTATATTCCTCTTACTTTATTATCTATATCACAAATAGACCCAAGTAAGAGGCCAAAGAAGAAACAAAGAGTGATTGTTCCCAACCATCTTATGCATCACCCTATAACATATTCATCTCCTACCTATACCTCTCTATCCATCACCCTAGACTCCTAAGGATTTAGCTTTAACCAATAAATTTCCTCATTTGCCCTAAATACTTAGCTTTTGAGCACCATTGGTGCTCAGGTATTCCTGAACACAAAATAATGGTGCTCTTGCATTTTCCTTTAGGACTCCTCTTGTGTGGTTCCTTCTTTTTCCCCTATGTCACCCCTCCATCCTTGTTTCCACTTACCCATCCATATTTCATCCAATTCTATGTACCCCCTTTCATATCTACCTCCTCCACCTTCTACTTAACCTGTCACCACCCCTCTTATGTCATCTTCCATAACCTTGGGAAGAATAGTTGGGTAGGGATAGATTAGGCCCATTAGATCTTCAAGTGCACAAAGACCAAATATGGTCTAACATGGGGACCTAGGAATCCAATTATAGTTTATTAGGAGTCAAGGAGGATGAAAAAGGTGCTCACACAAGCCTTTACTCAGGAAGGGAACCTTGTGGTGTGCGGGACTCAACATGGTCTTTTCTCTCTCACCAAAATGAGGACTATGAGTGGGGAAGAGAAGGTAGTGAAGGATACAATTTTAGTGATTTAGGACACTAATGATCTCTTTAAGAAGTTAATAGAAGATATTAAGGATTAGACTAGGACTCTTGAGTCTTGAGTAAGGAGTACCTTCATGTAGGCCTGATTGGCAAAGCAGAGGCAACATGTTTAACCCTAAAATGGATCTAGATTGGGGTTATCTAGATGTTAAAGGGGTATATAGAAATGAAATGGCATAAGGGTGATAATAATATATATAGTAATCTAATTAGATGTCAAACTTGGATATAAGCATACATTTAATTTATTATGTTGGGATAGTCGAAATATGGAAAGTGAAACTGTTATCAATTTGAATCCCACCCTTCAAGGAGGTATTTCAGGCCTCCTCACTTAGTCGATATGATTGGAACACTCCAAGGTTATGGGTCACCTATAGCTAGAGTGGACCTCTAGAGAAGGTCAACTTCTTTTGGTGGATCATCTAAACTAACACTAAATTACTACCTTGATGGGGAAGAGGGAGAGAGAGAGATAACTAAAAATAAGAAATAAAACATGGAGATGATGCACCAAACTTACTATCTTCCACTTTACTATACTTCACTGAAAACATGAATACAAACTGAAACTTATTGCATGACTTAACATAGTTCTCTAATCATCAATGTTTCAACATGAATGTTATGGTCAAGCCATTAGCTAAGAGGGATGAACAAGAGGTCTCATAGGAGACACATGTGAGCATTTTCCACAATTAGCCATTGTAATACCATTTTACACACTTCATATGACCTACTAAGATAACCAACAACCTATAAAGAGGTAAGAAAATAGGACTAATGAAAAAAAAATTTAGACACTATCACAAACATTCATCAAACTGCCATGGATATACACTAGTTGTAGCATTGATAAGGCTAGAAATCATCATCTATTCATTTCAAAGGCAAAGTAAAAGTGTCTATCAAAGTAGGGATTTGACATACCCTAATTTTATATCAAAGGTGGATTAATTTCTATAGAATTTATATGCTAGAGAGAGTCCTATCTAATAATGAACCATTTTCCTTCTTATATAGGTAGAATATCTAAAGCTTGGGATATGAACGGTCATACCCACTAATGGGGTAGTAATACATTTAAAAGATGATATGGAAATGTAGTTAAAAGAAGTGGTAATATGCTCAATATCACCATGTCCATGCCTATATAGCTGCTTTCCATGCATCTTTGAGCTTGCATCTTCATTTCTATCTATTTGTGCTTCCATGATGACTTTAGGGCTAGATTCCATCGCTCTTTCCCCCACTCTGCTAGTTGGAGTTGAGCTACACCATGATTCACAAAATTGGGCCACTTTAAAATTGATTCTATGAATTGAGTGCAATTACATTGTTTGATCATGATTTGATAGTTAAAAGGAGGAATAGACCATCAAATTTTCTTTAAATAGTGCTAGTTATATGCCTTTGAACCCTTTCATGATAGGTTCCATCCAAATGGCTTTAGCATGCTCATTCTGGGCTTTTAGCAATTTTAATGGTTTTGATGGTTATATGGGCTATCAAATTTAATCCACTACCTTATTAGTTACTTATCTAGTGTGTCTTTTTGCTTAGATGGGAGGCCTAGTCTTTAGGATTTCACCACGCAGCATCATCTTGCTAACTTGCTTACCTAGGAGCTTGTTGATGTGGAATTCACCTAGGCAACCTTTGAATAAAATTGACCAAGTATTAAAATAATTTTTGCATATGCTTGGGGATATTGGGAGAGTGATATGTGGTTTTAGGAAATCCTTGAAAAATTGACTAAGTGTTGAATAAAAAGAAGATGTCAGTAGACCATCTTTTGATGATGAAACAGGATTTTCAACATGGCATAATCTTGTTAACACACTACTCAAATAGATTTATTCAACTACATGGATGGTTTTAGGGCCATAGGTCATTGATATTTAACTAAATGGTTTCATCTTACATACCTACTTATTGAGAACATTACATAAAATAACTAAGTCTTAAAAGACTTTCAAATAGGCTTAGGGTTACAGAATGTTGATGTGAGGCTCTAGATAAGGTTAAAGAATCAACTAAGTGTTAAGATGCTTCGAAAAAGGGTTGAACTTTATAGGACTAGTGAATGACTAATACATGGCTTCAAGAGATTTAGATTAGATCCTTGATACACTGATAACTTAGGAACCCATCAAGACATTACCCAGGGCCCATCAATTCTTAAATAGTTCCCCCTCGAAACTGTCACCTAGAAAAAATCCTAAAATCAATTAATTGTTTCATTATTTTATTTTTGTAGGTTTTAGGAGTGATTTTTGTTTTTTATGAAGGCTACAAGGAAGGTATATAATATTTTAAGAAGGTCAACAAGCTCTAAAATATCACTAAGTGTAAAAATTCGAATCTTATGTGTTCCATTTTAGTAAAAGCTCTATGCTCCACTTTATCAATTTCCAAAAAAGGCTAAATCAAAGAGCTAAATGTTTCTTGCCTTCATCATTTTTTTCAAACCTGAACAGAGCTTGGGAAACATGCAACTCTACACCTGAAACCTTGAACTATGACCTACTCCTCCATGTTAACCAAAAATGGTCAACATTATTGGTGACCTCTAGGGGGTGCTTGCCTACTAAATGCTCTAGACTAGTAGCCTTATGCATCCATTAGACACATATTCATAGAAGCCTAATAAATTCTTCACATCTAAAAAAACAACCTTGTTACGACTACTTAGTCTAAACTGTGGACAACTAAGAAGACATTTTACCAACTCCATGAAGATTTAGTGTCTCATTCTTGTACCACTACTAAATGAATTGAAACACCCTCAACAAAAGATAAAAGGAAACAAAAAAGTGCCAAAACACTTAGGAAAGGAAAACAACTAAGCTAATATGTAGCAACACTTGGAGGAAATATAATATAACTAACCTACCCTAAGCTAACCAATTATAAGTATGTCTAAATAAATTCATTTACTAGTTGAGAAAAGTAGCTACCTCTTCTCACTAAGTTCATGTAGATAGTAAGCTTGATGAAAGCCAAGAGAGACTAGAAGAGGGTTAAATGCATGTTGGTCTTGACAATTGATTATTCTTCAAAATAAACCTTGTACACTTCCTCCATCTTTATTAAATCATGAGTGATCATAAGTTTATCCTTAGAATGATCTTAGACATGTTTAGGCTCATCTTTATGTTCTAAAGTGGACATGATAGGCAGTGACTTCTCCTTGTTAGCCTCTATCTAAGATAAGTATTGATATGACATTCTCTAGTGATGGTATACACCTTACCATTATTCACCTTATGACAAAATTCTACCTTTTCATAATCTAATTGATCAAACTGAATGGATTGATATGCTTCTTGTGACATGATTGTATAATTGGATTCAAGAAGAGAAGCTCCTTGCTCCCTGAGAGGTTAAGGCCAATAGAGTATGTCTTATCTTCCAATGGTAAACAAGTGTCCATAAATTGGTTAAAAAGTTGATAACCCACCTTAAAAACTTTAAACAAATCATCATTAAGTGTAATTGATTGTTGGAAAGATAGGCTTGAGGGACTACCTGTATACACATAATATTTTCAACTTTTATCAAATATTGACACTTTACATCTTGCAAGAACCTATCAAGACTCAATCTCTCTAAGTGCACACCCTAAGGGGTGCCTCAAGAAAGGGTTGGGTAGACTTTTGGTGCTTCATAGGATTTTTGTACCATTTTACCACATTATTACTAATCCAACTAGATTTCAAAACCATTCCCTAAGATATTTTTCCTCCCTTGAATACTCCTCCAATATTTTCCTCTTTCCATCCCTCCTTTTCTTGTCTTAAATCCCTTTTGGTCATTTAGATGTACTAGGTCAACTGGGTCAGCCTTGTACAAACAACATTTCCAAAAGGATTTAGTGAAATATCCACCTATACATACAAGATCATTTCAATCATTATTTTTATGTGCAATTAAGATTTATTATTCACTCATACTTCTTCACAATATGTTCTTCCACCATTCTACTTGAGGAGACTTAGCTTAGGTTTTTTATTTAGAGAATTTAGTCTTGTGGAGAAGTCTTGGATGTGTTGGCATTTCTTAGTGATCCTTACAAACCACAACAAACTATTGTGAATCCCCTTTGGCCAAGGGATAGATTGAGTCTCGATAGGTTCACATTCAAGTAAGTATATTCTAATTTTGTTCTCCTCTCTTTTAATAGATAAAAGTAGCATAAGCATTGGCTCAAATAATACTATCTTTCATATTTCAAGTATTAGGGTGTTACTCATACTTACTTTAATTGAAGTTCCCTATACGTGTTACTTATATTGTTTTTACCCCCACTTTGTGCCATAACCTTTGGTGTGTACTAGATTAGATTTATTTTCATTTTATTAGAATAAGTGAATGTTTTAAGCCTTAGGACTCCATTAGGGTTGTTTTACGATTGTGTTAGACTTTAAGCTTTGGAACCCTTCCTAGCATGATATGTTGTGATAAGTGATCCCCTAATTGGGTCTATTGGATCCCTATATTGGTCATGTTCCTACTTAACAAGTGTATCCCCACTCAAAAGTGTATGTATGCTCTATCTTCTCCAAGCCAAGATTAATTTATAGACATGATGTATTTTTGATTGCATACATTATGGTGAACCCAACATGAAACTAACCCTTGTAGGATTTCTTTCACTTATTTCATTATTTTGATCATCATTTTTATCATATATTTCACATATTGGATTGTTTCTATCAATCCAACTATTGTTATTTACGCATAGGGTTCTAGGAATAGGTAACAGGATCAACCTAGTCAACCTAGTACATGTTTCTAGCCTTTTAGACATCCAATTCAACCTACTAGGTTGACCATGTTAACCCTATACATTTTCACCACTTTTTAGCAAGTTCCTACACAGCTTGATGAATTTTATCAAACCCAATTTATAAGTTTCTTAAGTATACTTCAAGGTTCTTCATCTACAATCCTTATTTATTGCATCTCTGATCCAACAAGGTTCCTTTCTAACTCTCTATTTATATCTTTTATGTCTTTCCTTTCATATTTTTTAATAATTAAAACTACCCTTACATAATCAACTGGATCAATACTGCCAACCCAATTTTGTGTTATATGTGTTGTTTGAAATAACTAGGTTAGCCCTGTCAATCCTATATATTTTTAGACATTACTTCCATAGTACAGGTTCAACTCTATCGACCCTATTCTATATTTTGTGCATATATTTTCAACACTATACCTTGTTTCAAAGTTAGAATTAACCTCATATCTACTATTAATTAGTTCACATTTCTTTTCTATTGCTTACATGCTTAGAATATCTCACATAGTCTAATTAGGGGTTTCTAATTAATTGCTTAGTTTTACTATTTCTATTTTATGCACACATTACCAAATCATAAAAACATAAACAATCACTTTAACATTTTATCTACCTTAAGCTTACCTACTTGGATTTAATCATGAAGGGGGAATTCAACTTGATACTCTGGACAAGTATAAAGCATGGTTAATGGTATATTCTATCTAAGCACCCAACACCCTTATCATTTCAGTGTGTAAAGTGAGGGGGTAGGCCCTAATATGAAGCCTATATAATTTCCACTACAATCCATTTCAACCCAAACTACCTAAAACCATCCATAGATTTCTATCTAGTATCTTTATTATAGCCAACTTCAAATCACATTAACAATAATATCTTAATAACCTAATAAAAGATTTTAGGTTGACCAATTATTTAGCTCTTTACTATTCAAGTTGATTATTTGCTCTTTGCTCAATTATGAGTGTAAAAACTTTCATTAGCCAATGTTAGTGCAAGGTTTTGTATTGTGTGCCTCAATTAGATTGACTAACATTGATCTAATTGATTTTATATTCTATTTCAGCTCTTACTTTCCTAGATTAGCTACAAAAATTATGTTTTATCTCATAACTTGTTATCATTTTTCTCTTTCTCCCTATCTATTGTACTAGAATAACCTAGTCAACCCTTTACCTTTTTCATCCCCTATTCAATGTACTAGATTGACCCAATCGACTATGTATAGTTTGTAGCTCATTTTTCCTCTTTTTCTTACCTCTCTTTACTATATTAGATCGAATCAGTCAACCCTGTACACTTTTAAGGCCCTATTTTCTATGCTTGGTCAACGCATTCAACCTTGTACTATCTTTTGCTTTGCTTTTTCATCAATCAGGTTCCTTATCTTTCCAATTTTTTAGTCAAAATGAAGTATCCTATCATAATCTTCTTGGATAGCTTAAATCTATTTAGATACTATATGGGTAGTTCATTTCTCCCTCTCTTTCCCTCCCAAGAGCACCATCACTCTTGGGGTACCTCTTCTCCTCCATCTATGAACTATAGTATGGTGCAAATAACACCTCAATATGAAGTTGATGGTTTTAATCCTTTCCTTACCAAGAAACTTCTCAAAATCTTCAAACTAATGTGGGAGTGATTGATAAAATATTACTTAACAATCTCACTAATGATCCATCTTCTTCCAATTCTCTCCCTAATACCAATTTGGGGAGTGCTCCTATAAACACCAACCCACCTCCTAATACAACCCAACTATTAGACCAAGTCACTCAAATAATTAACATTATGCAAAATTCTAACACCAACCAAATGATACAACTTCAACAACACTTAATGAATGTGGCTAATCAACCTCCTACTATTCATCCTCAAACTAATCCTAATTATATTCCTACACTTCTTAGGTATGCCTTGGGTAATGTTATTCCTCAACCTATAATGAATAACAAGATGCTTCAAACCATTCAAAATGAACCTTTATCACCCTTCATTGTTTCCATTGATATTGGTAACATATTTCCAACTATAAAATATGATATAACTAAAGACCCTACCTCATTTCTTAAAGCCTTTGGAAACCTTTACAAAGAGTGGATCCAAACTAATAATTTCACCACTACTAAAATCTTATTCAAAAAATTTACTGGTGATGTATTAGAATGGTATAATCAACTTCCCCAACATTCTATTTGGAAACTCGAAGATTTGGCTAATCCTTTGGTTAAAGAGTTTTAACATAATGATCTTCCTAAAAACTGTCTTGGCCACTTCATCAATGCTAAGCAATCTCCTACTGAATTAGCTCGTGACTTTATCAAAATATGGAAATCTTTAGCTCATAAAGTTGACCATAACATGACTGATGATAACTTATTCAAACTCTTTATCACCACTTTGACTCCTAATCTCCAATATAAGGTTTGAACCTTTGTTCCTCAAACACTTAATGAAGCTCTTGATCAAGATAAACGTTAAGAATTTATTATGAATCAATTCAAACCTAATCCTAAACACCTTAAAGGATATTTCCAAACATCTAATACTATCACTAGTAATGCTCCACAAACCAAATAAGGAGTTTCCAAAATTTATCTTCCTTCACCTTCTCATACACCTCTTTTGGTTCAATAAATCAAATAAGTTTTATTGCCCTTGAAGCCTTTCATCTCTCCCAATGCTCCTCATAAGTGGTATGACCTTAATCTATTTTTTTGATTCCATACCAACATTAGGAATTCTCATGAATCTTATAGAGGGTTCAATAAATTTTTTGTCTCTTATATGCTTGGTGATTCATTCAATCATGAATCTATGATCAATCTTTGTCACCAAGAATACACTGCTACTTCCTAAAAATGGAAAACTTTCAAAGATTATACCTCTAATAACCATAAATCTTCTTCAAATAATCAAGCAAATGTCAAGGATGTTTATGGTATCAATGCCAATTATGACCAATACTTTAACAACTCTCAATATTTTAACACTGCCAAGGTCAATTATCATCATAAGATGGCTCACAAAGACCCGTTACCAAGCCTAAAAAAATACATCTTTAAACTAATAACTTCTTGAATATACTACCACCAATAATGTTGATTCATAATCACCTTAGGAATAAACTCCTCCTTTCGATTGTCTAACCACATCTATACCTTCTAAAACTAATTTACCTTCTAAATCTCATGCTAGTTCTTCTAAATATCATTAAAACTTTCTTGAAGAATTCAACTCTATGCCTTGTAAGATTCCTCTTACAGAGTTGGTTGGAACTTCACATTATCATCAAAAATTCCTTGTGCATCAACTTCAATAAATTGAAGATCCTTCCTCCATAGATGAAGAACATCCTTTTATTGATTATCAACCTGCTAATGTCAATACCATTGAAACTATGTGTCCCTCTTCCAAACATTCCATTGAATTTCTTGAAGAGGACATGATCAATGATGAAATTCTTTTTTGTGCTAATGATCATCCACTCTTCATCAAAGTAGCCATTAATACCACTCTTATTTTCAAATTTATAGTTGATGAAGGTTCTAGTATTAATGTCACATCTTTATGGCTTATACAACAACTTAGTTATAACAAGGATCATCTTAAGCAAACTTGTCTTATTTGCCATGGTTTTGATAAGAATAATCAAAATCCACTTGGTTTTATTTGGATTTCATTAACCATTGGACCTAAGACTATTTAAACCAAGCTTATGGTCCTTAATCTTCCTTTATCTTACAATATCCTCCTTGGTCATCCATGGACTCATTGAGTGAGGGGCATTTCTTCTTCTGGTAGTCAATGTATGAAATTCTTACATAATGAAAAATGGTATAAGCATGAAGCTAAACCCAATCCATGGAGCATCCAGCTTCCTAATCCTAAACCTCAATATCATATTCCTCTGATTCTTAAAATCAATAGTGCTCTTTTACTTGAGTTCATTAACATGAATATTGATTTACAAGTTACTCCTATAGACTCTGATGATGATGAGCCTAATGAGTTACAACATACTTGAAATACTACCAAGTTACCTCCATACATTTTACAATGGCTTCCTCCTTCTCTCTTACTAACAAATTCTACTAGTCCTTTCCTGGATGAGATTACTGAATTTCCCCCTCCATGTAATGCTTAGGAGATTTATTTACTAGAAGATGCCTTCACTTGCAATGATTTTGGAGTGGATAAATTATTTCAATATCTTCTCATCATGTCTCCTTGTACATTCATTAATAATGGGATTTAATCCTATGAAACTCCCCTTGTTTCTCAAGCACGTATGATTTATCCAACATATGATGACAACTTTATCATGGCCCAAGCTTAATCTAGAGACTTGGACATCTAGCACTACCAAAAAACAATAGGCCAAATTCATGCTTTTAATCAAGATCTGCATAACATTTATGTGGATCATACCATATATCTAGAGGGCCATTTGCCTCTTCTCAATCCTCCACTTATTGATACTCCTTAAGTGGTAGAGAAAATTGAACCTTATGAACCTCTAGAATCTCTTACATTTTATCTATCTCTCTTGGACCCTATCATTACATTTTATCCTTTTCCCATCATTGAATCCACTAACACACTAATCTCATCTACTTATTCTACTCTCAAAATTACACTACATGCTAAGGCCATCGATGTTTGTCACATACACTCTGAGTCTGATTGTCATGACAATCAAATTTTAGATCTTAAAATAGATGTTGAGTATTATGGTCCTCTTCCTTCCTTGCCTAGTGACGAAGCTATCCTTGAGTTACTTTATGCTTGAGAACCTCAGCTTCCTTGGTAGCATCATAAACATGGAAATTTTAAGACTAAAATTCCTTACTTTAACAATTTTATTTCTAGTGCCGATACTAAAGCAAATCTAATTTATGCCTACCTAATGCACCATACCACTTTCAAGATGGAAATTCCATGATTATTGAAGAAACCACTCACATAAAATATGGTACACCATCTTATCCTTGATCAATTATAATTTATCAAGAAATTTCACCTACTGAACATGATAATTTTACCTCATTCTTTGATAAATATCATGAAGCTTTTACTTAGTCCTATGAGGACATGCCTAGCATTGACCTGAGAATTATGGTGCATAATATCATTACTTATATTGATGCCAAGCCTATACATCAAAATCAAATAAATTTTCCACTTAAAATTTATATTTTATGTCATAAGGAAAACATCAAATTAATCAATGCTAAATTTACTAAACTGGTGGATTATTTTGAATGGGTTTTCAGCATTGTCCTCATTCAGAAGAAAGTCACTATGGTCATTCACATTTGTATTGATTTCCACAATATTAATCTTACTTATCCCAAGGACAACTTCTCCTTACCTTTAATATATGCCATTTTTGACTTTACAATTGATTTCAAAATGTTATCTCTTATGGATGGTTTCTCAGGATATAATCAGATTCATATTGCTCTAATGGACTAACATAAGACTACTTTTTATTAGAAAAATAAAAGAAAGCACAGAGAAATAATCATAGAGAAAGGAAACTAGATGTAAGACACATACACAGATATTACATGGAAAAACTATCAAAGTACCAAGAAAAACCATGGGCAAAGTTCTTCAGTATTTTATTATCCAAGAATTAATCTGTAATACAATAATCACAGTCTCCACAACAAAACTTATCAATCCATATAATCAGTACAACTTAATGTTATTTTACAATTCATGGGTTCCTTATAAAGAAAAAAACATATTACAAAATATGTGTAGTAAAAACTACATTTACTATCTAACAAAAAATGTGTAGTACTACCTAGATATCTATGCTCGAGTTAAACGTCCAACTTGCTAGCTTAGTCACCAACTACTTATTCAAATGTTGACTTCACATATCAATAATATCCTACTTAAATTCACATTATTATGAATTATTCAAACCAAAAAAAGCTTTGCCTCATGCTACCTATCACTTAATGTACAAGCCAAGAGAAGTTTTGTACCAAATGAACTTCTCTATCCCAATGGATTTCATCTACATATCTACTAGATTTACATCTATGTGTATTTTGGCCAATGAGATTTGTCCTTTTTACACCACATCTCAAAAAAAATGATACTAAATGTCAATGTGTTTCATTTTGGCATGGTATGTTTGATTCCATGCTAAGTGCAATGCACTCTAGCTATCATAATGTAACACCATTTTACCATGCTTGACTTGCAATTCACCCAATAAACTATGAAGCCAAGTTGACTCCTTACAAGCCTACATAGCTACCATATATTTAGCTTCAATAGTGGATATAGTAACCACTATCTAAATCTTTGAGACCCAAACTACTACACTTCTTACTAAGGTAAACACATAACCTATAGTGGACTTCCTTTTATCTCTATTTCCCCCAAAATCAGCATCTCCAAAACCACTTAATGAAGACTACTCCCATTGAAATAGATAGTAGCATATGAAGTTCCTCTTAAATATTTGAGAATCCACTTCACCATCATCCAATGATAACTTCTAAGATTCACCATGAACCAAATGACTACTCCCACTGCTTGTGCAATGTCGGGTCTGGTTCACACCATGGCAAACATAAGACTTCTAACTACTGATGAGTATGGTACATAAGACATCTGTGTCTTCTCTACTTTTGTACTAGGGAGCTGATCAGAAGACAATTTCAAATGATTAATAAATGAGGTACTTACTGGTTGTGCATTCTACATATTGAAGTGCTACAGAACCTTTTCCACATATGACTATTGTGACAACTAGAGTTTCCTATCATTTTTATCTCTATGTATCTTCATTCCAAGAATCTAATTTGCACTTCCCAAGTTCTTCATTTAAAACTCCCTAACTAACTTAGCTTTTATCCTATTTATCATGTGCATTTTGGGACCTACTACCAACATATCATCAACATAGAAAAGTAAGATTATAAAGCTACCATCTCCATACCTCTGAAAAATGGCACAATGATTAGCCTCACATCTAATAAGTCCCAAACTCATCATGAAGGAATCAAACTATTTGTACCAACACATTGGTGTCTATTTTAAACCATACAATGATTTATTCAACCTGAAAACAATATTCTCTTTGTCTTTCACCTCAAAATCTTTCGATTGTTTCATATAATTTTTTTCAAAAAGATCACCATGTAAGAATGTTGTTTTACAATCTAACTATTCCTATTCTAAATCAAGGCTAGCAACAAGAGCTATAATAACTCTAATAGTACTAAGCCTTACTATCCCTTTTCAATTTGAAGACCTACTTGTTTCCTATAGCATTATTCCCCATAGGTAATGGTATAATTTCCCACATCTTATTATTGTTTAGAGATGCCATTTCTTCCTCCATGGTAGCTTTCCATTTACTAGCATATTTAGCTTCACATGCCTCTTGAAATGAGCTAGGCTCACCAAAATTAGTAACTAATGCAAAAACTAAATTACAAGTATGAGAGTACCTTTTCGGTGGTTTTATAACTCTTATGGACCTTCACACAAAGTGTGATGTATCACCCTATGGTTCATCTAGTTTCTATTTATCTTCTTCATTTACTTGATTTTGAATATACTCTTCTTATTTTTCATTTACAAGTGGTAGATTTTCATCTTGTACCTCCCTCTTAGCTTCATTCATTTCCACCTCTACAGGAACAATTTCAGAACTTGACTATTCCTCACTTCTTTGCAATGAATCTTCCTTAAATTTAACATCTCAATTAATAACTAACTTTTTAACAGTATTATCCCACAAAATGTACCCCATTACTCCTTCTACATAGCCAATAAAAATACACTTCATGGATCTTACATCCAACTTAATCCTTTTTTCCCTTGGAATGTGTACAAAAATTTTAAAACCAAAACATGAAGATAGGAATAATCAATAGGTTTTCCTATCCATACCTCTTCAAGAATTTTAAGATTAAGAGCCATAGTATGTGATCTATTAATCAAAAAATAAGTTATGCTAATAGCTTCACCCCAAATTTTTTGCTCTAGTCTAGTAGTGCTTAGCATGCATCTAGCACACTCCATAATTTTATGGTTCATTCTTTCTACAACACCATTTTTCTATGGTGTTCTAGGAACCGTCAACTACCTTGCTATGCCATGAATTTTATACAAGAGATTTAAACTTTTTAAAACAAGAAAAAACCTTAGAATTCTTTTTCAAAAGGTAAATCCATACCTTACGAGAACAATCATCTATGAATGACAAATTATGATGAACCCCCTAAAGATGTAACAGATGCTTGCCAAGTATTTGAATGAATTAACTCAAGGAGTTCCTTACTTTTAGTAGTGATTTTATTTAAATGTAGCCTATGTTATTTAGCATATAGACAATGCTCATAAAAGTTAAGATTTAAAGATTTTACCCCTGGGAGAAGGTTCCTATTAAGTAGTACATTGAGTCCATACTCGCTCATATGACCTAACCTCTAATGTTAAGTAGTCATAGATGTTGATTTCAGATCAAATTCCAATATTGCCTATCTAGTACATGTATCTCCAATTGCCCTTTAGAGATTGCCCATTTTCTCTCCTTTTAACACCACCAAAATTCCCTTTGTTACTTTTAGGTTACCATTTTCTCTAATGAACTTGTAACTAAGATCATCAAATACTCCAAGTGATAAAAGGTTTTTCTTCAAGCCTAGCACATGTCTTATATTTCAAATAGTCCTTACTGATCCATCAAACATTTTGATTCTAACTTCTCCCACTCTAATTTCCTTGCATGGATCATCATTTCCCATATATACCACACCTCCATCACATGATCGATAAGAATAAAACTAGTTCTTATGAGGATTCATGTGGAATGAGGCTCTTGAGTCAATAAGCCATACATCTTATAACTAACCTTTATTATTTGCTGACAAAACCTCTCCATCTTCTAATGGTGCTTCAACTTCTATTGTATTTTCCTTAGATGTCTATGAGCCTATATTTTCCTTATTTACCTTAACCTAGAAATCCATTTTAACATGACCCATTTTGCCATAGTTCTAGAACTTAACTCTTTTTTTCCCCTTGGATTTCTATCTAGACTATCCACACTCAGATTTCCATTTTTTTGTAGGTCTACCCCTTGTAACTAGTGCATCACTATAAGAAGATCCCTGGGATGTCTTCCACCTATATTCTTAAAAAATCAATGCATATACCACATCTTTAAAAGATAGCTTCCCTTGTGATATTGAGTTACTAAGTGCTATGACAAGTTGATCCCAAGAATCAGGTAGAGAATAAAGTAAAATTGTCACTTTATCTTCTTCAATCTTCACCTCCACTAAAGCTAAGTTGATAATTAGCATGTTGAACTTATTCAGATGATCTACAACTAAGGAACCATCCTCCATCCTTAGATAATACAACTATCATCGTAAAAGAATCTTGTTTACCAGTGACTTGGTCTCATACAATTTTTCAAGCTTTTCCCATAAGTTTTGTGTAGTTTTCTCTTCTAAAACATTAAAAATAACCAAATCTACCAAAGATAACTGGATCATGGCCCTAGCTAGGCCATCATTTTCATCCTAATCCTCTTGACTCATGGCTGAAGGTTTTGATGCTATCCCTTTTAGAGCTAGGGCACATCCATCCTTCACCAATAAAGCTTGAACCTTCAACTTTTATAGATCAAAATTGGAGCCATCAAATTTTTGGACCTCATATCTTGTAATCGTGCCTTTTGTCATTTTTTATTTTCATAACAAGAACCTTCTTACAGCAACCAGGCTCTAATACCAGCTATTATAAAAATAAAAGCAAGCAGAGGGAAATAATCACAAAGAAAGGAAAATAGATTTAAGACACATACACAGATATTACATGGAAACCCTGGCAAAGTACCAAGAAAAAACCATGGGCAAAGGTCTTCAGTATTTTATTATCCAAGAATTAATCCATAATACAATAATGGTAGTCTCCACACCAAAACTTATCAATCAATACAACGCAATGTTATTTTACAATTCATGGGTTCCTTATAAAGAAAAAAATAACATAGTACAAAATACATGTAGTACAAATTGCATGTACTATCCCTCAAAAAATGTGTAGTATAGAATTGTATGGAATTTTCCATGCTTGTGTTAAATGTCTAACCTATCAGCTTGGTCCCTAACTACTTATTCAAATTTTAACTTCACATATCAACACTTTCACCACGTAATGGGGCACCTATTACTATGTCAAAATTCCCTTTGCCTCAAAAATGTTGGATCCACTTACCATGTGCAATGAATCACATATTTCATTATCTCAATCAAAAAATTATTGAAACCTATGTGGATGATCTTATTTCTAAATCTAAACATCATAAAAATCATCTTTCCAATCTTGATATCATCTTTGACCATCTCCTTAAATATAAAGTTATACTTAATCCTTACAAATGTGTCTTTAGAGTCACATCTAAAAAAAAATTAGGATTCTTAGTCTCTCTTCATGGTATTGATGTTGAACCTACCAAAATTAGTGTTATCATCAACATGCCCATTACTTGTTCTATTCCTAACATTCATACTTATTTAGGCAAGCTTGGGGAAATTAGATAATTCATCCCCAAAATGGCATACTGAATTCACTCCATCAATTCCCTTCTCAAGAAAGGTACTAATTTAGATTGGATGGATCCATGTCAAAAATCCTTTGATAACATGAAAGAGTCATTTCTTCACCCACCTAGATTTTGTCCTCCTTCCAATGATAAACCTTTTATTCTATATACTTCTTCCACACCTATTTTAGTTGGGGCAATGTTTTCCCAACAAGATGATACAAGAAGAGATTATGCTATCTATTACATTAGTTTGGGCCTCATCAACTATGAAACACATTATACCAAAATTGAGCATGATTGCCTTGCCATCTATTTCATAGCTAAAAAGCTTCATCACTATATGCTTTACCAAATTACTTATGTCATCATTCATTATAACCCCCTTCATCATTTCTTATCCAAAGCCTTTCTTCTTAGAGATATAATTGGTAAGTGGATGGTCTTACTTATGGAATTTAATCTCCGCATTATCATTTGAAAAGTTGTCAAAGGGCAAGTCATAGCTGACTAACTTGTCGTAGCTCCCATTTCAGCCACTTCTTCTCTTCAAGATGATCTTCTAAATGATAATATCCTTTACATTGAAGATCTTAATCAAGTTATTTCTCTCAAATATGATTTTCATAGCTTTACCATCGATATTGAATCCAATTAACTAAATGAATCTTCCACTCCCTCCAGTAATACTAAACCAAAAATAGTTATCGAGGAGCTCCCTAAAATTAATGTTGACTTTCATGAGGATACTTGGACCCTTTGCTTTTATGGTGCTAAATGCCTTCAAGGAGTTGGGGTAGGTTGAATTCTCATAATTCCTCTCAATAAAATCATTATTTTAGCTTTTCACTTCACTTTTAATGTCACCAATAATATGGCTAAATATGAAGCTCTTATCTTAGGCATGAGAGTTGATCTTGACTTAGACATTCAATACCTTCATGCTTTAGGTGATTTTCAACTTATTTGCTATCAAGTTAGTGGTGATTATCAATTTAAAAGTGAGAACCTTATTACCTATCATCAAACTATAACCACTCTTGCTAAGGATTTTATCTCTTTCACTATTGAGCCTATTCCTAGAGATCAAAATTCCATTTCTAATTATCTAACCTCTTCAACTTCTCTATTTCATCCTCATCAAGTTCTTTTTTATCCTTATTTTCTTATACAAATAATAAAATCCTCAGCTTCTACTCAACCATTAGATTTGCTTATTTGTCATATTGAGGTTGTAACCATTAGACAAAGTGTTAGGTTGTGGAGCTAAAAGCTTCAACCTTTGCAAACTGAGGAACAGATGGTTGCTGAGTTCTACAGGAACCGGCGTCGGCAGCAGGACCGACGTCGGCAGGGACCAGTGCAGAAGGCCACCGGCGACGGCAGGAAGTCGGCCGACGTCGGCAGAACCAGACAAGCAGGGACCGACGTCGGTCGCCTGTGTGTTCCAGAACTGCTCGTTTCACGGACAGTTAGTTAAGTGAATGAAGAGTTTGCATGTTGAGACCAGTTAGAGTCTTGTGCTGCGAGGACTATTGTCTAAATTAAGAGTCTAAGTTATTGTTTGAGTTAGGGATCTATTTATAGACCCATTGGCATGTATTGTATAAGGCATGAGATAGAAAGGAAGAGTTCCTTCTAGTTGTAAGATCTGTGAGTTGCAGGTTGTTGCAAGCTCATTGGGGATCTACATGTAAGTTTGGTCTTTGAATTGCAGGTTGCAGGTTCATGAGAGATCAGCTTGAAGTGCTATAGAGTGCTTGATGTACCGGCAGGGTTATTACTGACTGGTTGGTGAGGTGAACACCAATTCTGTGTGTGAGTTGGTTGTTGGGACCGTTTTTTTGTGTAGGAGAGTGTGTGTGAGAATAATTACTGAACACTTGAGGTGTGGCGAATCTCTGTAAGGTGAAAGAGTGTGGCGGCTCTTTGTTGTATTCTTTTCTGTTAGTGTTAATACAAGATAGTGTATTGTCTCTCATATTCTGTGCTATTGGTGAATTCTAGTTACTTGTGTTTCTGGTTATTTCCGCATATTCAATTGCTTATACTTGGTAATCATACTGTGCTTTTTCTGAGAAGCAAGATCCCAACTAGTGGCATCAGAGCATGTTTGTTGTTCTAGATTCCTGACAACTGGTATCAGAGCCTGGGTGTAGGTTCTTAACCCTGATACCATCAACTGGTATCAGAGCCTTGGTTGTAAGTTCTTAAGCTTGATACCATCAACTGGTATCAGAGCCTTGGTTGTAGGTTCTTTCAGAGCTTTTGGTTGGGATACTAACAGATTGGTGTAGATCTGGGTAGTGTGTTTTGATTACAGGTTACTCACAGGTTTCTGTTTGAGTGGGAGTTGAGCAATGACAGAAAGTAGTCAACTACGAATGGAGAAGTTCAATGGTAAGAACTACCAATTATGGAGGATGCAGATTGAGGACTATCTGTATCAGAAAGATTTGTACTTACCGTTGGGTGGGGTTGCTAGCAAACCCTCGGATATGAAAGATGAAGAATGGGAGGTTCTTGATCGAAAGGCTCTGGGATCTGTTAGATTGAGTCTTGCATCATCTGTGATTTCCAGCTTATCACAGTGTAAGACAACGGTGGAGTTGATGGAATCTTTGGCAAATTTATATGAAAAACCCTCAGCTTCGAATAAGGTATTTCTTATGAAGCGTTTATTTAATTTGCAAATGTTGGAAGGTGGATCTGTTCATAGCCATCTTAGTGATTTCCATGGTTTAGTAAACCAGTTAAGTTCAGTCAATATTGTATTTGATGATGAAATAAGAGCTCTCTTAATCTTGTGTTCATTACCTGAAAGTTGGGAAGGTATGGTAATGGCAGTTTCTAATACTGTGTCTCCTTCAAAAGTCTTAAAAGTGGATGATATTGTGAGTGTAATCTTGAACGAAGAGATACGCAGGAAAAGCACAGGTGAATCATCTGGAGATGCTTTGAGTGTTGAAGGAAGAGGAAGGCCAAGAGAGAAGATAGAGCGTGGGAGATCAAGGTCGAAGACGGGCAAGAGATCCAAGTCCAGGTATGGCAGAATAACTTGCTGGAAATGTGGAAAGCAAGGGCACTTAAAGAGAGATTGCAGATCGGGTACAGATCAGCATGAAGAACATGAAGAAGAAGCAGATGCTGCAGGTTACATTGCATAGGATGCTCTGGTATGTTCTTTGGATAAAGTAGAATCTTGGGTATTAGATTCTGGTGCCTCTTTTCATGCATCCCCACATAGGGAATTTTTTCATGAGTATGTCCAGGGAGATTTTGGAGAAATTTGTGTAGGGGATGGTAAGTCTTGTCAGATTGTTGGCAAAGGCAAAGTGAAGCTGAAACTGCAGACAGGTAACACATGGGTGTTAAAGGAGGTCATGCACGTCCCAGTTCTGAAGTGGAATCTGATTTCTGTTAGAAGTTTGGGTGAAGAGGGTTGCACAGTAACTCTCACAGCGGACTCTTGGAAGGTTACCAAGGGTACACTTGTTATAGCTAGAGGTAAGAAAGTAGGTACGCTTTATCTATCTACTTGTTTTACTGATTCTTCTTCTGGGTTATCTACTTCAGCTGTAGATTCGGAGATGTGGCTTGATAGGCTTGGTCACATAGATATGAAGGAGATGCTGGTTCTTGAGTCAAAGGATATGCTTTCGGATTTGGAAGGCATGGATCGTGGTTTCTGTATGCAGAAGAAAAAGGTGAGATTTCTTGAGGAATCCGATGTTAGTGACAAGAACAGGAAAGCCTTGGTTTTCAAGGAGAAAGTGACGGACAGAGTTCAGCACAAGGTGCAGGGGAATTCTAAGCAGAGCAAGGGTGTTTTGGACAAGGGTTTGATCCAAAAGGAGCTCGTGGGAAAAAGTCAGGTCTCACAAGAAAAACACAGAGACCGACGTCGGCAGGAAAACTGGCGTCGGTGTCTAGACAGGGACCGATGTCGGCTATGTGCATCCCGACGTCGGTGACTCGGGGCAGACAGAGACCGGCGTCGGCCAGGGGAAAACGACGTCGGTGGAGAGGCAGTCGCAGGGAACCGACATCGGTCGGCTGTAGACTGAGATGTGACCGGCATCGGTCACTGAGACGAATTTTGGGTGGACAGCAAGCTGTCATGGAGTCTCAAGCGCCCATATGGAGGACTGAAGGTGTAAGTAAGTTCTTAAATTCATCATTTCCCTTCTTTACACTACTTGTTGCTCACTTATGGCATAGGACCAGGGAGTTATTGAAGAAGCAGAACAGGTAGATCCAGGAAACAGTGGGAGCTAGGCTTGAATGAGGATGTGATTCCTTGGAGGAGAACCAAACAGGGGTTTTGGGTAGTGTTGCCAGCTGGAAGTAAGCACTGAAAGATGAATGGATGTTAAGGATGAAGAAGAGCGGAAATAGATACGTGAGATGGAAGATCAGGGTATTTGATCTTGTATTAGCTGCAGGGCAATGGAGGTTTGTTCATTGTGTTTCTCTTTACCAGGTTGGATAGTATTAGCTACACTATCCTATTTTCTGTATGATGTGCTTGTTGCAGGGTTACATATACAGGGATTGCTGAACTAAAGGTAAAGCTAGTTCAGGTGTTTGTCATGGAGGATCTGGGAGCAGCAAGATTCTTTGGCAAGAGTGTGTTCTAGAGACATGGAAGGTCATGTGTTGACTTTGTTTCAGGATGATTGTGTGGAACCGGTTAGCACACCGATGGTTAGACAGTTCATAGAACAGGTGTCTTGATTCACATAATGAGGTTGAGTGCACGATATGTACTAAACCTGAGTTTTCCCAAGCAGTGGGAGTTGTCACAAGTTAGGAGCCAATCCGGGAGAGAACCATTAAAGGTCAGCTCAGTGGATTCTTACAGGGACCAGTAGCAGGTGCACATGTTATGCAAGTTCAGGTTTATTTCTACATGGTTGTAGATGTGGATGTGGTAGGTAATTTAGATGACAGGTTTTGCACCACGGATTTTGTAGTGGTTGGTCTTCAAGGATGATTTTGAAGATGGTTACATAGCCAAGGTAACAAACTAGACGGTGTACAGGTACATGTACAGGTTGCAGCTGTTTATCTCCAAGTGGGAGATTGTTAGGTTGTGGAGCTAAAAGCTTCAACCTTTGCAAACTGAGGAACAGATGGTTGCTGAGTTCTACAGGAACCGGCGTCGGCAGCAGGACCGACGTCGGCAGGGACCAGTGCAGAAGGCCACCGGCGACGGCAGGAAGTCGGCTGACATCGGCAGAACCAGACAAGCAGGGACCGACGTCGGTCGCCTGTGTGTTCCAGAACTGCTCGTTTCACGGACAGTTAGTTAAGTGAACGAAGAGTTTGCATGTTGAGACCAGTTAGAGTCTTGTGCTGCGAGGACTATTGTCTAAATTAAGAGTCTAAGTTATTGTTTGAGTTAGGGATCTATTTATAGACCCATTGGCATGTATTGTATAAGGCATGAGATAGAAAGGAAGAGTTCCTTCTAGTTGTAAGATCTGTGAGTTGCAGGTTGTTGCAAGCTCATTGGGGATCTACATGTAAGTTTGGTCTTTGAATTGCAGGTTGCAGGTTCATGAGAGATCAGCTTGAAGTGCTATAGAGTGCTTGATGTACCGGCAGGGTTATTACTGACTGGTTGGTGAGGTGAACACCAATTCTGTGTGTGAGTTGGTTGTTGGGACCGTTTTTTTGTGTAGGAGAGTGTGTGTGAGAATAATTACTGAACACTTGAGGTGTGGCGAATCTCTGTAAGGTGAAAGAGTGTGGCGGCTCTTTGTTGTATTCTTTTCTGTTAGTGTTAATACAAGATAGTGTATTGTCTCTCATATTCTGTGCTATTGGTGAATTCTAGTTACTTGTGTTTCTGGTTATTTCCGCATATTCAATTGCTTATACTTGGTAATCATACTGTGCTTTTTCTGAGAAGCAAGATCCCAACTAGTGGCATCAGAGCATGTTTGTTGTTCTAGATTCCTGCGAGGAGCTCCCTAAAATTAATGTTGACTTTCATGAGGATACTTGGACCCTTTGCTTTTATGGTGCTAAATGCCTTCAAGGAGTTGGGGTAGGTTGAATTCTCATAATTCCTCTCAATAAAATCATTATTTTAGCTTTTCACTTCACTTTTAATGTCACCAATAATATGGCTAAATATGAAGCTCTTATCTTAGGCATGAGAGTTGATCTTGACTTAGACATTCAATACCTTCATGCTTTAGGTGATTTTCAACTTATTTGCTATCAAGTTAGTGGTGATTATCAATTTAAAAGTGAGAACCTTATTACCTATCATCAAACTATAACCACTCTTGCTAAGGATTTTATCTCTTTCACTATTGAGCCTATTCCTAGAGATCAAAATTCCATTTCTAATTATCTAACCTCTTCAACTTCTCTATTTCATCCTCATCAAGTTCTTTTTTATCCTTATTTTCTTATACAAATAATAAAATCCTCAGCTTCTACTCAACCATTAGATTTGCTTATTTGTCATATTGAGGTTGTAACCATTAGACAAAGCCCATGTTACCAAGATATCATTCAATTCTTAGAACATAAAACTCATCTTCTTAATTTAGATTCTCATAAAAATACACGTATTCACAAATAAGCTTTCAAAAAATGTATTTTAACACATCTTTTATTATCACAATGTTGAAGGTACTTTGCTCCATTGTGTTATACAAGATGAGGCCCCTCCTCTTCTTGGATAAGCACATGGAGGCATTTGCAGTGGTCACTATAGTGGACATGCTTCACCCATAAATTCCTTCATATGGGTTACTTTTTGCCTACTCTAAAAAAGGATGCAATTGAATATGCTAAAAAGTGTACTCTTTATTAACTTCATAATGATCTTATCCATTTACCTCCTATCGAACTTCAAACTATCAAATCTCCTTGGCCATTTTCCACATGGGGATTTGATCTCATTGGTAAACTTCCTTGCTCCCAAGATGGGTATGTCTTTATCATCACCACTACTAAATATTTTACCAAGTGAGTAAAAGTCATGCCCCTCATTAACATCACTAGTCTTACCATTTCTAAATTTATTCTTAACCAAATTATTTGCCACTTTGGCATTCCCCATACCATCATTTCAAACAATGGTGATAATTTCAAAAACAAAAATGTTAAATAGCTTTGTAACAAATTCAATATCAATCAAAAAATTTCCACACATTATCATCTTATAATACAATGGTTAAGTTGAGTCTACTAATAAAATTATCAACAACATTCTCTAAAAAATAATTTTTGAAACCCTTACAGACTAGCATATTCATCTTTACCCTACACCTTAGGCTTATCGGACTAGCATATGCACTACCACTAGGGCAACACCATTTTCTCTAGTCTATGGTTCTAAGTCAGTTCTTCCTTTGGAAGTTGAGCTTCCCTCTCTTTGTATATCTCTTCATGGAAATATTCTTAATGAAGAATTATGTGAAGCTCACCTGCATACCCTTGATCTTCTTGACGAACATCATCTTTTTGATTTACAATATAACTACCAATACAAGGCTTGCATCATCAGATAACATAACAAATGTGTTAAAATCCACACTTTTAATGATGGTGATCTTGTCCTTAAATTAGACAACACCCATGATAAATAAGGTAAATATGCCCAAAAATGGTGGGGTACATACTTAGTTGAAGACATTACTGGTCCAAGCACCTATCATATTTAAACTAATGAAGGCCATGTTTTCAAAGATCCCACGAATGCTCAATCCTTAAAAATTACTATGCCTAAACATTTACTTATTTTCATGCTTTCTATCTACATCTATCTAACACATTTTTATAGGTTACTTAATCATGGTTTTTTCCCTTTGTAGTAAATTTCCTCTTTTTCACAAACCTTTGGTCCTCCCTTTTAGCCTTTTTGTTTCTTGATGTACCATAGTCTTCTTTATCTTCTTGTATTTTATCTTTTTTTTTTCACCCCTTGGGTTTTTCTTTTTTGAGTTGTTTTGTAAGACTATGGATAGGACTCGACATTCCTCACAAAACCACCATCTTTTAATTTTCACATATACTTTTTGCTTGCTAATGTTGTTTTGGCATCCCTTGGGTTTTTATTTTGTGAGTTGCTTTGTAAGACCACGAATAGGACCCAACATCCCTCACATAATTACCATTTTTTTCCATCTATTTGCTTTATATTTTTCTCATTTTATATAGTTACACTGTAAAACCATGGATAGGACCTGACCCTCATAAAATTACCACCTTTTCATGTTCTTTATCCTTGTTCTCACACTTTAGCTTTTGCTTCTTTTACTAGATGAAATCTACACAACAAACTATGTTAGTATGTTTTCCTCTATTTCCCTCACTCTCATGATAAGGAATCACACTTTACTATCATTGTATCCTTCTTTTCCCTTTGTCACATTTTTTATGATTTAAAGTAATTTAAATTGTTCCATGTGTCATTCCTCTTGATTTCCCCTTTATTTCATCTCCTCATTAGATAAAACAAGGTCGAAGTCAAGATAGCACTTTTATTTCACCTAGATTTATGAGACTCTTAGACCTCATACTCTTTGAGGTTCTCTCTCTTAGCAACCTTGTCCCAAGTATTAAAATTAAATTAATATTTATCACCCATGTTTGGTCTTTCAAATTTGTATGGATAAGGAATATAAAAATTCATCAAAAAATTTAAAATCCAAATCATTTGAAACAAAAGGCAATTATATCTAAAAGGCAACATACAAAACTCAAAAATCAAACTCTAAAAGACATGATTAAAAGCACATCTCTTATCTCTAATCGAAGCTCAAACTCCACATTTGTCATCACATAGAGCCAAGGTCCTTTAGGGTGCGATAGTCTAGTAGATTCGAAGAGGGGATTTCAAAAAAAATTATGGCGCTACCTACTTTCTCATGCAAGTACCAAATCTTCATAATAGACCATCGGCTTTATAAGGGGTCTTGAAGAATGAGGAACACATCGTGGGTAGTTAGGTCCATTTTAATTTTCATGCATTTAGCCTTCATGGGATGATCTATGTATTCCATTTTTTGACCTAAGACTTGTGTAGCTAAGAGAAGCTTTTCATAGTCTTTAAGGTCGAAAGTCCTCTTTTTTTGAGAAACCTAATTTGAGTGTTTTGACTTCGGTAAAGAGTTCCTCTAACTTGATTTTTCCTTAATTATCCCCTTCACCCATTTTGTTTTTCCCCCTTGATAAACAAACTATGATTCCAAATATATTTTCCCTTCTTCTTTAATTCCTTCTTTTTCACCTCTTAAAACATGATAGCACTACTTTGTTTCAGTTTTATCTATCCTTAAAGTGAAACAACATGTTTGAGAAAATATGTATTCATCTTTATATACACCATCACCTTACATTCTATACACTTACTTTACTTTTATTTTCCCATTTGTCATTATTAAATTGTCTTGTTATTATGGGCACCTAAGTTTGTACCCTTTTTTATTGTTGAGTGTGGTTGGCTTGTTACTTCTCACTCAACAATGTTTTTTTCCCTTTTTTATGCACCTTTTTCCATTGTTGATTGAGATTTGGATTATTAGTGCTCACTCATAAATGTTGTTTTACCATTTTATTTCATCTTTTATTTTATTTTATTCTATTTTACCATCTTTTTTGACATGTATCCTTGGTTTGACTTGGTGAGTTTGCCTTTCTTACCTAAGGATAGCTTTTTTGAGTTTTTTGATCTTAAGTAGCCTTGTATTTTTGGTTACCCAATTTACTCTTATTTTTTGACTTGGTCATTTGGTATAACATAGCATCTATCACCCTAGCTTGCCAAATTTCTTGAGTACATCCCATCTTCATAGCACCAACTATCTTGGATTTTATTGCATTTGTCTATTTTTTCTCTTTAGTTTTATATTCTTGGGTTTGTCAAAATTAGTCTCTACACCCTACACAATAGATAACCATCCCATGATAAAGGTAAGTCAATGTACACATTATATTTAATTTTTAGTCATTTACTTTTTAGATTAGATTCCTTTTCAATCATTTACTTTCAATTATTTTTGCTTTAAAATACTGCAACTTTTTTTTAGCATCAGTGTTGTGTGTTTCTATATTCTTTCTCGAAGCACCATCCCCTATTACACCTTAGTGAAACATGATGAGCTTCAAGTGGGGCATATGTATACACATAATATTTTTAACTTTTATCAAATATTGATACTTTACATCTTGTAGGAACCCATCAAGACTCAATCTCTCTGAGTGCATGCACCAAGGGGTGCACAAAGAAAGGGGTGGATAGACCTTTGGTGCTTCATAATATTGTTGTCCCTTTTTTCCACATTATTACCAATCCAACCAACTTTCAAAACCATTCCCTAAGCTATTTTTCCTCCCTTGAATACTCTAGTATTTTCCTCTTTCCATCCCTCCTTTTCTTATCTTAAACCCCTTTTGGTTAGTTGAATGTACTAGGTCGACTAGGTTGACCTAGTATAGTTTAGAGTTATTTTTAACATTTTTAGCTTGTTAGCCTTTAATCTAGCCTAACTTAGATCTAGTGAATTGTCTTGAAAAAACACACTAGGTTGACTGGGTTGACCCTATACAACCAATGTTTCCAAAAGGATTTAGGGAAAGATCTACATATATATACAAGATCATTTCTATAATTATTCATATGTACAATCAATTATTATTATTTGATCATGCTTATTCACAATCTACTCTTCCACCATTCTACTTGAGGATACTTAGATTAGGTTTCTTATTTGGAGAATCTATTCTTGTGTATATACTTGGATGCTTTGGCCTTTCTTAGTGATCCTTACAAACCATAACAACCTCTTGTGAAGCCCCTTTGGCCAAGCGAGAGATTGAGTCTCGACAGGTTCGTATTGAGGTAAGTATATTCTAACTTTGTTCTCCTCTCTTTTATTAGATAAAAGTAGAATAAGTGTTATCTTGAATAATGCTATCTTTCATATTAAATGTATTAGGGTGTTACTCATACTTACTTTAATTTAAGTTTCCTATACATATTTGTTATATTATTTCTAACACCCACTTTGTGCCATAAGCTTTGGTGTGCATTAGATTAAATTTACTTTCATGTTATTAGAATAAGTGAATGCTTTAAACCTTAGGACTCCATTAGGGTTTTTGTATGATTATGTTAAACTATAGGCTTTATAACCATTCATAGCATGATATGTTGTGACAAGTGATCCCCTAATCAAGTCTAGTGAATCCCCATATTGGTCATGCTCTTTCTTAACAAGTGTATCTCCAATTAGAAGTATAGGTATACTTTATCTTCTCAGAGCTAGGATTGATTTATAGACATGATGCATTTCTGATTACATACACTGTCTCCTCTTCGTCCATTGGTTTTCTTACTCAATCTTGATCAAAGCATATTTCCCTTGTAGAAGAGTGAAACCTGATTCTAGGATTTCAAACAAGTCTTAAAATTTCCCTTATTAACTATCTTCTTAAACCTCAAAATATTATTTGTCCCATTCAAATGGATATTTAGGATATTCTTCATCATACTCATGAGACTCAACACTCTTGGGTGCAAATTGTTAACTCTTCCAAAGTTTTATACAATATATATTAGAACCTCTTGCTGGTGACTTGTAGGGAGTATTGATTTTCTAAGAGTCTTGCACTATAATGGTTCTAAGCTTATTCATATCTTCAAATTATTTGTAAATGTCCAAAAATGACTACCATGTGTCAACAAATTCTATTACATGTTCATCTTAAGGCTCCAGAAATCTTGGAAGCAAGCCCTTTTCTTGAGAAACAACTTCTGAACATTCACTAGCTACAACTAATGCAACTTATTTAGCCTCCTCAACAAGAGCATCCCCAAAATATTACTTTACTTTTCCCTTGTGAAGAGGGCTACCAATGGTGATATATTCATCATACTCACTATAAGTGTCTTCATCATGTTCACTTATAACATTAGTCTCCTCACTTGGATGCCCATATATTCTACATATAATAGGCTCTTCTTCTAAAAGGGAGGTGGTGGGAAGGAAATAAATCTCATTATCTTGTTTACAACTTGAGAGGATGTCTTTCCAACTAGGAAACTTGAAGGATTTCTTTGGGATCTCTTGGGGATGGGGAAGAGAATCTTGTGTTAATACGTATTCATTTTTCTCCCTCTAGGCAACAATCAACCTATCATATTTTTATGTGTTTTGATCACTAGCCTCTCCAACAATCACTTTACCCTATTTTTTGATGTTTTCTTGGATTTACCTCCATGATGGAAAGGTTTAAGGTTTTGGGGAAGGATTAATGGAGATTATATAGGAAGAGGTTCTTATTGATGGTATATTATATCTTGGAGTAGATTAGGAGAAAAATAAGGTTTATGTGGGGAAGGAAGGACATAAGGCTGATTTTATAGAGTTTTTTTCCTCTCTTGGACTACTAACTTATCGTCTATACACTAAATCCAACCACCTATATCCAACATGTCATTGGTTAATCCTTGCTGATTTTTTCTCTCAGTAACTTCCCACTCTCTCTTAAACAATTGTAATGAGTCCCTCATACTCTAAATAAGATGGATAGGGATAACTAGACCAAACTCTTCTTCTTTATCAAGCTCCCTTAGATGCATATCATAGTCTACTGCGGTTCCTTTTATTCTTGATATGGATTGATTAGGCATGTGACTATACTAACTAGGGGAAACATAGTTTTGAATAGGATGATTGGAAACATGGGTAGGGGTGGGATGGAAGGGTAATTCTTGATAGTAAGGCTACTCATAGATAATGAGAGTGATACAGAGGAATCATAGGGTCATTTTAGGATTGATATGGCTCAATATAGGGCTAGTATGGGTCATTATATTGATGGTAAGGATGTGAAAAATATAACTCCTCTCCATACCTAGCCATAAAAATCATGAGGCAAATAGAATCAAGAGAATTATCAAAAAAAAAATTGAAAAAAGTAATTGGGATACTAGAACTAGCTGGTTGAAACTCAAATTTTCCATTAATGCTTGAGGTCATGACTCTAAAGGCTAATGTATTGAAGGACAACAACAAAAATACATCAATATATGATAATTTGGTCCCACTAAGAGTGCCCTAAATTATTATCAATCTAAATTTCACCCTTTAAGGAGGTGTTTTTGGCCTCCTCACTTAGTCTATATAATTAGAACACTCCAAGGTTGAGCGTCACCTATAGCTGGAGTGGAACTCAATAAAAGGTCAAATTCATTTGATGGATCACCTAGACTAATGCTAAACTACTAATTTTATAGGGAAATGGGAGAGAGAGAGATAACTAAAAATAAGAAAGGAAAAATGGAGGTGATGCATCAAACTTAGTATCCTCCACTTGCCTATACTACACTAAAAACATGAATAAAAACTAAAACCTATTACACAAATCAACACGGGTCTCCAAGCAATAGTGTTTTGATATGAAGGTTATGGTCAAGCCATTAGCTAATAGGGATGAACAAGAGGCCTCACAAGAGACAAAAGTGAACATTTTCCATAGTCAGCCATTGTAAGACCATGTTACACACTTCATATGACCAACTAAGATGACCAAAAACCTATAAAGAGGTAATAAAATAGGATAAATAAAAGGAATTTGTAGACACTATCATAAACATTCATCAAACTACCATGGATATACACTATTTACAGCATTGAAAAGGTTGGAAATCAACATGTATTCATTTCAATGGCAAAGTATAAGTGTTTATTAGAGCAGGGCTTTGCCATACCCCAATTGGGGATCATAGGCAAACTAATTTTTACAACATTTCTATGCTAGAGAGAGTCTTATTTAACAATGAAACATCTACCTACTTATAAAGGAAAAATATCATAATCTTAGGGTTTGAATGGTCATACCCACTAATGAGGTGGTTACATATTTAAATGATGATATGGGAAGGTGGTTCAAAGAAGTGGGAATATCCTCGATATCACCATGGCCATGCCTATTTAACTACCTACCATGCATATTTTAGCCTACATCTTCTCTTTTATCTATTTTCACTTCCATTGTGACTTTATGACTAGATTTCATTGCTCTTTCCCCCACTCTGCTAGTTAGAGTCGAGTTACACCATGATTCACAAAAATAGGCCAATCTAAGATTGATTTTATGAATTGAATGTAGTTACATAGTTTGATCATGAATTGATAGCTAAACAAGAGGAATGACACATCAAATTCTCTTTAGATAGTGTCATCTAGATGTCAGCAAACCATTTCATGAAAATTTTCAACCACATGGCATTATCAAGCTCATTATAGGCTTCTAATGGTTTTGATGATCAAACTGGCCATCAAATTTAATCCACTACCTTTCTACCTACTTAGCTAGTATGTCTTTTTGATCAAATGGGGGGGTTGGTATTTAATATTTCACCATATGGTGTCATCCCATTAACTTGATTACCTGAGAGTTTGTTAACATGGAATTTTCCAAGGTAACTTTTGAATAAAATCAACTATCTTAAAAGAATTTTTCCATAGGCTTGGGGCTATTGGAACAGTGATACGTAGCTCTAAGTAATCCTTAAAAAATCAATTATGTTGAAGAAAGAAAAGAATTTATTGGTAGATCATGCTTAGGCAATGAAGTAGGATTTTTCCATGTGGTATAATCTTACTAACACATTGCTTAGATAGATTTTCTCAACTACACAGATGGTTTTGGGGACCTAGGTCATTAGTATTTTACCACTTGGCTTCATCTCATCTACCTGATTACTTAGAACATTACATAAAATGACTAAGTTTTAAAAGACTTTCAAATGGGCCTAGGGTTGCAGAATGTTGATGTGTGGCTCAAGACAAGGTTGAAGAATCGACTAAGTGTCAAGATGTTTTGAAAATGGATTAAACTCATCATACCTATGAATGATAACCACATGGCATTAGGAGGCTTAGACCAGAGCCCTAACACACTAACAACCCAAAAACCTATCAAAACATTTCTTGGGGCCCATCAATTTTGAACATAGTGCCCCTTGAAACTATCACCCAAAAAATGCTTGAAATCAACTAAGTATTTTGTTATTTGATTTATGCAGGCTTTGGGAGTGCTTTATGTTCACTAAAATGGCCAAAAGGAAGGTTAAGGATATTGTAAAAAAGGTTAATAAGCTCTAAAAGATGCACTAAGTGTAAAACTTCAAAGCTTCTATGATCTATTTTAATAAAGGCTCTGTGTTCCACTCTATCAAAGGCCAAAAAAAGGTTAAGTGTTGACCTAGTCATTTTTCATAACTTAAACATATCTTGGGAAACTTGAAACTCTATACCTTAAACCTTGAATTGGGACCTGCTCCTCCATAGTGACCAAAAATGGTCTACAAAATATATGCTGAATATAGAAATGACAAAGAATTGAAGTACTTAATAATTTAACTTTTTAGGGTTATGGAGTTTAAGCCCTAGGTTGTTAAAGGGGTTAAGTATAGTAAATCAAGGTTTAAAATATGTAATAAATACAACCACTAATTTTTGAAATAATTGAGCTAAATTGAAAATAGCAATAAATGGTGAAAATAAATATTTAGTTGTAAACTAAATGAGATGGAAGATCTGAAGGCTACAAATTGAGACAAGAGTTGATCTGAGTGTCACATATAGGATCCAAGTGTCAAAAACCTTCTCAGATAGTAGTGCCCTAATTAAATAGTAGTACCAATGGTGTTAATGTCCTCTTTTTGTGCTAGTGTCCTATGTGTATAATTATTCTAAGATTTTAGGTTCACCTGTGTTGGAGTCTACCAAGCCTATTCCTATGCACACAAGCTCTGATTCCTTATTGGTGACATGGATTGATTGATTTTACATGTAAACCCTAGAAATCTATGTTTTTAGGTCATCTTATTGGCACAAGTATCAAAGTATGATTTTAGTGGGGTAGGTTGTACATCCTCAACACCCCATTATGATGAGAGTTGCCTACATACCAATACTCCAAGGAGGGATCAAGCCTAATGTAGTTATCTCCACCTAAGTGCCCATACAAGTGTAAGTGAAGCTAGTATTAATGTTATTTTTAGTGATTTGAGTTATTTGTATACTATAAATCTATGCATTCTAATATTAGGATGGTTGTAGATGATTGTATGCATAAGTAGGGTAGAATAGGAATTGATAACATTAATTGTGCACAACTTATTCTAAGCTAGTTTGTGTTATTTGCATCTAATTTTCATCTAGTGGATAAAAGGCTAAAAATATTGTATATATATTGTTCTAGTGCTTGTTCATGTAATTAAATAGTTCTAGGTTGACCCTAGGTGGTTTTCTATTTGAAAATATATCTATTGGTGACAAAAAAACAAAAAGGGAAAATAGCACACAAACTAGGACATTACCACCATTGGAACTACTATCCAAGTTATGGTGTTAGTGTCCAAGTGTAAAATCCTAAGGCACTAGGGTCTAAGCTACTAAATTAAGGGTCTGGGACTACTTTATGGATGTGTGTGGCCTACACAAATGCTAGATAGTTGTCTAATTAGGCCCTAAGATAGGTATGGGCTTAAGTTTTGGATAGGTGGTCTCAAGTAACACTCTTAGATCTCAAATGACATTTTTAGATGACTACATTTCCCCCCCCCCCTTTATTATATAAATGAAGTAAGTGAAATGACTAGGACAAAGGAAAAATAAGTGTACCTAGACTTACCTAAAATGTGAAGCTTGTAAATCTATATATTAGTGTGTGAAGCGTGATCCATTACATATCTTGAAAATTAAATGTGAAAATATTAATCCTTACATAAGAGATATCAAAATAAAATTATAAAATTGAGTAAAAAGATAAGATAAATGAAGGATATGAATACACCTCAATGGGTATGCAAACTAATACATAAACATGGTGAAAACCTATGTGTGAGTGTAACTAGTGATCAATCAATGAATAACATGGATTGAGATGAATGGCTTTCTCAATCCCCATGTGTGGGTGGCTCAAGAACTCAAGTAGACTATTATTCCATCATTTCCCACCCATTTTTAGTAGATCATGTCCTATGAATAGCTTGTATTGGATGGATGGTGTGTCCAACCCTCTCGTGTAAATCACTCAAGAACTCAAGTATACAATGACTCCATCATTGCATACTCATGTGTAGTAGATGCATCTAAAACTAAAATTTTGTGATGTAATTGAAACTATATAATATGGCTATGGTCTACATGGAAACTCTAAAATGTAAAAATAGCTCTAGGCCACTCAATAATGCCAACCACTATAGACAGAATAAGGCATTAAATTTGGATTATGTTGATTTGGATGGTGTCTGGATTATGCTAGTGTAAAATATGTATGGATTAAGAACATAGGTAATGACATGAAGTTTTTCATTCCATATGATCAACTAGATCAAAATTGAGCATATATAAATAATGTGGCACACACATGTCCCCAAATATGATATTTGTGTATATGGATTATGGATTGAGTTGTAATAATTTGTATCTAAGTATCTTAAACTAAAATAGGAATGATCATGCTAGACATGATGCCCCTAATATAATCAAACTAGTATGAATAAGTGTTAAATTAAGCAAAAACTAGTAATTTATAATTGAACCTATGTAAACTTGGACTGTACCTACTATACTTTTTTGGCCAATCTATAATTTCTTGAAATTGAGGCTATTGGATAGTAGTTTTGGTGGCACTAGTGTCTCACTTTTGTTGTTAACATCTAACTATACTAATTTATGTGTAATTGAAATTGGTCTCTATGTGATTGTTTCCCACTATATTTTATTGAAATTGATTTCTATATTATGTGCCTATGTGCTAAAAACTATACTCTTAGTACATTTAGATAGCATGATCTCTATGAAAAACCTCTATGAATTCCCCATATTTTGAGGGGACTTATTAAACCTATTCAAAAAAAATCATCAAAATAAAAATCTATGCATGATATGTGTTAGTTGGATCATTTATGATATCTACATTATAAACCAATATAATGTGCATGTATGACATCAAAATGTAATATAATCTAAGCATAAGTTTATAATGTACAATGTATGTTAGATATAGCATTCACAAAGTTGTCAAGATAGAAATAAAAATGTATACATGTATATGAACAAAAAATCTGAGAAAATAAACTAACTGCATAGGGGGATGGGTCATGATGTCCATCAAGGCACCTAAGGAGGAAGGGGAGATGCATGAGGTCTCTTATGGCCTCTAAAACTAGAGTGTGTAACAAGAAATATAAGTTTCATGGCCATGACACATACATGAAAGCATACATACAACCCACATGATGCACACAAAGTAGGCCAAGGGGCCATAATATAAGGGACATGGTGCATGTCACTAAATCTAAGAAAGTAAGACATACAAAGACATGTTCAAATGTCCACATATGTAAACAACAAGTAAGTTGACATAGATCCACATGGAAGGACATGTTAAAATGTCCATATACACAATCAATAAGTCACACATAAGGATATGGGCATGTGTCCAAAGCATACATACATTGAAAGGGAAGTAGCATAGAGTTGTAGAATAATGGGATATACAAATACCCCTAAAATAGATATAGAATCATAGAAGCACAATCAATTATAAACTAATAAATCTAGAAATGAAAGTATGTATGATCATGTGATACAAATCTATATAAGATCAAATATGTACATAAATTGAGTCTATATTAGTAGTAGTCATAAATAAATATGAGTAGTGTAATATCATGTTACCTAGTAACTAGAACTGTGTATAAGATGCCCCCAAATAGGAAAATGTGTCAAATGAGGAACCTATGTATGTGCCCCTAATAGGTATATAGTATCAAATTTGGACTTGTGTGAAGTACCTAAGTCTTGTAAAAATATATAAACACTCAAAAAAATAAGTGAAGCATGTATGTATGATAAAAACTAACTATACTAAGATAGCTAGCATATGTAGTACCTTGAAAATATAATCAATGTAAACATGGTAATGCATACAATCTATAATTTGTATTTTTTATAAGTATAAAATATTTATAACCAATATGAAAAGGAGACTATGTACAAGTAATCTAGGAGAATGAAAGCTATGTACAACCAAGAAGAGATACTACTAAATAATGAGTCTCTTGAGAGACCCACCCTCAATAGATCTTATGTCAAAAATAAGAATGGTGACCTCTCAGGTAGTGTGATTGATATGTTATACTTGAATTGAGATTCAGTATGAATCTGAGTGTTGTTCATTGTTGTTATCTTGGTAATCATAAGAGCCTAGATTGTTCCACTCATTATTATCACCTTGATTTTAAACCAATGTAATACTAGTGTTGAATTCTATTATATCTAGATGAGCATAGGGAATTTCTTCATACTACGGAATTGACCTTTCTAAATTATGTTTTAGAATATTTTATATGATTGTACCCTTGAAAACTATGCCTATTATAATAATATCTTAATTTTATGGATCTTGTTGTGAAGAAATTGTATCTTCTCTATAAGTATAAGCATTGCACTCGCATGTGAAAATGATATGCAACCTTTCTTTTTGTAAAATGTTGTTTTCATTGTTGTTAACCATGAACCTCCAAAGATAAAATTGTAATCAATTGAACTTGAAATAACATGAAAAGTGAGAGAACATTTCTTTGAGGCATATCAAACTTTTAATTGAAGTTACCCCAATCATTTGATAGAATCATGTGTTTTATATAGATGTGTAGAGTCCTTTCCAAGAGAGAAAATAAATGATAGTGAATAAAAATTAATTAGTTGATAATCCATGATCTTAACATCTATGCATTACTTTCCATCTATATAATTTGTGATTGTGAAAGTATTATAATATGAGGGAGGGCTTGTAATTTCCCCATTTACTTTAACCTTTGAATATGTATCTTTTGTATGAATTTCTTGTTTTCAAGACTTTGTTGTTAGAAACCCTCTTTTGAGAATGATTATTTGATTAGCTTGATTTTGAGTGTGCAACTTAAGTTATTTCTCTTTTTGTAACATTACCTTTGTATCTAGATTTTTTTCCTTGATAAACTATAGTGTGTTTCATAGATCCAAAAGCTTGTTCACCAACATTATCAACTTCTAGAATCGGAGTAGTGATGCCTTAGGTATGTTTGCCAACCCTTGTCCTTGATAATCAAACTATTGTAGATATTTTTGGCCAAACCCATATTGATTTGAAAGTTGAGCCTCATTTTAGAGAGGTATATTTGCATATTTTACTTACATTGCATGTGTTTATTATGTTATTTCTTGCATTAATTGTGCTTTGTGATAAAAAAATTATTTGCCTTGGTAACCACTTTTGTATTATTTCTAAATTGGACCCTTTTTTAATATGTTCATGTATCACTATGGATTACTTAAATGATTTATCTTGTATAGGGTCCTCATTAATATTATCTATTGTATATGATTTTTCAATTCCAAACATGAATCTATGTGATGACCATACATTCTATGGTATACACAATAATATCTAGATCTTCTCACTAGGTAAAGGAGGAAGGTTGATCAAATTAACTTTAATAATTTACCTTAAAATTTCACTTGAACTTATTTTTTATCTTTGAGAACTATTGGAATCATGAATTTTAGGTGCACTTTTTTGTGATTTATTGTTTTTATATGCAACATTACTTAACACAAATTGACTAGGTGAAGATGCGTATTCATGATTGACATTAGTGTGCCCTAGAGGCTTTTACCTTCTAATCTGATTTTCCAATATTTTAATATTTTTATGTAATAGCTGATTCTAATTCTTAATTTAAAAATTAGATTGCTCATACTAATAATTTAATCCCTTAGATTCTCACAAGTGCAAACCTTAGTTACCTTCAATTGAACATGTAATCACATATCTTGAATGGTAGATATGGGAAGGAAAGGGTTTGAAAGATGGATAGGTTGAGTATATACATTTGAAATAATAGTATAGGATTCCTTACCTCTTGGAGGAGTGATAGCATGGACCTAGTTAGAGGGAAAATAGCTATCACCCTTTTAGAGATGAGGAGGAAAACAATCTTCTTTATCCATGAAATTTGGCAATACAACTTAGAAGACGGATACTAGGGTAGAACATATCAAGTATAAAAACCCTAACACATCCACTAAAAATAGAAAAAAAATGATAAAAACCCTAATAGAATCTAGGAATAGGGTTTGGTAAGTATTCAAAGTAAGTTGGGTTTGCCAAATGATTTAACTTTTTAGGGTTATGGAGTTTAATTCCTAGTTTGTAAAGGGGATGAGTATAATAAATAAAGGTACAAAATATGAATTAAATATATCCAATATTTAATAAAAGAATTGAGTTAATCTAATATTTTTAATAATAGTAATAAATGATGCAAACATGTACTTAGCTAAAAACTAACTGAGATGAAAGATTTAGAGGCTACAAAATGGGACAAGAGTTTATCTAAGTGTCACAAATAGGATCTAAGTGTTAGAACCCTTCTTGTAAAGTATCACACTAACTATATATTAGTGTCAATGGTTCTAGTGTCCTCCTTTTAGTGATAATGTCCTTTATGCATAACTATTCTAAGATTCTGAGTGCACTTATATCAGAGTCTTCTAAACCTAATTCTATGCACATAAGCTCTGATTCCCTATCGATGACCTATTTTTATAAATTTTACATGTAAACCTTATACCTTCATGTTGATAGGGCATTTTATTAGCACAAGTATCAAAGTGTGATGTTAGTTGTGTAGGCTAGACATCCTCAACACCCCATTATGATGAGAGTAGCCTACATACTAATACTTCGAGGAAGGATCATACTCAATGTAGTTCTCCCCACCTAATTTATAGTAAAAGTGTAAGTGAATCTAGTATGAATGCTAATTTAAATGCTTTGAGTGATGTTGGAGACTATAAATTTATGTATTTTTAACTTGGGATGGTTATAGATGACTATATGTAGAATTAAAGTAGAATAAGAATTGATAACCTTGATTATGTGTAACTTATTCTGAGTTAGTTTATGTTATTTGGATTGTATTTCCATCTAGTGAATAAATGGCTAAAATTCATGTATACATACTATTCTAGTGCTTGTGTAGGTCTTTAAAGAGGTCTAGGCTAACCCTAGGTAGTTGTTGACATGAAAATATATTTATTAGTGATAAAACATAGGAAAAGGATAATAGCATCCAAATTAGGACACTAGTGCCATTGTTGTTATTGTCCAAGTCATGGTGTTAGTGTTCAGATGGCACAACTTTAGGCACTAGGGGCCAAGATGCTAAAGTGAGATTTTGGGACAATTTTAGGGATGCATGTGGCTCACACAAAGGTTAGATATGTGTCTAAATAGTCCTTAAGATAGATATAAGATTAATTTATGGATAGGTTCTCTCAAGTAACACTAGTAACACTCAACTAACATTTCTAGATGACTACACTTTATTTATTTTAATGATAATGTAGTTCAAGATCTGGAATAGGCTAAAATCAAGCAAGAAAGAGATTCTAGATTTTACACCTCTAGATCTCTAAATAGTAATGTCAACATGGGATGGTTGCATCAATGTTATTGTTTGAGTTCAACTCTATTATCTTGCATGGAATATCTACTAAAAAAATACAACCACCTAGATGATTATGGATTTTTCTTTGCCTTCACTCTAGTGCATTCAAATCTAAGTCATGGATAGTCTCTCCTTATGAAATGTCAAAACTTTAGCTTTCCATTTTCAATGTGGCTTTGGGGGGAAATGGGTTAGTGGGCACATAGTGAGATAACTCCAATGACCCCACCATCAAAGGACACTACCTACATAGCTAATACTCCATAAGAGGGCCTCAAACTCATGTAGTTCTCCCCTATGTGTTCGATTGTATGTGAATCATACAATATATGCAAAGTAAGTATAATATTTACCTAGCTTATAACTTGGAAAATTAGCCTCTTGGGCTTCTCTTTTTGTACCTTAGACCTGTATATGTGTTATACATATAATTGGTATTAAAATAGGGAAGCTTTATTCAATTGAATGCTTGATAGAGTGATTTTGATAAGTGCCTTGGTCTCTTTGGTCTTTTTATATGTATTTTTAGGTGAGGAATGAATGAGGGTTGATGTTTTATTTATATCAATCCCTTTATAGTAATAACTCACATTAAAGCACTCAGGCTGGCCATTAGGATATGTTTTATTTACAAATTAGATGACTTTAGAGCACCAGACACTTGCATCATAATGAGATAATAATGTTGACATTGTTATCCATCCTAGACACTAGTGTTTAGGGAGAAGGAGAGTAGGTACAAGTTTAGAACTTAGATATATGAAAGATAAGTACATTTTAAGCATTTTGAGTAGGATAGAAGACCTGGGTCATCAACATAAGAATGGTCAGACTAAGAGATATAGGCTAAGGGGCACAAAGATAGAGTAGATGTGATACTTATAAAAGTGGAAAAGGTAAAGAACTGAGAGGAATAGCCAAGGTCTAAGTTTTCTAAGTGTAAAATATTGAGGTGTTATATAATCATAAAATATCATCTACATTTACCCCTCCCCCTAATCTAGTAATTAAATTTCTAGTTTAAAGGAAAGGAATGTGTACCTGAGTATGCATGAACACCTTATCTTTGCATGTGTCCAACTTGAATGTTTTGTTTGTGATTGACCTATAACTAAGAGCATGTTATAGTATAAAATCAATGCATATAATCTAGGTTTAAAGTAATTTAAATAGATTGAAATTGAAAGATCAAAGTTTAGGAGTACATCTATGTGTCGATATAACCACTTTACCTATTGCTAAGTTTTTTTAAGAAATATTTATCATTGTAAGGCTCTGAAATTGAAATTGGGATAAGTACATATAAATATTTAAAGTTCATATATCCAAGGATATATAGAGATATTGTAAGGCACATGCCCCTAGCTTTGGAGTAAAAGTGAGTTACCCCCTATAAGTTGAGATTAACCCAACCATACAACCCAATGATAATTATAACTTAGTGAGATTAGATGATCAATTCAAACTTGAAAACTTGGAAAAATTAAGTAATTTGATCACCCCAACCATACCAAAAGGTAAACCAATGATTGTATTAGATTGGATCAATAAAATTCTAAAAAAAATTGTAAGGTATCACTATGAAAAAATTTGTGATATGGTAACAGTCCATAAAAGAGTTTTAGTATCTAAAACTAATTTGGATTTTTCAATATTATGCACATATTTCATATCATATGCACCTTAGATATGTCTCATTATGAAACTATGTATAACAATAGTACTAATGTATAGAATTTTACCATAATTGTGAATCTGAATCATATAACTATGTGTTTTGGCCAGTTCAAATAACTATGTAAGTGTGGAGGACATGCTTCTAAAGCATGCCCCCACTATATATGGATAAATATGAAAATTGATATAAGTACCAATATGGAGGACATGTTTCCAAAACATGCCCCCACTATAAATTAAAAATTTTGAATACTGAATAGGTGTGGAGAACATGCTCCTATTGAATTTGAGAATTGTGAATGTGTGGAATCCACACCCATATGACATTCCCCCACTAAATATAAAAAACTATGAATGTTTGGAATTCATGGCCATATGACATGCCCCCATAGAATCTAAAAATTGATATAAGTATGATGTACTAAATGAGTGTGGAGAACATGCTTCCAAAGCATGCCCCCACTATAGTCTGAGAACTATGAATGTGTGAAATCCATGCCCATAGGACATGCCCCCACTAAATCTAAAAATTATGCCAAGTATAAACATGTCTATATGGCATTCCCTCACTAATATTCCCCCTTTTTGGGTGAGGGAAAGATAGGAATTGGTAGTTACCCCACCTCAAAAGGATAAGACAACGATATAATTTGTGAATGTAACTATGTAACATATATGAGAGAACATGTCTAGGTAATTACATCATTTAAGTGCATAAAACCAATGTGATCACATGTAAGCCTAAGATGCATGATAAATCAAATGACAATGTCTAGATAGTAATAGAATAATCTCAACAAGCAAATAAGCACACGCATAAGATAACTCAAAAGCAAGTCAAAAGATAATGGTCTAAAGAGACCACAAAAAATGGGCATGTTCAAATATCATACAATCGAAGGGACATGACTTAGTTAAATTTCCACAAAATCAAGGATGACATATTCAAATATCCATATAATAAACAATGACATATGTAAATATCAATGAAAACATACATATGCATGGGGGTTTCAAGCAAAGGATCATATTCAAATGCTCAAAAAAGGGATACAAGACACTCAATAAAGTGCATAAAATAAATCATAAGTAACCAGCATAAACATGTTATAGTATCCCACAGACCTAATTTGTTAGGAAAATTATGTCAAGTGTATAACATATAAAGTACCCTATGTAATATATAATCATGGATAAAGGCATGTGTAAGAACATATGTGAGCTCAAACATTATAATGTATAGTGATCATTGAATCATATAACATGTATGTATCATGATCAAATAAGTGGATGCCCCCAATGTCCATATGACATGAGTAGAGGGAAATCCCAACATTTAAAATAGGAATATTTCATGTATTTGTGTATGCATGTATAAGACTCAAGTAATAGTGTAACACATATTTGTTCATATGAGTAACTAAGTATGGTGTCCATTAATATGTAATTAGCATGAATGCTAAGGATCTAATCTAACATGTAGGTGTCAAAAGTGTTTTTGGATTTTTTTGGTATTTTTAGAATTTTTAAAGAGGAAAGATCATTCTATTATGCCATCTAATGGATGGTTATAGTTATCTCCTCCATTATGAACCTTACACCCTTAAGTTATATCTTTTACATTATTTGCATAATTATTATATAGGTTTAAAAAGTACATATTATGTTCTTCCTCACGTTTTTTAAGTGTAGTAATAGATGTAATGTTATCATTTGAAATATGTATTAATGTACCTTCATGAGGAAAGGAAATACCTTACGGATTTTGATTAAGTTTTGCTTCTATTTGGTATAGCCAAAGAGATCCTAATGTAAATTCATATAAATATGTGGTAGGCATAACCCAAACCTATGTTTGAATCACTTTAGGACCACAAACAATTGGTAATGTTATGTTTCCTAAGGAGTCTTTCCAACCTCCTTTATTTTATAAGTTTAATGTATTGAAGCCCATTTATTTTAAGTGTCTTACATTATAAGTAGTTTTTTCTTGTGTAGGATTGATATGGTTATTTTAAAAATAAGCACCACCCATGTATAAGGTAATTGTTGAATCTTGTTGACATGGATGCTTTTTGTGTTGTTCATTTTTAGATTCTTGCATAAGATGTGGACCATGAATTGGATCCATGTTGAGTAACATTTGTGAACATGTCATATAGAGATTAGGGATACCACATTTTTTTTCATAATGCTATTTAGGTAATCTATCTCCCTCCTTTATGTGAGGGATAAAAATTTTGCATTTGGAAGGAGATATGTGAAGTTTTTTTTGGAATGAGTAATTATGAAGGAAGCATATCTATGCACATCATTATATAAATGGGTAAATGATTCATATTTTTTATGTAATTTCCTTTCCTTTAATGGGGGAAGAAGGCTTCCACTAAATATAAATTTCAATTTCAACTCTGAGGGTATAAATGTTATCTCATATGCACTTTTGAATCAAATAGTATAATCTTGAAGGGACTCATAATCACACCATTTAAAGTTATGCAAATGTTCTAATTTAATTTTTGGCACCTTGTAGATATTGAAAGCCATTAAATATGAATCTTATAATTGTAATAAAATATGTAAATAACCCTTTGGTAAACTATATAACCAATTTTGAGCCTCATCAGAAATAATCATATGAAAAATTTTAGCAATAGTTTGTCATCTTATACTTGTTGACCAAAAGAATGTACTACATAGCTAATCATGTGATCTAATGGGTCCTTGTGTCTCCAAAAAAAGGTAAATTTGGTAATTCAAAATATTGGGCATAATAATATTCATGTATACATTACACAAGAGGTTGATTATTGAATGGGGTAACATGTGCATTGTCATTATGGAAATCCATTTGCATTTGGAGTATAGAAATGTGATTTTGAAGGTCTCCAATGGTGGTCATCATAGACATTAGATTTTCCATGGGGATATATTTGTTTATTATAGGTTTCATCATTGGTTACAACCAACCACCTCTTTTGAATATAGGCATATGAGTATCATCATCTTTATGTATAAAAAGTGCAAGTTTGTGATTACTAAATTTAGGATAGTTTGGTAATGATATGGGATCTTTGAACTTTGGTACATTTGGTATATAATTTTAATAGATTTTACTATTTAAAGAATTGTTTTAATTTTACTTTGGTAAAGGTATAACAATTTTAGCTTTGGAAAATTTTGGTAAGGATATCTTTTTTGATATTGAATTTGTTTTAAATGAAGGTAAGAAAAAACCATAACCTTTGAATACTGGGATATTGCTTGGAATGTAGGAATGTTAGGGGGTTTTATCAATTTTCTTGAAGACATGGCCCCCTTATTAGTTGTTTAAAAATAAACTATAATCTATTTATGTAGTTTTTGGCATTTTTGATGATCAAATGAAGGAACCTATTGGTCATATGTGCCCATTTTTTTGGTAAAATGTGCATGTTTAGTTGGATTGAATGGTTGGTGACTCGAGGATGTGTTTGAAAATACCAACCCTTTCCTATTTGTATTTTTATGCTTAAGAGATATAGGGTGGGTTATACATTGATCATGTTTTCCAAATCCTTGTCCTTGGTATCCATACTTTGGCAAGTATTGAATGCCAAAAGCATTCAATGCTAGTATAGGGAGTATGGCTAATATTCCTTAAGATGGATCAACTAATCTCTTGAAGTGGTGAGAGGATGGACCTTATTAGATGGATAATAGCTACCATCATTTAAGGCTTTTATATTACACATTTTAGTGGTTGGAAGAATACAAGAGTAGTCTTTTTTAATTATTTCCTTAAGGGAGAATTGGATAGTTTCATAATCATAGTAATCAAAACAATCAAATTCATCCATGATAAAAGATATGAAGTACATAAATTTTAGGATAAAATAGGTAATAAGCATATGATAGGATATGCTTAGGGTTTTTATGTTCAAATATCAAGCTCATCAAATGTTTAACCCTAAAATGGATCTAGATTGGGATTATCTAGATGTTAAAGGGGTATGTAGAAATTATATGACACAAGGGTGATAATCAGATCTATACGAGGCCAATTAGATGCTAAACTCATATATAAGCATATACTAAATGTATTATGTTGAGATAGTATAAATATGCAAAGTACAACTATGTTAAATATAGAAATGACAAAGAAGTAAAATACTTAGCTTATTTTAATGCTAATGTAGTTTTAGATCTAGAATAGGCTAAAATCAGGTCAGAAGGATATTTTAGAACAATTATTAGATTCTAGATTTGACACCTCTAGCTCTCAAGATAGTAATGTTAACATGGGATGGTTATGTCAATGCTACTAATCAATTTTGACACTAGTTTCCTATATGGAATATCTATTGAATAAAGATGCAACCAACTAGGCATTTTTGGTTTTTGCTTTGCCTTGACTCTAGTGTATTTCGATTTAGGCTTTTGAAATGGAAAAACCTTACCTTTCCATATTCAATGTGATCTTGGGGAAAATGAGTTAGTGGGCACACAATGATGAGCTAACCCTAATGAGCCCACTATTAAAGGATGTTGCCTACATATTCAATATTCCAAAAGAAGGCTTTAGACTCATGTAGTTTTCCCCTATGTGTTGGCTTGTGTGTGAATAGTAAAATATATGAAAAGTAAGTACAATAGTGACCTATCTTATAACTTAGAAAATAAAGTTCTTGGGTTGATCATTTTACACTTCAAACCTATAGATATGTTGTACCTATGATTGGTATGGAAATAGGGAAGCTATATTCAATTGAATGCTTGATAGAGTGTTTTTGATAAGTGTTTTGGTTTCTTTGGTTTTTTTATAGGTATTTTTAGGTGAGGAAGAATGAGGGTTGGTTTTGTATTTATATCAATCCTTTTGGAGTAATAAATCACATTAAAGCACTTAGGTCAACCATTATGATACATTTCATTTGCAAATTGGATGACTTTAGGGCACTGAACACTTACATTGGGATAAGATAGTAATGTTGATGTTACTTTCTATCTTAGACATTAGTGTCCATGGAGTAGGAGAGAAGGTATAGGTTCAAAACTTGTAGATATGGAAGTTAAGTATATTTTATGCATTCTAGGAAAGATAGAAGACTTAGGTCATTAACATAAGATTAGTTAGACTAAGAGATATAGGCTAGGGGCACAAAGATCGAGTAGATGCAAGACTTGCAGAAGTGGTAATGGTGAAGAATTGAGAGGAATAACCAAGGTTTGAGTTTTCCAAGTGTACAAGACTAAGGTGATATATAATCATAAAATATCATCTACACAACACTTACACATTTGTTCATATCCCTTATGGATTTGACTGAATCTCTCTCTAAGAGCAAAGACTAATGAGTATAAGCTGACCTAGATGGGATCATTCATGTGATATCAAGTGCAAGAAGGTAGATGCCATCATAACTAAAAGTATGTTCCCAAAATTAAAGCTAATTCCCCTTATATAACTAAATTTATATCATACCTTTGTAAGAGCCATAAAAACCCTCATTGAAGACTAACTAAGCAATGCCCAAGCTACCATCGGGCCCTTGGAGAAGAGAAAGGATCAAATCCTTACTTAATTTAAAGAATTTAGCATTATTTTTCTCTTTCACCTAGATGACACTTTGCTTGGGATAGATGAATTAGGGCTTCCCTTATAACATTTCAATGAAGCCATGCAGAGAATGATGGCAAAAGCCAACAAGGCTAGAGTTAAAGCTATCTTAGAATGTGCCACCCAATCTACAACTAACATTATCTAGGTCAGTGAGGTGAAAATATTATTGGAAGCTCCTCTCAAGGTGCACAACATGCTACTGACTCAGCTAGAAGTGCTTCTAAGAGCCACCTATCAACTTGTAGAAGCTTGATTGAGAGGTTAATTTGGTGGACCAATTATTAGTAGCTTAGAAATGTGCTCAGAGGCAATCAGGAAGTGGACCATGATTGAGATAGAGATGATTATATTTATGTACCTAATGGACTTTGTTCCAATTTGTCATCATCCCTTATCTTCTCTACTTTTTTGGATGGGCTCACTTGAATTATTTATTGTAATTATTTTGGGCCATGATGGCTTAGAGTGGGATCTCATACAATTTAGAGCCAGTCCCATCTCGGTTCCTATATATGTTGTTGTGTGACACTTTGTTATGGTCAAAACTTTTTTAATTAAACACTCTAAAGATTAATGTGATTTTTATCTTTTTTCTTACAGGGTTTTCATTTCACAAATGTCTTCTAAAAACTCTTTGATTTAATGAGCAATGTTAGTGTTAAAGAACTAAAGCATGTGTTTTCTACAAGTGTATGCATCAAATAGAATAAAATTTGAGATATTTTTTTATTTTTATTTAATTCTTTATGTTATTTATCAACCCTTATCAATTTTTGTATGATTAACAACATAGCTCTTATGTGTATACTTATAGAAAGGAATCTAAGAATTAAGCATTAATCACTTCCCTTTGACTCCCTCCCTATGTGGTTGCAGTTTGAATTCTCATGAAACTCAGCATACAGTTGTAAAATTTTAGCTGGGAAAGTCTTTAGTCCTCAAACATATATTTTTTTGTTCAATCTAGAGAGCTCCCTTTTCTTCCTTACCCTCTTTCCTTTTGATGTTTATTTATTGTCAAATTATCTCTCCCTTCTTTTTAAAAATTGTGAAGTGTAACGGGGTAAACTCATTAAATTATATTAACCAGTACAAATAGGTTTTATATCAAGTGGGAAATAGGTATTAAATCTTTGGTGGTATCACTACATCTCTTGGAGATCTAATCCAAGTAGGCCATTTCATGAGCCCACTACTTGAAACTCATGCCTTGGATTATTTTAGCAGTAATCTTAAATTAAGAGGATGAAAGTCCCTTTTTGTCTCCCAAGTTTTTCTCAGTGAACTTAACCTAATAGGTGAATTTGAGAGAATCATTGGAATGAAAAACACTTTACACCTATTTTTATTCTAGATTTATCTACGCACAGTAAACCCAATTAAGTATCATTTCTCTTTAGTATTGTAATCAATTAAATATCTTTTGAATTCAATACTTTCTATATTTAGCATATCAGTATTCTAATTTAGAATATTCATTTATTTAATTTTGAAATTAATTAGCTTGCTATAGATTAGATTATTACTCTTATGATTGAACTACTTTTATATTCTTAAACCTATACACCAACCATATCTAAAATTTAGGGTTGAACATTTGATGAACCCAACCTTTGGTCTCCAAACCCTAGGTTTACTAGGGTTTCATAATTAATTATATATGTTATTTTTTATTAATGATTTAAAATATTCAAAACCTAAAAAATGATAATTTTTTTCCTACAATCATGTGCAATATGGATACATCTATCAGGTTTTTTATAATACATAATGGTAATCATTATTTGTTATGTTAAATCAAGTAAAGATAGAATAAAATAGAGTAATCAAGTTGATAAATATAAAGAGAGTGTTTTAAAACATGATTATTATTTAATATCACTTTAAAACTCTTATTACAATAATATTGAGCCTCTTCCTCCTCCTCACCCTAAGGAGGGTGATAGCTACCATCCCTCTAACCAGGTCCATGATATAACTCCTTAAAAGGGTAATGTGGCCCATCCTATTGTATATATCCTTATTCAAACTCATCCACCTCCCACATATTCTCTAGATGGTGTGTGTATGCATACTCAATTTGAAGTACCCTAAGTTTGTGCTTGTGAAGCCCTCAATAATCAAATCATCACTATAAGCAAGTTAATAGAAGAGTTACAAAAATCATATTACATACATGCAAAATCTAAAATATTATAGCTTTAATCATGTATTTGAATATTCATCTAGAAATGTCATACCCAACAAGGGTAAGTGCACAAAGTTGGGAGACAAAATTGGACCTACCCATGGACATGATTTTCCTAAAATTTCAAAAATCTAAACTTCTATAGATACATTAAGATATCTACACTCTAAATTTGAAGATGGTGTAAGAATATGAAATGTATAATTTCAAGTCTAGTTTCTAAAACACTAGTTTTTTTTAAATGGTTAAATATAACTAGGTCAAACATTTAAAATTTGAAGAGGAACTCCTATTTTTTTAATAAAACTAAGTGGATAGACAGTTGTGTGGACCACCATTTTTTTAGCAGCATTTAATATTTTTTGAAACACTTTGGTGAGCATTTAGATAAGATCTTCTTCGTGACCTATATTTTTCAATGAATACTTTTTGTTTATGAATTTTGTAAGTAAATAGATCCTAAAAACTGACAAAAAAAGGATAGCTGGTCGTGTGGCCCCCATAACTACCTCAAAAAAATTAAATCATTTTTTTATTGTGTGTATAATTAGGCCTACTTTGTGACCATATAACTTGTTTTGCACTTGGATCAATGAAAAATAAATTACATGAACATGTATAATCATGTTATTTATGGCATTTAGTGGCCTCAAAAAGGTATAGTTAGAAATCAACAAAGTTTTAAACCTTAAATTAGTTCAAAAAATATAAAAATAATATTTTTGGAAAGAGGATATTGTGCTCATTGTGATGGTATTAATTTTTTTAATTTTACCACTAAAATCGGTAGTGTATTTGGCAATCAAAGTTGAATTGTGTTATTTTCTATCAAAACTCTCAAGATTGGTTATAGATTAATAGGTCCAAGCCTTTGGCTTAGGAAACCAAGCCATTTCTGAGCCAAAAGGCTTGGTGTTTGAATTCAAATTCAAATAGAAAGATCACTCCAAAATGCAGTCATGTATATCTTTATAACACCCAAAAACACAAATTTGCTCTTGATCTCTAATTTTATATATGTTATTATATGTTCTTGAGCTCCTTAATAGTGGTGTTCTTTCATGTGATACTGGAAATGTCCCTAGCTTTGGATAGTGAATTAAGGTGTCATGGTATCATATTAGACTTCAAAAAATTTATGGGCATTTTAATATATTAAATTGACTACTTATAATTACTTAGTTTTAAGGTGTAACTCATTATGCATTTTATGATATAACTAATTTTATCATGAGATGTCATAAAATGCATTTTTAAAATATGCTAAAACTTATCCTTTGGAGTACTAGTCTAGTTGTTCATCTGAAGCAAATTGGGGCTATTTTGAGCCCCTTCAACCTAATTACATGATTATAAAATGTGATTTGGGGGTTGATCAGCTCTAATTTCATCATCTCGATTGAAGCAAAGAAACATTATTTATTTATGCAAGTTTTACATTATAGAATGTGGTTTTGAGCTTAATAAACTTGAATGTCATTAGCTAATTAATACAAATGTTGATTATTTCAATTATAGAGGTAATTAGGGTCAAAATGAGCCACATGAACTGATTTTAAATTATATATGATGTGATTTTCAGTGAAATTAACCCTAATGTCATGTCATATATAATTAACCAAAGAGTTTATTCATTTAATAGAGGAGGCATTTGAGGCTAATTTGAACCCCTTCAAGAGCAAGATATGATTTGGGTAAAAATTAAGTTTGATTATATCATGAATTAATCCAATTAGTCAATTTATGAAATTAGGGGCATGATTTAGGCAAAATTGAGCCCCTGAACTAAATTTATGGCTCAATCGATTGTATATGCAACATGTATAGTTAAACTAACCTTACTTTTATTAAAAATACAAACATGAAGGTAATTGTCATAAATAGGTTCAAGTACTTTTAAAAAAAATAATTACCTTAGTGATTAGACCCTATATCCTTTACCTTAAACCCTAAACCCTATACCATTTACCTTAAACCCTAAGCCATAAGCCCTAAACCCTTTAAATTGAAGACCCTAAACCAATCAATTTATCACCAATTAACATCCTTTATAGTAATAATTAGGTTCATAAGAATCAACTTGGTCAAAATCGCATCACTCATTAATATAATTGAATAATTGGCTCAATCTATGATGATGTGAGGGCTAATTAAGCTAAAAATCACATTCTTTACTCACAAATATAGGTTCAAGAAGCTCAAATTTACCCCAATTGCCTTCATGATTTTACCTTATATAACATAAAACCTATCCCCTAATCCCTAATACCTAAATTTCCTAACCCTAAACACTAAACCATAAATATAAAATCTTTAAACCCTGAACCAATCATTTTAGCCCAAAATAACATCATTTAGACTAAGAATTAAGTTCACATGGCTCAGTTTGGCCTAAATCACATGAATAATTGCCCCATTTGACTAATTCACTCAATATAGATGATATGGGGTATAATAATAACCCAAAAACACATTTTATAGTCACAAATAGGCCAGAGTGATTCAAATTATCCTCAATTATCTTTGTGATTAGACCTTACATACCCAAAACCCTAATCCATAAATCCTATAGCCTATATTCTAAACCCTAAACCAATTGGTTTAATATTAATCAACATCATTTAGAGTAATAATTAGGTATACATTACTTAATTTGGCCCAAATCACATTACTCATTACCCCAATTGACTAATTGGCTCAATCTATGATGATGTGGGAGCTAATTAAGCCCAAAAACACATTAAACCCTATGTACACCCTAAACCATATATACATTAAACCATAATCCCTAAATCATAAACCCTAAGCACTATACCCTAAATTGTAAACCACAAATTCCCTATTTACCAATCAATTTAGCCCTAATTAACATCTTTTGTAGTAAGAATTAGGTTCACATGGCATAGAGAGATTAGACCTTATATACACCCTTAAACCTAAACCCTACACCCTAATCCATAAACCCTAAAACATACATTGTAAGATTTGTTCCCTAATTCCTTAATCCCTAAACCATATGCCCTAATGCCCTAATCTCTAATCCCTAATCTATATTAAGAATAATATGATCGCATTATTCAATAACACAATCATGTTATATAATGTGATCATGTTATTGTATAATGCAATCACATTATTTTTGACATATAAAAAACTCATTTTTAAACATCTATTTTAACACAAATCAATAAATTTGTCCCCACAAACATTCTCTGTGTACTTATGTGGGACTATGTACTTCTTTTATCCCCATCTTTGAAAAGCTATCAATTTTCCTTGATGGGTGTTGAATCACATTCAAGGAAGAGGAAGAAGTTGAAGAATAAAACACTAAATGAATTTCAAGAGTTAAGAGAGAAACACAAGATAAGAATGCAAAAACTTTATTGAAGACAAGGTACAAACCCTAATCTTGATGATCCAAATTCCATAGATAATGATCCAATTGACAATAATAAATTAAACAATGATGAACTTCACCATAATGAATTGAATAATGGTGACATTGATCATACTGAAATGAATAATAATTAATTAGATAATGTTGGAAGTTTACATTTAAAGTTCCAAGTTTTTTATTTTATTGATGATGAGTCTATATATGATGCTTTGCCCACCCCATGAATAAATAAATTTTGATAGAAACAAATAATGATGAAATTAGAAATCAATAAAATTTAATGGGAACATATAATGAATAAATAAACAATAAATAAAATTTCATCCCACCTCTAAATAATGAAAGTAATAATGATTTTGAAACACCCTCTCAACAAATTCCACCATTAACAACATCTCCAAGAATTGTGTGTAGAAAAGACTACTTAATTGAAGTCAAAAATATTTTAGAACCAATGCATAATAAAATGTCTAATCAGCATTAAAGAATATTGGCTCAACAAATTTGGGATAGTTTCTTTCATAATTTCTATTATGATAGTCAAAGATGTCAATTATTTCTTTAATTGATAAAATTGATTAAGATGAGACCTATAATGTACACATTAGGACTAAGAACATCTAACATGGATAATGAAAACAATTAAATTATTGAAAATTTACATGATTCATATCATATTATAGGCCCAAAATCACACACCCAAGATTGTAATACTACCCGATGTATATTTACAACTTGTGCAGTAAGTGGCTAAATAAGGAAAAAATGAATAATCTCAAAAACAAGCCAAGCACTTAACATAAATAGAAAAACATTAATGAAAATAATTGAAATATGTGAAATACTTGATGAAACTAATAAAAATGAGTTATGGGCATTCTCTTGTAGACTTCCATGAAAGGGCAAGGCTATAGTCGATGTTCTTAAAGAGTTACTTGCTCAATTTTGAAAAGACAATACAAGAATTTCATCGAATGTAAGAGATGTAGTGAAAATAAGATTTGGTTCTCGTAACCATGAACCACATATGAAACATTTATTAGATATGAATCAAACATAAGTGCACTCTAAGTTTTTGGAAAAATATCCAAAAATTTCAATTTTTCAAAGACATTTTGAGATGGTCAAACCTTTTTATGTAAAAATAAATCACACACACACACACACCACTTGTAGGCAATATGTTGAATTTTTAATGCACTATGATATTTTTCACCATATTCATTTTAATTTGCATACTAACAACATTTTTCAAGAGTGTGGCATTGAATTTCCACCAAAATTAGCTACAAAAATTATTTTAACTATTTTTTTGTAAAAGATCAGATGGATAATTATTTTATAATAAATCATGTTTAGATGGAAATTATAGTATTTGTGGCGGATTACCAAAATTAAAAATTTGTATCCATGAGGAGAGAAAAAATGCAATTGGACAAGAATTAGTTGGTTTAAACAATTATAAATCGGTGACTTATCAAGTAAAATATGGAAAATAATATAAAAGGTGTGAGCTTGTTACAAAAAAGATAACTATTTTTGAATTTTTTGTCAAATTTAAGGAGAAAATTGTTTATGAGTATGCAAGGCACACACATAAGGTTAGATGGTTGGATGAACATTTCAAGATAAGTAAGGACACATTCTCACTTGGTTCTATTATTTTAGTAGTTGACTTTGATAAGAATTATACATTCAAACCACAAATTGAAGTTAAATTGCAATATTACAACTCATCACAAGCTGCCATATTTGTGCATATAACATTCATGCATGAACCTAATAGTATAGAGAAGCAATGAAAAATATTAGCGAAGTACCATTTCTATATCAGTGATGACTAATCACATTATTTAGAGTACATGCAAGATTGTTTTCAAAAAAATTATGAATAGTAGATTCAGAGGAACATTACTTTCAATCAAAATTACATTTGGTTAAATAATTGCACGTCGTAATTAAAAGATGCATAGATGTTTTATTTATTGAGAAAGATACACATTACCACTTGTGTAGAACACATTTAAATTTTTACCAAGGCTAGCCATGGAAAAGGGTAACATGACAGTGTTGGAGCATGTGTAAAAAAAGTCATTGCAAGGGACGAGTTAAAATTTGAAGAGGTTTATAATTTGACATATGCAAAAACTATGGTTGAATGGTGTAATGAGAACATGTGTCATAGTGCTCAACCAAATTATACTATTTGTAAACATTTCTAGTTAATCAAGGAAGAACATTTGGCAAAGTATGAGGATTTTATGACTCTGATAGTTTCAAGTGAGATCCACTCATTTCATAGCTCAAATGCAGCTCTTGGACTATTTATACAAGACACTTAACATGTTTTTGTTTTGCATGTGTGGACTCTGTTTGGAATGAATATGAGTCATAAGAGTGGGTGGATGATTGGAGTTCCAAACCTCTAATTCCAATCAACACATATCAAGTTCTAATAACATTGTAACTTACAGATATGATATTATCAGATGACTTTGACCATATATATAATCTAATGCAATTAGGTCAAATATTTTTCATTATGTATAATTTATTCTCATTATATATCTTCATAGTGTCATTAAAATTTATTTTTTATGATACAGGGCATGTTTTTATAGTTATTGTAAATGAGAATAATGAAGATGGAACAAATTACTACTTGTGTTAGTATGTAAAGAGAAATAAAAAATTAAATTCCCTAGTTATAGATGGAAAAAATATTGACTATCTCACTAGGTCAGTGGAAGTCACTAGAACTTGGTTTCAACGATATCCTATAAAAAAATTAGATCCATGGTTATTTGAACATTTTTAAATGCATAGAAGATACTACATTATTCTAATTTTATTCTTGAAATGAATATTCAATTTTAAAAATATCATGGGAAGCCATTAAACATGAAACTATGTAAATTTTAGGAGTCACACCATGAAGCTATTATTGATACTATCAAGGTTAGAGCAGATCTTAGTGGTTCATTGGATTGAAATATGTAGGTATGATAACTTTTCAAATGTAGATCTAATAAATTTTACTAAATGTTTTATATTTTATAGGTAGTACATATGAATTTTTTAATTACTTAATAATTAAAAAAATTAGGTTAGTGGTGCCAAATAAGCTTCCACCTTCACGTGGTTGGCACTATCAATAAAGAGTCCAATATTCTTCAATCTAAGAGAAGCTAACTTCGTAAGGTACTTTATATTTTTGCACTCTTGAATGGTAATGAAAATGCACTTTTATGTGAATTTAAATGACATGGTAGTGGGAGAACATGTAATTTTTTTATCTAGATGTGATCAAAGTAATAGATTCTCAACTATAGGTGTCGGAGGCAGAAATGGTAGTTAGAGTTAATGAAGTTGCCTATTCAATGCCAAAAAGTTGCATTTTAGGACTTGTCACTACAACTTGTGCCACATATTTTTCTTGAAGGTTCCACCTAATTACTCTAGGGTGAAATTAAATGGATTCAATAGGTAAGGGAGGGATCTAACGGTTCATGGAAATGACTAATAGGTTTTGTTTTACATGTGTTTGAACTTAGGCTTAAAATTGTATTTTTCTTGTATTGGGAATGGCATTATTGAGGCCAAAATGGGTGGTGGGTTTGTTTATCAAAAATGATGGGAGGCAAATAACCTATTATTTTACATTATCTACCCCCTAGATGTGTTAGTAGTGCCATTTTTTTATCAAGAAGCATCAAAATTAGAGTTATGTAACCATGACTTCAATTTTGACAACATTTATTATCAATGTTTCTACACTCCTAAACAATAGTGAAAATGTAATTTTATGTGGATTTAAATGTCATGGAAATGTTAACATGTGTAATTTTCCTATCTAAACATGATTGAATAGATAGGTTCTCAACTTGAGGTCCCGTAGGTAGAAATGGTAGTTGGAGTTCAAGAAGTTATCTATTCAATGCCAAAAAGTTACAAGACCCATCACTACAACTTGTGTCATATATTACTCTTAAATGTTACACATGATTTATCTAAGGTAAAATTATAAGGATTCAATAGGTATGTGAAATATCTGATGGTTTTTGGAAATGACTTACAGGTTTCATTTTATGTGTTTGAACTTAGGATTAAAAACTACATTTTTATTGTATTGGGAAGGGCATTCTTGAGGCTGGAATGGGTGGTGGGTTTTTTTATTAGACATGATGGGAGGCCAAAAACCTAGTCCTATATTTTGTCTTCCCATTTAATGTGTTGACAAATCCAATTTTTTGTTAGGAAGCATCATAATCAAAGTTATACAACCATAACTTCAACTTTGACAACATTTATTGTCTATATTTTCATGCTCTTTAATGGTAGTGAAAATTTACTTCTGAGTGGATTTGTATATCATGGTGGTGTGAGAAAATTTAATTTACCTATAAATATGTGATCAAACTGATATATTTTCAACTAGAGATCCCAGGTAGATATGGCAGTTCAAGCTCAAGAAGTTGTCTATTCAAATGCCAAAAGTTGCATTTTAGGACTCATCACTACAACTTGTACCTTGGATTGTTCTAAAAGGTTAAATATAATTTATGTAGGTTAAGATTATAGGGACTAAAGATGCATATTAATGATTTGATAGTTCATGGAAATAACTTAAAAGTTTCATTTATGCATGTTTGAACTTAGGCTGAAAAACTACATTTTTTTTTGTATTCAAAATGGTGTTCTTGAGGCTAGAATGGGTGGTGGGTTTGTCGATTAGGAATTATGGGAGGACAATAACCTAGTAATTAATGTTATTCACCCCCCCCAAAACTTTTTTCAATTCCATTTTCTAGTCAGGGAGTATTAGAATCAGAGTTATGTAACCACAACTTTAACTTTGACAACATTTGTTGTCAGTGTTTTGCACTCCTAAACGATAGTGAAAATGTACTTTTGGGTGTATTTAAATGTCATGGTGGTGTGATCACATGTAATTTTCCTAACTATATGTGATTGAATCAATTTATTCTCAACTAGAGATCCCAAAGGTAGAAATGGTAGTTGGAGCTCAAGAAGAAGTTGTTTATTCAATGTCAAAAAGTTGCATTTTAGGACTTGTCACTATAACTTATGCCATGGATTTCTCTAAAAGTTTCCATCTGAGTTTTATGGGGTGAAATTAGAGGGATTTGATGGTTCATGTAAATGACTTATAGGTTTAATTTTATGTTGGTTTGAACTTAGGCTAAAAATTACATTTTTTTATATTGGGAAGAACATTCTTAAGGCTGGAATGGGTAGTGGGTTTGTCAATCAAGAATGATAAGAGGACAAGAAACTAGTCCTAGATGTTATCTACCCTCTCAAACATATTGATAGTTCTAATTTTTTATCAGGATGAGGTCTTTGTATATTGACACTTTACTTCAAACTAATATTTTCCTCTTGCACTTATTGTTAATCCTTGTATGGTTGAATGGAAATTAGTTATTTATTTTCAAAAAATGCAAGGAATTTATGGGTAGAAAATTCAATTTCTAGTTGTAAGTATCTATAAAAAATTAATTGTATTATGCCCTGGGTGTTTGCTCTTGTGGAAACCTTATCAAGCCTCTCTCATGCATATAGTCTTCCTCTTTCTTATCTAACACCCTTCACCTACTAGATCATTAAATCCTCTCACACAAATACCATCCTTTCCTTGTAAACTTTTCATAACATCATTTGCCTTCTCTATTCAAAACTTGCCAATCTTCTTTAGGCTCATAGACTTAATGCATCATTTCAAGTTCTTGTCCTCTCTTTAAGGCTTATATAGCAATTTACTTGCTCAATTGAATCCTCTAACACACCTAATCCAATAGAACAATCTATAAGTCACAAATCTTTAATCATTTACTCTATTCTCCTAAATAAGACTATATGCACAATATCAAGGTTTAAATCAAAATTATATCTTTAAATCTTATCCTAAGCATTTTAAAGGGATAAAACACACCCATACAAGATTCAAAACTTACTAAGGACCCTCATGAACTCTAATAACTCAATCAAACTCTTTCCATAAGACTATAATAAACCATATCTCCATGATTATTATTCCTCATACCACCTTTAATTAAGGGTGAAACTACCCATCTGTTTACCTGTAACCACTTAATCCTCCACACACCTACAACTTAGCATGGGATGTTATCTATAGACTTCAATGACACTATCAAACATCAAATTTTATTCAAGTAAATTAAAAACAATATGATAAGGAGTTTCTTCCACTAGATAACACATCTTTTATTGATCTTCATAAATATTTACAATATAATCCACTATCATATCTTTGTCCTCATGGACAAAATAGTTTTACATCTTCTTTTTCCATTTATCCCTCTTTTTTGAACCTCCTACCTACTTTATTAACTCATACTACTTCCCCTGACTGTCCTAAACCACACACCCCCATGCAACTCTCTCTCTCCCTTTTCCCACCCACTTTTTCATGAAAGTGTATTTTAAGTGTTTAAGGTGATTTGGATGTTAGAATAGGTTTGTGATAGAATATACTATCAAAAATTAGTTGTAGGAGACCTAAAACCCTTAAGGGACAGGCCTAGAAAGCAATATAACTACTAATGGGCATTGATTTGGGTCTAAAGACCTCAATGGGGAGTTGAAGTACATTAGGAGTGAGGTTTTGAAGGTGATGAATGAGTGAGGTGTTGAAGGGTCTAAAACTAGTCTCAAAAATGTGTATTAGACCAAATATCCCTTGAAGGGCAAAAGTGCAAGAAAGTGTAAAGAGTGTGGAAGCCTTTGAAATTAGATTGAGTGGGTTAAATGAAAATTGTATAGGTGGATATAATACCTAGAGGAAGTGTTCTTGAAAGTATTAAAGAAGAAGAAGGCATCTAGGCAAAGCCAAGCCTAGGGAATACATAGAGAAAGAGTGTGAAGTGTGAATGATAAAAGGGATAGGTTAAAGGATAGTAAAGGAGTTGAGTGTAGAAGAGGTATCGATAGAGATTACTCAAGAGCTGAAGAAAAATATAAAGGAATGAGAATCATAGAGGCCATAAAAGTAGTAGGCCTAGTTTAAAGAAAAGCTAGCCAAAAAGGCATTAGAGCCAGGTAAAGGTGAAAGATCAAGTTTGCAGGTATAGGTATCAGAGTGATAAATTTATAGGGATTTATAAATGATTTTGTCTCTACATTATACAAGTATGATCATGATTGGGTATGGGAATTAAGTGAAATAAAATTATGTTAATGATCAATTGAAAAGTTGTAAATGGGTGATAACAAATGCAAAATAGATAAGAGTGTCATCAGTTATTTCCACTACACACAATCAAATAAAAAATTTAATTTAAAAAAATAAGGGAGATTAGAGATTTATAGAATTAAAAAGAACATTTTTTTAATCCTCATTTGTGTACAACATTAAATATGAGATTTGAAATATAATAGTTTAGAAGATCAAAACAACACTATACAATAACATTTTAAATTAAAACTAAATATAAATTAGATAAACTCAAATGAAAACTCCAAAAAAATCATATATGCACATGTACAATGTCAATAATGCATAGATTACCATGATAGACATACAAAAAATTACATCTACCAACATAGTATTTAGTGTCAGGTGAATGTCATATATACATATACAATGCCAAAAATGCGTACATTAATATATAGGCATACAAAAAATCACATCTCATGTAAGACATCCTAATCATTAAATATCCTCCCTCTCTTTGCCTTCCTCAAAGAATACCCTCCCTGGGATGCCCTGCTAGTAGATGGATATACCTCAAATGTCTCAGATTATTCCAAGGTCTGACTACAGGTCCTATGCTCATAGCTCGCTTATAGCTAAACCTATTCAAATACAAGCATTATTACAAAATTAAAATAAAATAAATTTAACCACTTGTTAATAAATTAATTTTAAACTAGAATAAAAAATCATTTAAACATGCAGTTGCTATAAGCTCACAGTCTTGCTCAATTTGATTTTAACACTCAAATGAGTTAATGGTAGGCTCAATTATACAAATAGGCATCTAAAATAGGGAAGAAACATGAGAAGTTTCCCTACTAGTCATTTGATTAGGACTATTTGATGTCATGGGACAACCCTACATACATAATACATTCACAAAAGTTGTATTTTCCCAAAGTATGTAGTAAATTTATTAAAATAAGTCTATTTTTACAATTCAAAATTACAAATTAATATATACCTATGTCAACGCCTATGTAGATGACATTACAGTAGTAATGCCTATGTCTATCTTGGCTCACAATGATGGAGGAGTGTCTACTTGAGCCATCAACTAAATATAAATTGTAAGTAAATTACTTATGTGATTCACAAAAATAGAATTATATATGCTAGAATTAAGAGTAAAATAAGTAGATCCACAACAATAATTGGTGAAAGAGCAGAATACTTGAATATTATGACTGATCCACTTTGAAGGAGAAACCTCCAAAATAATTTGATAAGAACATAATTCACAATATGATTATATAATAATAACCACTACCTCTTATATATACTCTACTTAGCCATGTTTATTCCATAAATTGACCATACTAAAAACATCGATAAATGCAACAAGCTAATGTGAAGATGTGTAAGCCACAAGTTGGCCACACATATCCCTAGATGCAATATAGGTTAAGGGCATAACATGCCCCTCTCCATAAAAATAAAAATGTCCTTAAAGTTTAATCAAACCAAGATTTTTCTATAGAAATGCTTCATCCTTCCATGTTGCATATTCAGAATGCAGGTTCTTCTATTTGATTAAATACTACTTAGTAGCTCTCACTCACAGTTGATTAGTGCACATGGGAAGAATCTCTCTAAGCTCTAGAATGACTCTGCCTTTTTCATCTAATTCAGGTAAATCAATATGAGTGTAAACTCTATGTCCAATTACTTTTTTTAGGCAAGATACATGGAATATCAGATGTATGTGAGTTGTTGGGGGTAACTCTAACTTGTAAGCCACACTACCAATTTTTTGCAAGATATGGTAAGGGCCATAATACTTAGGTGATATCTTGTTATCCTTTTCTTCTTATTCAAGATACATCTTCTTATATAGATGCAAATGCACAAATACCCAATCACATTTATCAAAATGTCACTCACTGCAATGTTGATCTACTTGTTGCTTCATTTGATTTTGTGTCATTACTAAATTCTATCATAAACTAACTAGCACCTCTTATATTGATGGTTAATTTTTTCCTCGACATCTCAAATCCTAGGGTGTACTATCAAAACTGAAGTGATGGATGGGGGGTGATACCCATATAATGCCACAAAGGGAGACATCTTGAAGAAGTGTAAAAAGAAGTGTTATACCACCATTTAGCAAGTGGTAACCAATGAACCCATTTATCCTATTTATTAAAAATAAAACAATGAATATACCCTTCAAGACATTTATTGACTACCTTTATTTTTCCATCAAATTGAGGATAAAAGGATGAGTTAAGAGCCAACTGGGTACCCACACATGCAAATAATTCAATCCAAAAATTACTAGTAAATATGGGATCTTGATCTCTTACAATGATCTTTGGAGTGTCATGTCATTTTTGAACTGTATTAAGAAAAATAGAAGTTAATGTACTAGTAATAAATGGTTATGATAAGGAGAAAAAATGAGCATACTTGGTGAGTCGATCCACAACTACCATGATAACATTTTTACCCTCAGACCTTGGTAACCCTATAATAAAATCTATAGAAACCTCTTCCCAACACTGGCTAGGGATGGATAAAAGCTGCAAAAGACCTAGGGTCTTAATGGTTTCACTTTTACTTTTTTGGCAGACCATGCATTCAACCACATATTTTTGAACTTCCCCTTTGAGTCCTTCCCAAAATAAATATTTCTTGATTCTATGATATGTTTTCAAAAATCTTGAGTGTCTGCCAAGTGGAGATGCATGAAGTTCCTAAAGAATTTTATGTTTGAGGAGAGAATGCTTACAAAGGTATAATCTATCATTATTCCATAATGTGTTCCCCTTCCATGTAGATTTTTTAGATTTATTAGAACCCTGCTAAAGATTGTGAATCAAATCCTTGGTAGCACTATTATTTTCCCATTTTGATCTTGCTTCCTCTATCCAATCTTCCTGCCACATGATCATGATGCATAACAATGCCTCAATTGATTCATCCCACCAAGAGAGCATCTACCACCAAATTCTCTTTTCCTTTCTTATACACTATCTCAAAATCATAGCCTAATATTTTAGTCATCTAGTTTTATTGTTCTTTAGATGACAAGCATTGTTCTAAAAAATATTTGAGGCTATCATGATCAATCTTTACTTGAAAGTGACAACCCATCAAATGCAATCTTCATTACTTCACTACATATAGAATAACGATCATATCTTTTTCATTTATTAGTTTGAGCCTATTTTTTCCCTTAAGTTGGCAAATTTCAAATTCCAGTGGTCTTTCTTCATGCATAAGTAAAGCCCCCATGCCATATCTTGATGTGTCACACTCCACAATAAAAGTTTTGGAAAATTTAGGAGTAGCCAAAATTAAATTTGTGCACCTAACCATTTTTAACTCTTCAAATGCCTTGGTAGCTACATCAATCCACTAGAAGGAGTCTTTATTCAACAAAGATGTTAGTGGGAATACGATGCTACATAATTTTTGACAAACCTATGATAGTAACCAGTTAGCCCCAAAAATCCATAGAGGTTTTGAGGGTCTTAGAAACTACCACTCCATCATTACTTGGATTTTCTTAGGATCAAATTTCATGCCTTCATGTGAAACAATATGACCCAGGTACTCCACCTATTGGACACCAAAAACACATTTGGAAGGTTTGGCATAAAGCTGATGTTATTCTAGAACTGAAAGCACCTATTTCACATGCTTCAAAGGGTCTTCCCCATTTTTGTTCTAGATAAGGATATCATCAAAAACACTAATACAAAATTTCTCAAAAATGGCCTAAAAATAGTATTCATCAAACTCTAAAATGTGGATGGTGCATTTGTGAGGCCAAAAGGCATGACCATAAATTCATAATGGCCTTCATGAGTTCTAAAAGGTGTTTTAGGTATGTCCTCATTATAGATAAAAATATGATGATATTTAGAGTGAAGATCTAACTTGCTAAATTAAATATCACCATGCAATTCATCTAACAAATCATCAATTACTAGAAATGAAACATATCTTTGATGGTGTATTTATTTAGTTCTATATCATCTGGGCACATTATCTAACTATCATGCTTCTTCTGAACCATTACCATTAGGGAGGAATATTGAATTTGACTATGTTAATGATTCATGTCTCCAACATATATTGTACCATATTTTCAATTTCACTCTTTTGGGCATAGGGATACCTGTAGGGCCTAATATTAGGTGGTGTACTTCCTAGAATGAGTTTGATAGAATGACTTGGATGAAGTCCTTATGGTATGTCACCAAAAATAATAGAATGGTCATCTAATACCTTTTTTAAATCAAGATGTTTAGACTCCTTGGTGGGTTGAACCTCCATGGAAAATAAGTGTGCCATAAAACCTTATGTACCTTTTCTAAGAATCTTCATCATCTGGTGTGGATTAACTAGTTATGGAGATTTAGGCCATAATCCATGATGTTCAAAAGTCTTTCCTTATAAATGGAACCTCATAAATGAGTCCTATAAATTCATCTCAATAGTGCTAAAATTTATGAGCCATTATAATTCCAAAATAATTTCAACTCCATCCATGGGAATAGCAAACATAGGGGAATATAGCAAATAGTCTCCCATAACAACCTTAATACTATGACATTTTATAGAACAATTGATTGTACCACCATCTATAATCATGACCTCAAATTTTGGATTTGGGTAAATGAAATAATTCAAATAAGTAGCTTACTTACTATTGATGAAGTTATGTGTACTCCCAGAGACAATTAACACAGTTACCTTTAATTTCTTCAAGAATCCTACCACCTTAAGATTTTGAGGAGTAGTAATGCTTGAAAGTGCATGATAGGAAATAGTAGGTTAAGAATCTTTAGATTCATCCTTAGGTTCTTCTAACCCTTCCCTTGAATCCTCTTCATCTTTGTCCTTATCATTGTCACTATCAATGTAAAACACAGACCTTTTACATTCTTTTATTCCACATATTGAGGTGTCAATCTGGGTAGCTAATGAAATGATGGTGCTAAAAAGGTGTGTTCATGAACATTGGTGAAAGGTCTTCATCTGATCAGCTCTTCTTCCTCAACCATCCATGTCTTTGGTATGGCCTCAAATATAATACTAGGATGAAACATGTAAACCTCTAATTAGATGTTATCTTTGAGGCCACCCAAAAATAGGTTAGTCAAATTTTCTTCAATGATGTCTACCACACGTAAGGAGAGATTCTAAAATTGATGAATTTACTCTTTGATAGTCCCAGTTTGGCATGACTTGGATAACTAACTGTAGTAATTTTTAGAGACATTATTATGATAGTGGAGCTAAAACTCCTTAAAAAATACTGACCATGAAATTGGGACACCCTTATTTTTCTTTTGAGCACACAACCAATAATACCAAATGAATGGCTCATGTTCCAGATAGAGAGAGGCCATAACCAATTTTTTGAACATGGAGTTTGATGTAAATAAAATAAATTTTCAATTTGAGTGAGCCAAGTTAGTGAATCATTACCATCAAACTTATGTAGGTCCACTTTTGGCAACATAGACTTAGGGCCAGAATTGGTATTGGTATTATGTGGAGTAAGAGAACCAAACTAAAGTGGTGGAGGATTATTTTGTAGTGGTTAAGCTGACAAGTTATCCAATTGCCCAAATATTTTTTGTAATTGATCCTTCATGTTATCCAAGTCCCCTCTCAAACCTATAATGTCCCCTTGAACCATATCAAAATAATATTTTTCACCAAGCCCTATAACTCTAACTTAAGTTATTGAACTACCTCCAAAATAGATGGATTAGAAGTTTTAGATTCCATGTCATACTTGTGAGGAGTTTTTGGATTTTCTTATAATTTCTCACATATGTGAGTGTTTGGACTAGCCATGCATAAGCCCTAAAAGCATTTTATCCCTAAAAAAATGTATTAGTGGAACACACTGTTGCAATCATCTCATCAAGATAAATATAAGTACTACTATTATGCACAAGTGTGAAGAATTTTGACTTGAAAAAGTGTCTCAATAAAATACACAGTTGTGATCATCTTATAGAGATGAATCCAATGAATTCTAATTTTCACAAGGTTAAAAAAATTCATACTTTACTTTTTACCTATAAAAATTTTTTTGACTTTTTTTATAAAAAAACCTCACAAATAAAACTATGGTGATGAAAAAATCAAATCCTCCTAGATCACAAGTTATATTTTTTTGGACTTATGGTGCTCAGGATGCTAGATCCAAAAAAAATACATCACAAAAACTTTTCTAAATCGATGCTCTGATACCACTTGTAAGGAAATTACTTATATGATTCATAACAACATAATTATATGTGCTAGAATTAAGAGAAAAATAAGCAAATCCACAATAATAATTGGTGAAAGAGCAGAATACTTAAATATTATGACTGAGCCACTTCAAGGGGGAAACCTCTATAACAATACAATAATAATAGAATTCACAATATGATGATAAAATACTAACCACTGACTCCTATATATACTCTACTTAGACATGGTTATTTTATAGGTCAACCATACTAAGAACATTAATAAATGCAACAAGCTAATATGAAGATAAGTAAGCCATAAGTTGGCCACACATATCCCTAGATGCACTATAGGTTAAGGGCATAACATAAACTATTATGTTGTGGATCCTATTTCCAAATTATAATGTATTTCAAATACTATACATTTAAAATGTATTGTATGCTCTTTATATATTCTCATCGGGGTTTAGGGATGGTAACCCCCAAAAAACATTTTGGACCCCCTTAATGGGGAACCATTAAGGGTTGACTTTGCCCATGATTTTGGTACCCATTGTTTTGTAAAACCACTATGTTGATGTATTATATATAGATAGATATTCAGTAGGTAATACATCATCAGAACAAGGGTTTGAGAAGGAAGAATAGAGTGTGTGAATTTAAGTTCAAATTTAGGAGAGTTTGTAGAGCACAAATCAAAACAATATTTGTGCATTATAATTATGAAAAGATAGATCTAAGAGTGGATTTTACTCTTTTGGCTTGTAATAAATTATGAGCAAGTGTTTCTTGGTGTATGTAGCCCACATTGGGTGAACCACATTAAATCTAGTTTTCATATGGTAAATTTTTATTTTTATTCATTATACGTCTCTATTCATATCTATTATTATTATGATTATGTGAAATTATTCCACATCAATTTCTAATTTATTCCTAACATAAACAAGGTCTCACTTACTTTTCTATAAAGTGTCACAAATACATATGGCAAGTTTTTCTCTTTTATTAAACCAAGAGTGTATTTAATAGCACTATACTTGAATTTTGAGATCCTTGATAGATAAATTTAAATTAAAATTATAAGACAAATATACATAGACTAAATGTACATAGAGAATAATATTAACTCAAACTTTTACCTCTGTATAAGTAAAACATGTTATCCTAGCATAGATAAATGCAGCAATGGATGGGCTAGCAATTGGATCTGTATATGTAAATAATGGTTGCATTAAATCAAATCTTATAAATTTGGATTGTGATGATGAAGGCACCGTCTCCTCCTATAACATAAAAAATTACATATATATTATTCAATTTATATTTAAATTAACTATTAGCTAAATTAAATTTGCAAATATAGCCTAAATTTAACATGGCATTTATATAAAATTTACCTACATCTATGTAGTGGTTGATGTCTACACACCATATATACATGCCAAAAACTCATCACTCATAGGTATATTATCCAAGCCCCCTAAACCACTAGTGTCATCATCATCAGAAGGTCTAGTGCATATAACTCCATAATATCTGCAAGGGTGGGGTCAGGTATGCATACTAGGTGGCGTATCTCTAGCATTGGTTTCTAAGAGTATACTCATATGATAAATGAGTGTATTAGTGAGAAAACTAAGTGCATGTAAAGTGTCAATCTCCACATCCTCCTGAACTATATAGGGGATCTCAAGTTGAAGTGGCTTTTGGATACATATCCTTTTAGGTTGATTAGGAGCATAATGTGCACCTAGTCGATCTTGTGCATAGCCTTTCCCTCGACCCTAAAACTCGCTATAATTAAAATAGTTTAAAATATTATTAAAGAAAAAATCATAATATATTTTCCTCAAAATATATAATGGGACCTCGTGGTTGATATATGGTGGATAATCAAACACCATCCACATCAGTCCTAGAAATTAGTTATGATTAAATTGTGTTGGTAATGATAGATTCAAAAATGTTTAGTATTTCTTAAAAATGGTGCATTAGTGGATGGGTAAATGAATAAGGAACAAATAGAGGCTTTTGATATGTCTTTATTCTTGACCTCTCATGTTGATTATTTTTTAGCATAATAAGCCCTACAACTATCCTAATATGTATCCCATCTATCAGTTTCACTTGTTATAGAGTTAATTTAACCTAATAATGACTCTAATAAATTGGCTAGATAGGTGTGGTGGGTGTTGGTGGAAGTAGGATCCTTCATTCTCTTAATTAATTCTTCAATTTTAATTTTATTTTCCATAATGTGGTCAACCAGATTCCCCTGATTTCTTGAGGGGTTTTGTGAAACTATAAGAGGGTTAATTGGAGGATTAGGATGTGGAATAGGATGGTTAAGTGGGGGGTTAAGAGGAGGGTTAAGCTGAATAACATTAGGGTTAGTAGGATGGGCTATTTAAAACAAATAAATTACCAATTAAATAATAAAAATAGCAAAAAATTACTAAAATTTAAGGTTAACAGGGGTATATTTTTAGCACTTACCTCTTCTACATAGTGGCATCATCAATTAGTCAATGTGTCGAGCTTCTTGGGATGAATTATGACAAGGTTTGGCATCACTTAGGAAAAACACAATCATGAAGTAGAGGAGAGTGAGGATAATAAAGAACTTGAACACAAAATGATGAAATTTTGCATTCGGATTCACTTTTTTATTTTTTATAATTAACACAAGGAACATGATCACATTATTAATTTGATTTCATTATTGGTTTTAAATAACATGATCATGTTATGTATTAATACAATCACATTATGGATCGATAATTACCGATCTTTAATTTAAATAATATAATCATTGGTTCAATAATGCGATCATGTTATTGACATAATACAATTGTGTTATGGAAAATGTCCATGGAATTATCCCCTAAATATGTGCACATACCCATAAGGGGTCATATCCAAATGAAAATCTACAAAAAAATACATATAAAATAAATGATTCAATTATTATACCAAATTCCACCTAAGAGTACAAGTGAAATACTAAGAAAAATGCTTTTAAACAAAGTGATCTAACTAACTCTTCTACATGCTATAAGGATATCCAAATATTATTGTGCATATCATAGAATGCATGGGCATTATATAGATTGTTTTTTTGTATTAAATAATAAAATACAAAGTCTTAGAGATAACGGTGATCCTATCATCAATACACCAATTAAGAAAACCACTCACATTATGAGAAAATCTCCTAAATCACAAACGTTAAAACAACAAATATGAATACCAAAGAATGATTTAGAAAAAAGCCAATTTCAAATGGAAAAATTAGACCAAAAAAAGGATACAAATCTCCCTCTCAATAATGATACTCAGCGTTCAAAACAATATCATTTTGGATAACAATATTTACACCACTTTGGTTATCATGGTCAATGATTGGGAAATCATTCACAAGGCATCACTCATCCTATCTCCATAGCTGATCATAATGATAATCAAGGATTGGGATATGTTAGCAATATTAATTCAAATCATTCAAATATGCATATTAATTTTGTTAATGCAAAATAAAAATAACCTAAAAATGGAAATAGGTCCAATAAATTGCAAAAACAGAACAAGAAAAGAAAAAAATGGAACATGAACAAGTACAAAAGGCAATGTTATAAATAGATCAATGGAAAAATCAAATGTTTAAAGCAATATTTATAATATGAGGTAAAAAATCAAGAGACATTTGACAAATATAATGTGCCAAATGTGGTTATAAATGGGGAAACTACAAGCATTTCCTCATATCACAACCCTTCTACTCTCATTGCTCATATAGATGGTAAACAATCTTTAGATGAATAATTAAACAAACTATGTTTTGATCCACTTGATAACTTACCACACAATCTATTCATACCTATAGGACCTAGTACATATCAGTTGAATCTATCACCAAATAATGTGAAACTAAATATAAATAAAGGTAAACCCAAGCTACTAAGTACAAACTTACCAAAAGAACATGATACACCTTTTGATTATACTATGCACACATATGACATATTTTGTTTAAGAAATGTTATTCATTTACCACTCCTCAAAAATGCTCATCCTCATCTTTAGATCATTGGATTACTTGTGAAATTTTTAAACACTTTAAAATCCCAAAAAATCAAATAATACAAAAATATTCAGCATTCTTACATTTTATTAGCTCCTTGGCATCTATGTTGTTTGATTGATGTTAGCAGATAGCATATCATTTCATTCTTATATATGCATATGTTTCATGCATGTTTGAGTGTGATATAGGTACACCCAAACACATGATCTATGTACTTTCATATATTGGAACTCTTCTCTATGCGCAACATATAATATATGGGAGCATTTGCTTTATTTGATCATGATTGATAAAAGTTACATATCCCTTATGATCATTTCTACATTATCATGTTTGATCTTATATGTTAATACCTACATATGTATATATTCATGGTTATATAATTCACAATGTACTTGATCTTCTATACTACATAACACACATATATGTAGGGACTAGTATAATATGTTTATGTTGGTTACTTATGATTCATCTATTTTTCACTTCCTCAAGTATATTACATTACTTGTTATTCTATGGAACATTTGAATATGTTCTTTGCATGTTTCCCTTGTTCAATTTCATGTTGTTTGGACATTTGAATATGCCATTCCATGTTGATTGGATATTTAAATGTGTCATCCATTTCAATTGTGCAGCATTTGAACATGCCCCTTATATGAGGTCTCCTTGGACCATTCCTTTGCATTACATTGAGTACTCTTGAGTGTGTGTTTGATTACTTTTTGAAATTATACAATTACTCTCTAGACATTACCATGATATATATCATGCATCTTTAGATTTTATTTGATCACACACTATGAACCTAATTGATATATCTATTTCAACATGTTAGCTCTATATGCTACATGATTCATATATAGATTATTCATCTATCTTATCCTTTATAGGTAAGGTAACTTCCAAATTATAGTTGACTCACCTCAAAAATGGGGGGAAAGAGGAAATATCAGTGGGGGCATGCCATAGAATCATGACATCCACATTTTCACAATTTTTAGATTTTAGTTAGGGAATGTCACAAAAGCATGACATCAACACTTATACATTTTATCAGTATCTCTAGATTTTAGTAGGGACATGTCATAAAAACATGACCTCCACACTTACACACTTCTTTAGTATCTTTATATTTTAGTAGGGGCATGTCATAAAGACATGACCTCCACACTTGCACAATCTCCAGTTCAGATTCATGATTCAATATACACTTGCGTCAGAATCCTATACATTTCATAGTTGAAATATTTGTTTTATATTTATGACACATATTCTAGATCTAACATATTATCGGTGTATATGCCATGCTAGTGCACCAAAAATTTCAAAAATTACTATTTATACCACTCATTAAGATGCATTGATTACACCAATATGTATTGTTATTGAGTTTTTATTACTATAACAATTGGTTCATTTTATAGCTTGAAATGATTAAATAATTCAACCTCATCATATTTATATATTAGAGTGATTAAATCATCCAATCTCATTAGATTTAGAGAATGAGTTGATTAAATTACTTACCTTCAATAGATTATATATATGCACACTTGAGTTATACGATTGAGATATAATGATCCCAATGGCTATGTCATAACTCATACTTATACCAGATTGGGTATGTTGCTCCCAAAATCAGCTCAGCTCATTTTTGGAACAACCCCCCTGTGAAACTTGTTCGTTTCGCCCTTTGTCTCTCTAAGACCATTTTTTGAGATGGATTTTTCTCATTCTCTTATCTACTCAACTGACATCGTTCAAAGTTCATAATGTCTTTCATTATGTTTTCCCCAAAACGTGAAAGTTGTTACGGTCTCGATGTGACCAGTTGACCTATTTCTCTTTTTTGAGAGTTAGCCTTTTTCTTTTGTTTTCGTGCACGTGCGGCAATTTTTGTCGTCAGTGCATTTTTCCTTCATGCATGTAGGAGCAACAAATTTTTCCACCCCTACATTTTTCCTCCCTTACATACAGGAGTGGAAAATTTTTTAGCCCCTACATTTTTCCTCCCTTACATGCAGAGCAGCAAATTTTGTCGTTCTTGCATGTCCCTTCAATTTTTTAGTGTAAGGGTGGCAAAATTTACCGCCTATACACTACCTCAATTTTTGCATATGGCATTTATGGCCATGCACGTCGAGTGGTTTGGGTCAATTTTTGCCCCGTTTAATCTAATTTTCACCCCATTTTGATTCCCCCTTCCTTTTCTCCTCCTACCAAGCTCTCTTCCTACCCCATCAGCCTTCCATCATTCTCCCCATGCTAGGGCAGCAATTTTCGCCACCCTCCCTTCTCTCCCACAAATTTCTTAGAGTCTTACCTATTAACCTTGCACTTCCCCACATGTTGCATCAAAAGTGAAATTTGCTACCAATATAGGTTTACACCGCTTAGCTACCTTGGTAGAAAAATTTGTCGTCAATGCAGGTCTCAAGTGCAAGGGTGGCAAATTTTGCCGCCCTTACACTTTCCTACGCAACATGCACGGGCAGTGATTTTTTCCACCCACACTATTTTTATTCTTCCTCTTGAATGCATGGGCGGTGAAATTTACCGCTCGTACATTTTTTCTTTCTCTTACATGCATAGGCAGCAAAATTTGCCACCCGTACATGCAAAACACCCCATATGCTAGGGCGACAAATTTTGTCGCCCTTGCATTTTTCCTTACATTCCTCTAACTCTAGAGAGATTTTCATCCCTCCCATTTTTTCACCTCCTCCCCTTTTTCCTCTCATTTTTTGACCCACTTTCTGACCCAACCCTGTCAAGTACCCTTCCTTAGTCATGATCACCTAATGTGCAAATTCCCCAACTTGCCCATTTTTCCCTAATTACACAATCATGATTATCATTATAGTACCCCCTAAGGATTCTCATTCATCAGCACCCACTCAATCAAGGCTCATCCCAATGACTGAAGCTTCTCCCAAGAAGTTAAAGGCCATGAAGTACTAGTACCAAGGTGTTTTCCCAATCACCTCGATCACTTCTAATGTCAAAGACATTAGAGACACAAAGATCGGCCACATGGATATGGCCAAATTCATAACCAAAACCAAGGTGACCAACCTGAGCTTAGAGATGAAGGATCTAAAGAAACGTACCTTTATATCCATCGGTGTCATTGCCAGCAAAGATTCCTATGTTGAAATCAAGGAATCACTTATATACAGGATTCAGGTACTCAAGGAGCTAATCAAAGATCTCAAGTCTTCCAAGGATGCTAGAGAAAAAAGTGATACAGGCCTATTGAACAGACTAGAAGAATTACCCTATGACCTCACCTCCAGAGATAATCAATTTCTCTCAGTAGAAGAGATGGTTCAAGAACTCAAAGGTATAGTCTAGAGGGATTTCGAAGAGAAAGCATTCTCAATGACTTTTGTGGATAACATCTTGGATACTTAGTTAACTCTGGATAATCTAAGAACTAGATTAACTAGCCATGCCAAAGCAATCACGGCATTGAAGGATGCTACAATCAGGGCCAGAGTGATCTTCAAGAATACCATTGCACCAGATAGTATAAGAATCTAGGCATCTATCGCCATGTATGATGCTCATTTGAAGAAATCAGGTGGCAAGAGTTGAACCATTCCTCCCTTTCTCTCTTCTTCCTCTCTTCTCATGCACTTTTGTCATGTAAAAGTGCATGAAATTTTGTAATATGTAATTACATGTAAAAAATCTAGAAAAATATCTCAAAGTCAAAGATGACTCATCTTTGACTAAGATATTTTTATATTTTAATTTTTTTTAATTTTGAAGGTTTCTCCCTATATACAAAGGGAACCTCTTTTTTAAAAAGAGATCTCTAGATAATTGAGAGCAAAAACTCTACTAAAATTGAGACACTTTTTGAGACTTTGTGCTCAACTTGTAAATCATATTTTATCGAATGAATGAGAAATAGGTTTATTTCAGACTTTGTGTTGAAGTAATTTGTGTTATTTAGGAAATATTTCTTATGTTCTCTTTCCTGATAATCTCTTATCTATTCAATTTAATAAGCAAAGTGTGTGTGTTGAAATTATCTAAAGACGTTTCCAAAATATAAAAGAAAGACTTTGAGCTACTTTTATCTTGGTGATCCTTTTATTCTTTGTAGTTTTAGGCGAAGACTTTGTGCTTTATTTCACTCTATGGTTACACGTGCTCCGAATTAGTGGAGGCAATGGAAGACTTTGTGCTTATGTGGGTTTTCTTGTGGACTTTGATACTACTTTTAGGAGACTTTCTGCTCTGTGCTAGATACCATTCCTGAAAGAAGATGAATGTTCTTAGCCATCGACCAGGATTTCTCTCTCTTGTTCCTTGGACATCATCTCTGAAAAAAGAGAGATGGATGGTGTTATAATACCTTGAGTATTATTTTTTGCTTACTTATATATACACATATAGCATATAAATATTCATAGGGAACCTCCCCTTGATGAAAGGAGAGATTTATCTCATTAAGATGTGGTAAACCTACACTTTTTGTGGCATAAATCTCCTTGTACTGTGGTTGATATACCCATTTTGTCATCAGTTAGTTGACGACAAAATATTCACCCAATAGGGTACATAATACCTTATAGTATCCCCCTTCAAATCTCTAAGGTTTAAGTCTAAACTTATTTTGGCTACAATGCTTCATAAGAAAGCATATTTACCAAGTCAAAGCATTAACAGACAACATGGTTACATCGACACACATGTGTATTTGTTCCTTTCTCTCTTTCTTTCCAAGTATTTCAATTATTTCAAATTTCAAATTACATGAACTTATTTACACTATAACATGTTCTTGCTTATAGGTCATAAATAGAAAATCACTCAAAGTGGGCTCAATCAAAGGCAAGATGTGTTGTACACACCTAGATACACATTTTTTTTCAATTTCATCCATATGCATTAGTCAATTAAGGGTGGGGGGGAGATGTAGATACCAAAATTGAATATTTATAGCATTTTCATCTTATACATTTAAAAAATATCAATTAGGGATCTACCCTTTAACTCTATACCTCCATGTTGTCAAAAGGATCATATTCACCATTTGACTATGCCTAAATGCTTATCTCTTAGGTTGATCCATATCATTCTAATGACCCAGGTCTCTTATACTACAAAGAAAGCTTAAAATTAATAAACATCCTTCACTATTAGTTCTAGATTTATACCTTTTTTCTAGCCTTCTAGACACTACCAGCCACAGAGGGTATCAAATCCTTATCTAGTTTTTAGTTGCCAAAAGTCATCTAAATTGCAAATGATTTAGAACCTATGGGCTGGCCTATTTATCTTATTGAAACCTAATGTGAGATATTCTCAAAAGATGTGGTATAAATATAAGTCTAAGCCTTCTCATTCCTCATCTATCAAATACCAAAAAAACATATACTAAATCTAAATCAATCAACTACACAACCAATCTATTCTACTATAGTCATCCCTATTTTCATATCAAGCATAGAATCAATCATATTCTAGGTTTGAAGTATTCAAAGAGCATCCCATGAGAAATTTGTATTAAGTTATAATTTGGATCACTACATGCATCCACATATAGTATATTTCACCCTTGTGCACACACTTTCCCACACATAGGGAAACTACATAAGTCTAAGGCCCTCCTTAAAGCATTGGCTATGTAGGTAGCACCCATTGACAAAGGGGTCTTTACAATTGGCTTGACACCTGGGCCCACTAACCCATTTTTAGAAAATTCATTCTAAGGGTGAAGAAGGGTGAATATCTAGGGTTTGATCAATAAATGAAGAGTGACAACCTATATCCCAGATCTGAATACATCAATAAAAAGGTGACAAAAAACTATAAAAGTAAATTTATCAAATTAAAAAAAGAGTCTATATTTTAGGTAGGACATAAACATCTAGAAGGATACTAATTTCAATGGTAGTGTTCGAGGAAGAAAAAATATTCAAAAACTTGAATGAACAAAACACAGAACTGAGTTGTAAAATTGAGATGAAGCTAGACTATAGTGATAGTTCATAATAAAATACTAAATAATATATGCTTTTCTTTACCCTTAGTTGTACAATAATTTCTATATTTATTGTGCATGCTTGAATGAACTTAATTTCAAATGAAGTATTATATTACCTAGATCTAAATATTACATTATTGCATTCAAACATTTTATTTACATAGTGTATTTAGGTAATAAACCCTTTTTGTATAAAAAATTCTAATGAACCCATTTTTAGCAAATTTATTTCAAATGTTAAGAGATAGGGTTTGATCAATTAGTGAAGAGATATAGATTTTATTCTATATTTCAATACATTAGCAAAAATGTGATAAAAAAACCTAGAATAAGAAAGTTAGTCACATCTAGATCCAATCATTATTATGTATCGGACACTTGCATCATTTTTAGACACTAGTATTGACAATAGTGTCAGGATCTGACGGTAGTGTCCAGGGATATAGAAGTACAATTTATATAATATGATGACTAATCTAGAATACTTATCATGCATACATTACACCCATTTACAATCCAAATCTACCCTTTCATAGTAAACCCAATTAAGTATCATTTCTCTTTAGTATTATAATTAATTGAACATATTTTAAATTCAATAATTTATATATTTAGCATATCTTAGTATTATAATTCAAAATTTTCATTTATCTAAATTTAAAATTAATTGTATTGCTATAGATTAGTTTATTACCTTGTGTTTGAACTACTTATATATTCTTAACCCTATACCCCACATTCTAAAATTTAGGGTTAAACAATGCCATCATAAAGAATATTCTTTGAGGCTTCTTAGGAATATATTGGTTAATAATTTGTCATTATACGTGTAATCCGATCATGTTTCTTGGAATGATTGAAGGTATATTTTTTTATCACCTCACCTTTGTATAGTGGAAGCTTAGGATCTAAAAAACCTATAAGTAAAGGATAGGCTAATATCTCAGAAGATAATTGATTATGAAGTAAGGCATATGAATCTCATGAATGACTAGCTATAGATGCACATTTCTCTAATTACAACACCTTAACATACTGAGATGTAACAATTTGTTGTAGGGAATGTGTATTAGGTGAGCTTGATGATGTCACATGTGTATTCATCATTGGAGGGGTAAATTTTACCTATGTAAGAATAGGTATAGATATGTGTTGGAAGTCTTATGTTTCCCCCACATGTTTGGTGGATACATATGTCACTAGAGGTATAGATGTAGGGATTCTACTAGTATTACAGGTTTGAACACCTAAAGTAGAGGTGCTAGACCAAAAGGATTGGTTGAAAATAGTAAAGGGTTCTTGTTTTTGTGCATGAGTTGTAGAAAGCTTAGATTGGTGTACAACCTTAGATGCTAGGATAAATTAGACTTTTCTACCCACATCTTTCAAATATTGACAAAGTCATAGACAAAAATTAGATAAGGATTTGACTTGGTCAAGATCCACCCCATTAAGTTCATTAATTTCAATTATATCCATGCCTTCATAATTATCTTGATTAGTATGTTCATTATGATTTTAATGATCATCATGTTCTAATGGAGGCATGTCAACATATTCATCTGTTTACACATATTCATGAATAATTGCATCATCAAAAGAATAATAAATATTCATTTTATCCATTTTAGATGAAGTTAAAAGAATCTAATTATGATTTATGTGGGTCCCACTTAATATAGCATTGCACCTTAAAGGGACAATGGAACTAGCCTTATTAGATGGCTTATGATGGAACCATGCAAGTATGCAAAAGGCTAGGGGCAAAGGTGAAAGAATTTATTGTCTTTTATATGGGGAAATCATAGATTGATCTAAAACCCTAAGATAAAAATTTAAAACCCTATAAGGGTGAAACCCTAAATGAAACATAGGGTTTGACACCGTTTAAGCAATGTATGGGTTCACCAATATGTTTTACCCTAACTTGGTTTTAGAAACCTTAACATGATAGAAATTAATATAAGAATTCATATTAAAAAATATAACATTCAAGCATACATTTGAATGTAACATACTGAAATTGATTGTAATTATTATACAAAAGGCATATGTTAAATAAAATAAATGGATGAGTACTTAGATTTTTTTGGTCGACCATTTGATTGTCATTATATTCTAATGTTGGAAAATAGATTTAAGTAGGCTTGTGATTTGTTTAATTTAAGAATTGGATTTTGGTCTATGTAAGGTCAGTTTCATCATCTTTGGGTCAATATTGACTATTAATAATAACTTGGGTAGTTCATAGTGACTTGTGCTAACAGATGTGTTTACAATAATATTGTCACCTTATCCTATCTATGTAAGCTCTACATGTGCAATGTCAAACCTTAACGAAGCACATAAATCCAAAATTTAGCCTCCTTCACCTTGTAACCCTTGGTGTGCTTTTGAGGGCTAAAAACTTGAAAAAAATGAGAAAGTGTGATGGATTGAGATAACCTCAATCACCCACATTTTGTGATTGATTGTTTCCTATGTATTTAACAATTTGAGGAGGGAAATAAAGCTACATGTAGTTCTCCTAGCTAATATGAATGTGTAATCATGTTATTTTACTATATTAATGTAGCTAATTATTTGGCTTTGATACTTGGCATTGCCTATTTTGACTTGGCTTTAGTATGCTTTAGACTTGACTTATGACTATTAAAAGTGGCTGATTCACAATTTGTGAAGAATATGTAAAATTTACTTAATGTGCAATTATGTATAAACATATAAAATATATGTTCCAAGTTCCCTATTAAGTGAGACCTTAATTTTCATATATGTGAGTCTAATTGGGTAATTTATCATGCCATCAACATGCTAGGAAAATGCGTCAACCCAAAAGAAAGATTTGAATTTAAAAAGTAGTTGTTGCTGGGAGAAGGTTAGTGTCATTAGGCTTAGGTCACTATGGATTGATAGTGATAACCTAGTTGGGTGTTATTGACCCATGCACATGAGGACTAAACTAAAGGTCCAAATATATCTGTGTAGGATAGTAAGCATGTTTAAAACAAATAGTGAGGTTTCTGTATGTATATAACATCATAAACATAATGATCAACCTCATAAGGTAACATGTAGGTGTGAGAGAATGATAGGTTAGGACCATATTTGTGGGTGAAATTCATGCATGGTAAATATATGTCAAGCTTGTCATTATGAATTAATTAATATTAAATTTTAGTATCTGCACCATGATAGTGTCATAGTTTGATGGATTATTAATATCCCCACTTTTATAGAGAGGAATAATGACACTGGCCATCCAATATGTCAAGGATCATTCTTGGATGATATCATTAAATATGTTTTTGATGTGTGGTGTGAGGACTTCCAAACCCCATTTTAGATATTTTGCTTGCATCTCATTTATGTGGTCTACCTTACCCCCGATTAGTTTCTTTATGCCTCAATTAATATCCCTTGTAATAAAGAGTTTAGTTGTTATTTTGATTACAAAGTAATGTATTTATCCTATTCTCATTCATAGAGTAACTTTGCATATTCTAAATATTTTAACCTTTTATGAATTAGATGAATGTAAATCATATGTTGTTAAAGAGCATAGTATAGTAAATCAAGGTATAAATATGCAATAAATACAACCATTGATTTGTTACAGAATTGACTTAATTTGATCTTTTTTAAAATAACAATAAATAATGTAAATGATAACTTAGATGGAAAATGACTAAGATGGATGATCTAGAGGTTGAAAATTAAGGTAGAGGTTGGTCTGAGTGTCATAAATAAGATCTAGGTGTCAAAACCCCTTCTAGACAATAGTGCCTTAATTAGATGGTACTACCATGTGGCAATAGTGTCCCTATTTTGGTAGTAATGTCCTCGATACATAACCATTATGATATTATAGGTGCACTTATGTCTAAGTCTATCAAGCTTATTCCTACACACATGAGTTCTAGATCTCTGTAGGTGACCTATTTTGATTAATTTTATTTAAAAATGCTAATCCTCCATATTTCTAGGGCATCTAGTTGGTATAATTAGTAAAGTGTGTCATTAGTGGGGTAGGTTGGACATCCTCAACACCTAGCTATGATGAGAGTTTCCTACATATCAATACTCCAAAGAGGGATCAAGCTTGATGTATTTCTCCCCACCTAAGTATTGGTATAAGTGCAAGTGAAGCTAGTATGACTATTGATTTGAGTGCCTTAAATGTGCTTGAGACTAGAAATCTAAGTAATCTAAGTTTATAAATGTTGTAGATGCTTGTATGCAAAAGTAGGGAAGAATAGAGATTGATAACCTTGTTGTGCATAACTTATTTTGAGTTTGTATGTGTTATCTACATCTCATTTCCCATCTAGTGGTTAGAGGGCCAAAATTCATGTATATATATTATTCTAGTATTTGTGTAGGTGTTGAAAGATGTCTAAGTTGACCCTGGGTGGTCTAATATTTTGAAAATATATTTTTTTGTAGAAAAAGGAGGGAATGGATAGTAACTCTAAAATTAATACACTAGTACCATGTGGTGCTACTATCCCTATTATGGCACTAGTGTACAAGTGGCATAACCTGAGGCATGAAGGGCCAGGATGTTAGAATGAGGGTTTGGGATTAATTTAGGGATGTCTAGGGATGCTAGTGGCCTATACAAAGGCTAGATAAGTGTGAAAAAAGGCCCCAAGTTAAGTCTAGGGTTAAGTTAGGGATAGGTGGTCTCAAGTAACACTCAAGTGTCATTTTTAGGTGATTATATTTAACCCCCCCCCCCTTTATTCTAAAAATGCAACAAAGTGAAATGACTAGGATAAAAGAAAAATAAGCATACCTAGACTTACTTAAGAGGTGAAGCTTGAATTTGGTCTGAGTATGTGAATCATGCTCCATTTCATGTCTTGTAAGTGAAATGTGCATAGATCAATCCTTACTTAAGAGATATCAAAAGTAAAGACAAAAGTGAGTAAAGAAGTAAGACTGAGTAAAGAGATAAAATTGAGTAAAGGGATAAGAGAGAGGAAGGGAATGAATACACCTCACTAGATATGCAAACCAATGTAAAAACTTATTGATAACCTATGTGTGTGTATGTATATAGTGATCAATCAATGAATAGTTTGGCCTGAGTTGATGGCTTAATTAATCTCCATGTATGGGTGGATTAATAACTCAATCCAATTTTGACTCCATCATTACCCACCATGCTTGGTGGATTGTGACCTTTGAATAGCTTGGATTAGATTGATGGTGTGGCCAACCCTCTCATGTAGGTGGATCAAGAATTTAAGTAGACTTTGAATCTGTCATTGTTTACCCATGTGTATTAGATGCATTTGAAACTAAAACTACAAGATGTAACTGGAAATGTCTAACTAGATATATCTAACTAGAGATGTTGACTCTATGATCACTCAGGTATATTAAGCAACTCTGCCACTCGAGAATGCCAACCATTGTAAATAAAATAAGGCATGAATCTGGTGTGTAACCTAAAACATGGTTTCTAATGTGTAAAATGTAGAGAATGACATATATTTTTCCATTCCATCTTATCAACTAATGTGTAAGTGAGCATATGGAAATAATGTGTTGTACACATGTCCCCAAATTTGATATCTGAGCATATAGATTCTAGACTAAGTTATAATAATTTGTGTTTGAGCATCTAAAATAAAATGAGAATGATCATGTCATGCATGATGACCCAATATGAGTAAATTTTTATAAATCTAAACTAAGATGAGCTAAAAATGGTAAATTTGTAATTAAACATGTGTAAAATTAAACTATACTTGTACTCTTTTTGCCAATCTAGAATTTTTTAAAATTGAGGCTACTGGATAGTAGTACCATATCTTGGATGGTAGCGCCATGTGGTGTTAGTGTCCCAATTTGGGTGCTAATATGTGACTATTTTGATTTTTTTTTAACTATAACTGATCTCTATGTCATAGTTTTCCATTGTGTTTACCTAATTTTGATTCCTGTATTTTGAGCCTATATGTTGAAAATTGTACTCGAAGTACATTTTGATAGCCTGATCTCTATGAAAAACCCTATGAATGCCCCTATTTTGATGGGAGTTATTGAACTTATGTAAGAACTATCCTCAAAATAAAAAACTATATAAAATGTGTGTTATCTAAATCATATATGATATCTACAAAATAATCCAATATAATGTGCATACATAACATCAAAATGTAAGATAATCTGAGCATAAGTTTGTAATGTGTGATGTATGTTATGTATGGCATTCGTAATGTTGTCAAGATATATATAAAAATGTATATGAATAAAAAAATTGAGTAATAACTAAGTAGTTACTTAGGGGGTGGGGCATGATGTCCATCAAGACACCCAAATAGGAAGGGGAGATGCATGAGGTATTTCATGTCATCCAAAACTAGAATGTGTGTCAAGCAAGAATAAGTGTCATGGCCATGATGTGTACAATAAAGCATACATACAACACACATGAGGTATATAAATTAGGCCGAGGGGATACAATACAAAAGACATGAACACATGTCACTAAATCTAAGAAAGCAAGACATATAAGGACATGTTCAAATGTCCACATACATAAGCAAAAAGCAAGTTGGATTATAGCCACATAGAATAACATATTAAAATGTTCACATACATAATCGAGATAGCACACACAATTACATGTACATGTGCATACATACAGTGAAAAGAAGTGGTGTAGATCCATATAGCAATATCACATTCAAATGCCTTTAGATAGAAGAAGAATAGAGACATAATTAAGTCTATACCAGGAAAGATAGAAATGAAAGTATGCATGATCATGTAATACAAATATGTGTAAGAGCTGAGATATACATAGACTAAGTCTAAAGTAGTATTAGATGACAAAATTATTGAGTAAGTGTAGCATGATCAATATCAAGATATAACAATTCTAAAGCTATGATGTAGAGTGTAGAAAGATATAACTTGGTAATAAAAACTATGTAGGGTGTCCCAAATGGGTGAATGTGTCAAATGAAGAACTCATGTATCTATGTATATGCCCCCAGTAGGTAGATAATATCAAATTTGGATCAGTTTAATGGACCTATGTCCTATAAGCAACTTGCAAGCACTCGACAAGAATAAGTGAAGCTTGTATGTATGATAAAACCAACTATACTAAGATAGCTATCATATGTAGTGTCTAGAAAATATAAGAGGTGTAAACATGGCAATGTATACAATCTAAATTTTATGTATTTTTTGAATAAATATTTGAATGTTTTTGTGTTTTTGACATCTTATATTATTTTTGTATCTTTTGAGTAAATATTTGAATGTTTTTGAGTTTTTGATATCTTATATTGTTTTTGTATTTTTTTGATATAATCTATATACACGAAACATGAAAATGTAACTATATATAATGAGGAAGAAATAAGGAAAGTATGTACAAGAAGGGAGGAACAATACTAACTGATGAGTTTCATGAGAAACTCACTATCAATGTGGCTTGTGTCAAATAAAGGAAAAATGATCATGCATGTTATATGAAAAGGTAACTAAGGTCTCAGAACCCATTTTACTGAGTGATCTATAGCTATCACTACCTATGAAGTGGTGTTAAAAATCCATGAAACTAATTGTGGTGTTTTGTGAACTGTAGGGGTCATAGGGACCCATCTCGTATAAAATGTTATAGCTATCATAGGTGCCCTATGTTGAGAACCCTAAGAACTCAATAATATTGATCTCAAAATAAAATGAGTAGAGGGAGGCCCTCTAAAATATGTAACATATCTCTAACGTAAGGGTCTCTCTAATAATGGCCTTCATGGGAGAAGATGCATACTAGAAACATTTTATTAGTATACCTCACTTTCACTAATCATTTTATTGAACTCTGTGGTGTACTGATAGGAACTATGGTTGGAGTTGTAACTGGTAACTGAGTTGTAACTGGTAACTATGGTGTAACTACCTATGGGATAAGTAAAGGATACTCATATGAAATACCCTTAACTATGATCACCTATTTTGCATGTATATATTTAAGGCATTTATGCACAGTGTATAGGATGGCTCATAGTTGTTATATCCATGGCCTACCCAGTAACATGTCAAATGTGCCTACACTAGGTACTACTAATAATCTAGTGGCCACATATGTTGGTCCAACCTATAGTGGAAGTATAATATCCCTAATAGAACTATGAACATGGCCACTAAAACCATGAATAACTATATTTTTATGAGATATATCCTGCTCTGAATACCCCAAATGTTGTATAAGTGCGATAGTGCACATGTTAATACTTGACCCATTATCAACCTTAACACTCTGAATATGATGATGATATATGTAGGTTCATACAAAGAGTGCATATAAATTTGAATCATCATCAATAATCTCCAACTCTGAGAAAGTGATGAGTGGTCTAGTTAGTACTATAGTATGGTACACACCAATGATATTATGTATGGGTGTGCATCCTTTGTAGTAGTGTGATATGACGTCGATGGTGGATGTGCCTGATACATGTATTAAACACCTAAAGTCCCCCCTACATCATTTATTGTATGCTTTAAAAATGGATCTAAGAATATTTTCAATGCCTTAGCTTCTGTTTGTTGAACTTTGGGTGCCTTTGTGGGTGTGCCCACATAAATTATGTATGCTTCTATCAAATATTTTATCTTATGTTTCAATGTGATGCACCAGTTTGTTGTATGGTCTAGTGCCCTATGATATTCATAAAATACATTAGAATTATAGTTTTTTGAAATAGGTCATGTCATATCAACCTCTTTGATAGGAAGAAGAGATAGGACATTACATTCCATGAGTTTTAAAACAGGTGCTGGTGATTTTAGAAGGTTGGTGAAAACTCTCCATGGAGGAACTAACAAAACTAGGTGAAGAGATGGCTTTGAAGCTATGTTAATTATTTCCTTTAGATCACTCTTATTTTCAGTGTCCCTTACCTTGTATGGAGGCTTACTATAACTCTTATCATTTGATTCTAATCCACTTGTTTATTTTAGTTTACTTATAGAGAGAATCTTGTCTTCCCTTTCTATTGTGTAACATAAATCTGTGAAGTTTGAAAACCTGTTGAATAAGATAGCTTCATGTAATGCTGGTAGTAGGCTTTGTTTGAATATGTATTGGATCTCTCTGTCTACCATGGGGACATACAACTTTAATAATATAGTCTTATATTTCAAGATTATTCTGTAATAGGCTCATTGGAATTTTTCTTCAATTATGCTACTTTAGCATATGAGATCTAATCATTGATGTTTATTGATAAGTGTCCTAAAAATATATCCACCAATGGAGTGAATGTGGTGATAGTTGGATAAATAAAATCATATAACCACTATAAGGCATAATCCTTTAAACTACATGGGAAAAACTTAATAAGGATCTAATCATTGGACACATAGTCCAAACATGATGCATTAAAAGTTGGTTGATGGTACTATGGGTCACCCTTACCATCATACAAGGTAAGCTTAGGTACCACAAATATAGATGGAAAAGGAGTTAATTCTACATGATGTGCCAAAGGTGTATTTTAAAAAACATGAGAATCCAAGGCATGTGATGGACTAGTAGCTCCTTTCTCAAGATGTAACACCTTAGCCTACATAGAAAGAATCTCATGCATAAGGGATTGTACATATAGAGAGGAGGAACTAGCCATACGAGGTGTAGCTACTACTGAAGGTTGTCAAGCTAAAATAGGTTGTTGTCCAAATTTAGTCACCCTCAAAGTAGGTGTAATAATGTTGTTATCTGGGGGAGTAGAAGTTTGACCCTTATTTGATTTGTTCATTATTTCCATTATGGCTTGTATAACTTATGCATGATCATGGGGCTATTCTCAAAGTCTATCTCTAAAACTCTATATAATCTCATCCTTATTGACTATAAGATTTTCATTATCAAGTGTAGAGAGAATGCATTGATTCCCATCTTGTGTATTATTTTAATCTTGATTGTATTTTCCATCTTGTACTTTATGATTTGGTTATGAAAGAGTTTTAGGCACAATTTTGTTAGGTGTAGATGTATATACATGATGAACACTAGCATATTATGAAGACTTTGTACATGTAATTTGATTTTTCAATAATGTGACCTTTTCACTTAATAATTAATTTCATTCTATAATTCTGATATTAGCTTTCTCATATTGGTAATTGGATCCTTTAGAGTCTCACAAGTACAAACCCTAGTTTTTTTATTAAACATGTAGGCACACACCCTATAAGGGAGAGGTGGAGGCATATATAGGTTGAGTATGGGAATTAGTAACAATATTATAGGTTACATCATCTCATGGAAGAGTGATAGCATGGACTTGGTTAGAGGGAAAGTAGCTATCACCCTCATGGAGATGAGGAGGAGAAGGAGATTCTTTCCTATGCATAGGATATGCCATTGAAACTTGAAACATGGTTGTTAGGGTATTAAATTTATGGATTAAGTCCAATAAACTAAATTTTAATTGATCCTTTATGTATGTAAGGATTTATTTCTTAATTTAATTCCACATAAGAGAATGATAACATGCTCACGATCGAATGAAATATGACATAAATTTTAATTGATATAAAGCATCATGTACATATGTGTCTATGTCATCTTTCAATTCATTCCAAATGAAAGGAAAAAAATATGCAAAGGAAGATAGAAAACTTTATATTAAAAAGTGAAAAACTTCATCGATTATTATTATTATCATGATTATATGAAATACAGGAATATAAAATTTGAATGTGGGTCTTAAAAGGCTAAAAACATAAACACCAGGGTTATCTAGGGTTAGGGTTTATGCAATATTCAAAGTAAGTCAAGTTCACCAAATGTTTTAACCTTTTAAGACTTAGATAAATGTAAATCTTATATTATTAAAGAGTTGAGTATAATAAATTAGGGTAGAAATATGCAATAAATACAACCACTAATTTGTTACAGAATTAAGTTAATTTGACCTTTCTAAAAATAGAAATAAATAATGTAAATGAGAACTTAGTTGAAAAATAACTGAGATAGATGATCTAAATGTTGAAAATTGAGATAAAAATCGGTCTAAATGTCACAAATAGGATCTAGATGTCAAAACCCCTCCTGGATAGTAGCACCATGTAGTGATAGTGTCCCTATTTTGGCAATAGTGTCTTTTGTACATAACTATTCTAAACTTCTAGGTACACATGTGTTTGGGTCTATCAAGACTATTCTTGTGTGCATGAGTTTTAGATCCTTTTAGGTGACATATTTTAACTAATTTTATGAGAAAACCCCAATCCTCTATGTTTTTAGGACATCCAATTGGTACAAGTAGTAAAGTGTATTATTAATGGGATAGGTAAGACATCCTCAACACCCCACTATGATGAGTTACCTACATACCAATACTCTGAAGAGGGATCAAGACTAATTTACTTATCCCTACTTAAGTTCTAATGTAAGTGCAATAAAATATAGTATTATTATTCACTTGAGTGCTTTGAATTTTCTTGAGACTATAAATTTGAGTAATTTGAGCTTAGGAATGTTGTAGATGGTTGTATACAGAAGTAGGGAAGAATAAGGATTGATAACCTTGATTTCACACAACTTGCTCTGAGTTTGTATGTATAATTTGTGTCTCATTTCCCATCTAGTGGTTAGAGGGCCAAAATTCATATATATATATATATATATATATATTGTTTTGGTGCTTGTGCGGGTGTTAAAAGAGGTCTGGGCTGAACCTAAGTGGTCTAATATTTTGAAAAGATATCTATTAGTAGAAAAAAGAGGGAAAGGATAATAGCTTTAAAATTGAGACACTAGTGCCATGTGGCACTACTATCCCTATTATGGCACTAGTGTTTAGGTGGTAAAACTTGAGGAATGAAGGGCCATGATGTCATAATGAGGGTCTAAGACTATTTTAGGGATGTTTAGGGACGCATGTGGCCCACACGAAAGCTAGATAAATGTAAAAATAGGCCCTAAGATAGTTCTAGGGCTAAGCTAGGGATAGATGGTCTCAAGTATCACTCTTAGAACTCAAGTATCATCTTTAGGTAATTACACTAACCTTGGGTATCTATAATATTATTCTCTGTTTATTTTAACTTTTATTGTGGTTCTCTCCAAAAGCCTTTAGAGTTGTGTTTACTAAGAGAAATAAACTATTTCCTTCTTGTACTCATGTAGTTTCTTTTTTAGTCTACATGAGTATTTCATAGGCATTCTTATTTTCTTTAAAATCACTATTTCTCCTCTTAATCCTAGATCTTTTGCATGTACCTAGTGCTTTGTGATTTATGGGAATCAGCATATTGTTGTTTATTGGGTAACTAGTTACATGTAGTATATTATTAGTTGTTTCTTGCAATTATTTTTCAAGCATTGTTTTTAAAAGTTTTTGATTCTCATAAGTTATAATAAATTTACTCTAAATATGTATCTTTGATTGTGGTGAGCTTATTTTTCTTATTGATTGTTTATGTAAATGTCAATCTTTACACATATTAAATGATGATCATATTTCAATTCTATAAAACACTCCCTAATTTTTAAATACGTTAATCTAGAAATAAAATTAAAATAATATCATACTCCATTAATCTCAAAATAAAATTATAATGATATCATAAAGACTACATTACCCCAGTATCTTTTTATGATGGTTTTTTCCAAAACTAGAATTCTTCTCCCTTTAATTATACAAGATTAAATTTCAACCCATGTTTTTTTTTCAAATTGAAACCCTCATTATTTATTATTAGTGCATGTCTTAAAGGCATGGTACTATACTTTTTTCCACGGGCATTTAATTTGGTCAATGTTTTCTTTCTGACCAATTAAAATAGGCTATGCATTTGAAAATTACAATTTGCCTATGTTTTGTGGAGGGTAGTTATATACTATTATTTTTTTGGTTAAAATTATGTGGTGTGTAGCTTGGATAGGTTTTGTCCAACCAAATGTTCTCCATTTCTTATGAATCTAATTTTATTAGGTCCATAGATTATAGATGCATAGTTAATAAGCTTTTTTGGTAGCTATAGTTTGTTAATATCTTTGGCAGCATATAGCAGTAGTTTTATTTCCAAAATGAGTCATTGCAAGTAGCACCATATGTTGTGCTACTTGTGCCACTTACAATTCACTATTATTTCCACCTATAGCTATAATGGCTTGCTTGCATAGTGGTAGGGGTGGTGGCCAGGATAGAAAGCTACTGTGGTAACTATGTTATGTGCAAATTTTTGTTACAACCATTTTTAACAACATAGGGACTGATTATAGCTTGCTTGCATAGTGGTAGGGGTGGTGGCCATGATAGAAAGCTACTATGGTAACTATGTTATGTGCAAATTTTTGTTACAACCATTTTTAACAACATAGGGACTGACTAAAGGACCCTCTATTTTTAACAAATTCTTCAAATGGACACCATTTATTCAATGTTATACTACTATAACCTGCCACTGGACAATGTTGATATAGGTTTATTTTAACATCTTTTGTAAATAAATTTAAATTTTTCATTGAGTATATAAAAATTTTGATAGAGTTCTGAGAAATTGGATATTATAATCCAAAGAATAGAATGAAGAGTTTATTAATTCAATTAATAGCTATTAACATATCTAAATGTGTTTTAAAATAACCTTAGGTTTTAATCAAATGTTTTTATTTGCATGAAAATACTATTTCTACATATGTAGGGAATGTTTTTATTAGGTCTAGTCTTTTTCGTATGCTATCACAACCTTTGAAATAGTAAAATACTTTTTCAAGGTTCCATACACTCTGCAGGGAATGTTTACAAATTTTCATCCAGTGGTGAGGCTACAGGAAAAATGTCAAAACAAATTTATGGTTAATTGCATCCAATCCTAAAAAGAACTTAGAACCTTACTTTTTGCCAGGTCTTTGAACTAGAGCTCTTTGAGATACACCTAAAACATAATCTAACTTAGCTTTCAAGCATGTAAAACCATTAAATAAGTGATAATTATAGAAAAAACTCAACCTAATTCTAAATTTGCACTTGAGCTCTATAAATTTTAGGCCTTGTTAATAAACAAAAACCCAAACATTTTTTTTAAAAGGTCTTAGCAAGTTACGAGATAGAAATTCACGGATCCCATGAAGGTGGGGGTGTTGTAATTATTGAGGAGTTATTACCTCACATATAAGTATACTCTTCTTTTTTTACAGGTGATGCTCACCTTCAGGTTTTAAGACTTTAAGCTACTCAGAGAACTCCCCAGATTTTTATTATGTAAACAAGAAAAAAAAATTGATGTACATTAAAATGTTTGATCTCGAGAATATTGCATTATATTCAGACAAAATTTGGTATGTTTTTGGGATTTTGATTGTGTCTATAAGCATTCCCATGACTATGTTTCAAATGAGCCAGGCTAATACTTTTGAAACTAAAGATTTGATTTTTCATCAAGATGTTGGTTAACTTTTCCATGTTATCCCTTGAATCCTGTCATTGGGTGACTAAGCTCCTTGATATCGTATCCTCTTAGGTAAATCTCTACATATTCCTTATAAATGCTTTTCAAACTACCATGGATGCATATTCCATTAAATTACTCACTAGTGGTATGCAATTCATCCTAGATCAAATTACCCTTCACAAATGATAATTTAGCTTCTCTAGCTTGATTACAGTGGGTCTACAAAATGTCTAATTTAGCATACTTTGCTTACTTGGTGTTGACATAGCATTTATTTGGTATCTTAGTTATCAATGTTTTAAAAATATGACTATTATCTTTTAAACATCCATTTTTATCTCACACCATCTAATTATTACTTCACGGATCACCACAACCATTGATCTAGATGCGAAGGATAAAATGCCATTGGTCACTTTTACTTTATTGAAAATTCCTCGTCTATCTTGCACCATTGGATCAATTTAATTTAGATGAACATGTACTATTTATCATGATCAATGGATTGTGCCCCATGCTCTGTGGATCATCAATTTAGATGTGTATGCTTTAATGCGTAGTGTTGATATTCAAAAGGTATTCAGGTTTAATTTGTGGCATGTAGTTGTGCCAATTATCATTCTTATATTTTTTGATAAGATATTTTACTTTTTAATGTCCAACACGCACTATTAGATCATCCTTGGGTTACCAAACATGCTTTGTTAGATCATGATCTATGAGATGCATTGGCATTGGCTGCTCAATATTCTTTTACTAAGAAGGTGACACTTATGACCCTCTCACTTGCCCTGGGACTCCTACGAGGCTTAAATTTGATGTTCATGCAATCATCATTTGATGTCTACACGAATGACATTGACATTCATGTGACCATCAAATTTTAACTTCAATGGTTAATTTTTTTAGATTTGTTTTGACATCAATCCACTTATTAATGATGTTTGTACGATGGTCATTGACATCCACATAAACATCATAATTTAAACTGTAGTGGTTTAATTATTGAGCTTCATTTTGATGTATGTGTGACTTTCAATGACATCTATGTGACCATCATTGACGTTGACACCATCGTCACAATTTGAACTCCAATGGTTTTTTGTCGTGGCCTAATTTTGATATTTGTATGAACATTTTACTATTTTAGACAAACTTTGAAAGCTTATATCTGGAAGCCAAAAACTCATAAGGGAACCAAATTTGGATCAAATGATCTCAGCACTGAGGGCATTAATTATATGTGATTCTTTGGGTTCACAAGGCATCTTAATGATACTTATGAAATGCACAAGTAGACCAATTTATTCATTTATGCGTGATGGGCAAGATAGCCTAGTCCTTTTAGCCTTATGCATAGGAACTTTTAGTTGATCCTATAAGCTTTGATGACTTCTCTAAGGTTTGTGCAAACTTGCCTATGACCTTGAACTTGTTAGACACCATTAAACTTGATTTTAAACCTATTCGTCAAAGATATATAAAATGCACTTCAAGCTAAGTTAAAGTGTTTCAAAAGATTTGTAAGCACTATGATCTTCTCCTTATCATTGGATGCTTCATTCAATGTAAGACTCTGCTCAACTTCCTGCTCTATGGTTGACCTAAAGAACATTGCATTACATCTAGAGAAAATTTTGTATGTGGGCTAAATCTAGCCAACATTTTTCTAATGTCCCTCCACAAAAAATGCTTGTTGTACTTGAAAATGCTATGGGAATAAAAATGCCATGTATTTCTCTTGATACCACGTAAGCTTGAGGACCCCCACACTAGCATATAACCCTGGTGAAAATCCAAGCACCAACACCTAGGAGTCAAAAAATAGTAATTGAATCGAATAATATGTTCTAAAAGTTTCATTGTTTACAAGATCTCTTATGTTATTAACAAAGTATTTTATAACTTGAATGTTAATACTTCATCTTAAAGCATCTTAACATGTCAATGTTTATTGTTGATTATTATTAGTTTAGGGAGTAAAAGTTATTTTTTTTATTAAAATTATTATCGATGAAGACATCATGGAAATTTACATGTTCAGCCAGAATGAGTAATATATGAACATATATAGCATTAAAAATTATTTATCGATTTTAAAGTTTACCTTAGCTATGAAATTATTTTTTGTTGTTTGTTATTTATTTCTTCATGTTGCAAACATTAATTAATGTTCTGTAAATTATTATATTACAAATGTTTGTGTTGTGGTCAATCTAAATATTTGATATATATATATATATATAATGAACATGTACTTGTTAACTATTGTTACTGCTTTTTTTTTAACTTGTTATTATATCAATTGACAAATACATTTGGACCATGTGTAGTTTTTATTGAATGTCATATTGTGTGTTATCTTTTAAAAAATAATAATGAGTTCCAAGTGACTTGTATATTGTAGATACTATATTTACCTTCTTGATTGATGTATTTGAAAAGGTATTTGCATTTATTTTTGAAAGTATTTAGAACAAATACATTTGAAAAAAAAATCAAATGTTATAGACTATTTTGTAGAAAATTTATTTCTTTAAAAAAAATTCAATTTAGCTTCTTTTGTGATTGCCTTCATTATTTACTTATTTGAAAAGGTACTTACATTTTTTGTTTGATTTGAGAGTACCTTTTAGCTATTTGGATTGATTCAATTAGAGCGAATGATTTATTTCTACATAAAAATCTTTATATAGAATTCAATTAATTGTAGATGAAGATTGAATTTAGCTTCAACTATTAGTGGATTAAAATATTGATATTTGTCGAATGAAAATTCCATCTTTGTCATTGCTAATACAATTGCACTTTTATGCAATAGGGAAACCATGAGAACCAAAAAAAAGAAACCAAAAACTAGATCAAACGAAATGTTAATAGATGTTGAAACATATAAATAATAACTAAAGATGTTTTTTTCGAGCATTGATGATGCACTAAAATATAGTCAGCTTTTCTGAATTAATTCATTTAAATACAATGTAGATGACTATCTTTTTGATGCAATTCAAGTTTTCCTAAATTTTCGTTACACATCAAATGAATCATGAAATAGAATGATTGATTATTTCATAGTATGCTTGAATAATAGAAATATAGATGCAATACGATCATACAAATATGGAATGCATTCTAATATGCTTTACAATTTGTATGGAATACGTGATAAATAAATATATTTATGCAAAATGAAGCTTTCTGCAAAGAAAGATATAAATGTAACTGAAATTGACCTATGGGGTGATACATTTTGTATCCAATGGATTTTTAAATGGTTGAACATATCAATTTCTTTATGATCACTAATACAGAAAAGAAAGTATTTACACTTTAACAGAGAGTCATCAATACCATAATATTCAAAATTATTCAATGACAACAATCCTTTCTATGGCCACTATGAGCCTTTGTTATGCAAAAGAACAAATGTTGAAACTACTGAAACTAGTGAAATTGAAGAATTTAAATTGTTAATTACATGTGCAAATCTTCAACATGAATGGGATGTTAATTCATGTGAAATGAAAAATTATGGCCTTTATCTAGCATCACTATTCGCTAATAGTTGTGGTAAAAGTGTATTCAATGCTATAAGCTTATTAACACAAAATGAATCTAATGTTCAATCTCTTATATGCTATATGGCATAAATATTTTAAAATGCAGTTTTCATAATGGATAAATATGCAATGCATTGCTTGCAATTATGCCAACTAGAATTATCAAAAAATGAAAATAGAAACATCTCGAATTGAAAAGAATATATCAATATGATTTAAATTCTATATGAAAAAGTAAAAATAGAGGGTGGCCATTTATGCTTATTATGGCTTTCAAATATTTTGCAAATTGAAATTCAGAACTGGTCAGTAAGAAGCAAAAGAATCATTAACATATACAAAAATTTCTTATAGCTAAAATAAATATACAACATAATTTCATTTGAAATAGACATAATGCATACTCATTATGAACTTTTATGAAAAATATATGAGGTATCGATTCCAATAAATTTGTCTCATGCACATGTGCATATAGTAGATGAAGAAATGTGCTTATAAAATTTAAATGCAATAGACAAATGAAATTACATGTCTCCTAAAATAAGTGCACAAGAGATTGGTATCTTGATCATATCACCATGTACAAAAGAAACAATGATTAAAAAATAAGATAGGAATACTTGGAAAAAAAAAGAGAAAAAACATTGTGTTTGTTAAAAAAATAAATTCGTGAAGAAAAAACAATGGCAAATATTATAGAACAAAAAAATGTTGAAATGGATAGTGATAAAGTTCCAACGATTATAGGAATAGGAAAAAGAAAAAATGTGAGTGAAAAATAGTTGCCATTGAAATGTGACACAAAGAAAAATATATCATTGCATTGTTTAAAAAAATATATAAAAAATAAATAATGAACATGCAATGCAAATAGAAAAAGCAATCAAAATATACTCATGAGAGATTAAAGATACACCTACTATTGCTTGTTCAGTTTGTGAACATTTACACTCTAAAAAAGACATAGTTAATATTAACAAAGATATCACTAACATTTGGTCTTCAAATAGTATTGATTTTAAATTTGAACAAAATAAAATATGACAACTATGCAAACAATGCAAAAACTTGATCAAAAATGAAAAGATGCCTATGTTCGCTTCTCCTTTTCGAATAAGAAGAATCAAAACAATAGAGGTAGTTCAAAAACTAAGCTTGTTAGAAGAAAGATTAGTTTTTATATGCATTGTTTTTGTACAAATAAGATAATTTAAAAGAGCACAAATAGGATTGTTTGGAACAATTATAAATATGCATGTTGATTTTGATCGTATTTAAAAGGGATTGCCTAGAAAACCTATAAATAAAGTTCAAACAATTGCAGTTAAAGTAAAGCATAAATTGGAATATAAAAATGCATATGTAAGAGAGAACATTAGGTCAATATGTGTCATGGATGCATTGGCTAAACTAGACAAAATGCCATTGTACATGCAAGAAAGAGTTGCAATTAAAAAAATTGGTATGTCACACTTGAAAATAAAATTAGGCAATCAACAAAAGACATTGACAACATAATAGACATTGATAACAATGTAATTAAAATTGACACAGAGCCAATAATAGAATCAGTTATACATATATTTGAAAGTGCATATTCAATAAAATATTTAGAAACAAAAATTATCGAAATTGCACCATCTAAAGGCTTAAAACCATTATATATTTTCCAATACAAGTTTTCAAAAAAAAATGAACTTCCCAACTTTGTACTATGGTTGCAGTTGACTTGATGATATTACAAAAACATTCTCATATCAAAAAATAGCAAAATAAAAAAAATTACATGAAAACAATGATATTGTAACTCATATTACAAACCTTTTTTTCAAAGCAATTAAAATTATCATACAACAAGTTTGTAGGTGTGTATAGATATGCATACGAAAAGGTGAATTGAAAGGGAAAAAAATTATACAAAAGATGTTAAAAGAAAATCAAACATAGAGAAAATGTTAAAATCTCCAATAGCTTTTGAATTTTTAAAAATCATTCAAATATCATCTGACTATTTGAAAAATACAAAGAAAAATATTTTTTCAATGATAAGGAAATTAGGAATGCCTACTTTTTTGGTTACTTTAACAAGTGAAAAAAAAATTGGAAGCCATTATGCAAAGCATTAGCAAATATATATGTATATATAAAAACACCACTAGAGTATAATGAAAACATATTTGAAAATGATATTGATGCAATAATAAAAAAAAACCCAATAATTTACAATCGTATATCAATCATAGGGTCAATGCATTCAAGAAAATGATGATGCAAAATAAGCAATTATTTGGCCAAATTGTAGGCTAATTCTTTGTCACAAAATTAAAAAATAGAGAAAATGAACATGTTCATTTTATGCTTTGGATACATGATGTCCCTATAAATGGCCATTGTGAAAATGTGTAGATTTAAAAGTTTATTGACAATTATGTGTCTTACAATTCACTACTGTTTGATGATAATTTAATAAAAATACAAACAGATCATCATACACACTTGTAAAAAATATAAAAAATCATACTGTAGATTCAATTTTTCATTGCCTCCAATGGATAAGACAATTATACTAAAACCTTTAGAAAATAATGATGACAAAACTAAAAATTGTGTCAAAGCTCTTTTAAAAGAACTTTAAAATAAAAAATATGACAAAAACGTAACATTTGAAATATTTTTAACAAATGAGAATTTGACTAAGAAGAGATATTTGACATTATTACAATCACTAATTACCCATCTTGTTATAATGTTAAAAAGAGAACCAGTGGACATGTGGACAAATTCTTTTGCAATTCATGTTTCCAACCTTTGGTATGCAAATATAAATACAATTTATTTTTTATGCATATTCAGCAGCAACATGTCGCACATCATACATGACTAAGCTAGATGAACACTCACAGGTGCTTTTTGCAAAGTACATGATAAACTATTGAAAATAAATGAAAATAAAGTCAAATTCATAAGAAATCTTGGTAATACTCTCCCTAATTATCAACAACTATCTAGTCGTTAGGCTGTACAAATTGTCCTTTATTTACCACTACATTATGCTTCAAGAAAAACAACATTTATAAACACATCGTCATTGTCAAATAGAACATGCATTTTAAAAATACCAAAAAAATTATCACAAGAACATGATGATTCTGAAATCATTATGTGTGCTTCTATCACTGACAAATACAATGGAAGGCTTAAATATTTAGAGAATATATGCCTAGTAGAATATGTAGCATACTATATGGGAACATCTTAAAATATAGAAAAGACAAAAAAATCACAAATAATACACTATGTCAGACACAATGACCATATCGACCTTGAAAACTATTAAATAAAAAAAATGATGCTATTTATACCGTATCGAGAACCTAAAGAGTCATTGAAAGAAAATTTTCAAATGTGGTCGTTGGATTATGCTATGCATAAAGAAAACATAGAAAATATAGAGCAAAATTTCAATGCACAATTACAATTAAAGTGGGGAAACATTGACACTGCCATTGCAGATGTCCAAGGAAAACAGAATATAATATTTGACATCGGCAATGAAAATGAACTTGAAAAATGCTTTGTGATAATTAAAAAATATGATATCAATGCCAACATAAATCATATCACAAATAAAACAATAATAAATATCGAAAGAAAAAACACACTTGAAATAAGCAAACAACCATTCCTCATAAGCAAAGAAGACTATTTCAACTCACAAAAATAGTTAAATCATCAGCAACAACATATTGTAAAAGATATCATAATGAGGAAAATATTATCTCCAAATGAGCCATTGTATTTGTTCTTAACAGGCGAAGCAAGAACAAGAAAAATATATACAACAAAAGTGATATGCCAAGCAATATGTTGCTTTTACAATAAACAACTTGACATTGATCCTCTTAAACGAAAATGTATTATTGTTGAATTAACTAGCAAAGCTGCATACAATGCAAATGGTGCAACTACCCACTCTATTTTTCAATTACCCCATAGAATTTCTACAATACTTCCATTAGATATAAATAATTTGAATATAATGACTAAAAGATATGAATAATTATGCATAATACTTATTGATGAGGTATTTGTAATAGGAACCCATATGTTTTATAACATAGACAAGAGGTTTCCTCAAATTTTGCATACTCCTACAATTCCTTTTGTAAATATAAACATATTTTTTTGTAGTGACTTCTAACAAACGCAACCCATCCAAGACAATTGGATATTTAAAAATCCAAAAGTGCATGGTGAAATAATACCATATGCATTTTGGACCAACAATGTCAAATACTTTGAACTAGAAGAAGTTATGAGACAACGAGATAGTAAATTTATTTCAATATTAAATAGTATAAGAACATCCAAGCAAACATAAAATGACGATGAATACTTAAATGACCATTGCTATAGACTTTCTCCACTTGATCCAACATTTTCATATTTGTTACATAGAAATAAAGATGTTCAACTTCACAATGAGAAAATGCTTACTATTTTACAAGGAGAAATGTATGTGCAAAATGCAATTGACCATATCTAACCCAATGAAATTGATAAAGAATTTGTAGATAGTAAAAAATCCATATTTCCAAATAAAATAATCCTTAAAAAATAAATTCTAATAGAACTAATTGGTAGAAATTATAATATAGTTGATGGCTTAGTCAATGGTGTAGATGGTATTTTCAAATATTACACAAATGATATTAGTAATATTGTATGGATAGAATTATATGATTTAAATGTTGGCAAATTTCAAAGACAAAAAATGAAACACTTGTACACTGAACACATTCACAAACAATGGAATCATATAGCAAGAATTGCAAAAAAAATAAGCATAAATAATAAATACCTATGTGAAAACAATTTCCTATTCAAATAACATGTGCAAGAACAATCCATAGATCACAAGGATTAAAAATTAATGCTTTATATTTTCACCCACATCAAGTGAACTACCATGGCTTCGTTTACACTGCACCATCTCGAGTCAAAAGCATGAAACATTTGTACCTTATAAACAGATTAGAAAAGAAATTATTTTTAGTATCTAATGAAGTGCAAAGAGAAATGTAAAAAATTCATCAATTTGCACAATGGAAATTCTTATGTGACTTTAGATACAAACTCTCAGAATATTTCACTATATATTCTTTGAACATAAGTAGCTTGCAGTTGTACTTAAAAAATATAACAAATGATAATTAACTCATGGTTGCACAGGTATTATGCTTACAAGAAACTCAAACAAATACAATGCAAAATAAAAATAATGCTAACAAATAAATTTTATTGCTTTTCTACAATGAATATTCATAGTATCATGACATGATGTAAAAAAGTAATTTCCAAGCAAACTATTGAAACATTTAATATGTCAAATCTAGAAACAATTACAATTGACATCAGCTATTTAAACATATACATCTGCATATCAAATATCTACTTAGCACCAAAAATTCCCCTTGTAGATCTATTAACATTCATAGAAAACATTACTTCAGCTGAAAATGACAATATGATTATCATTTTGATTAGTGACTTAAACATTGACATGATGCAAAACAAAAGTTTCCAATGCCAACTATGGCGATGTATGAAAAACCACAATTTATTTCTTATAGCAAATATTTCAACTACAAATGAAGGAACAGTCATAAACCATTGCTAAACAAATATTGATCGAAGAAAAATAGGTTCCAATCTCTTTCATGCATATTGGACTAACCACAATGTGATTTTATTTACCTTTCATATTGTAAAATAAGCGAAGAATTATATGATTCTATTTTACAAATCAAATTTCAAATATGACAAATGCAAAATTAATACAACCAAATTGGAAAACAGATATCAAAATAAAAGGTATGCAATATATATTTTTTCTAAATCAATTGTTATTTTTATTTTTATTAGATGCATTTTGTAAATCCAAATATGTTTTTTTCTAAAGAAAATTAAGTTTATTGCTAATTGTTTTTTATTGGTCATTCATTCAACACAAATGGAGTAAAAGATCAAAATAAAACATATAGAAATAGAATCACAAGGACAAGCCAAAAGGTGTGCAGTTACAAATTTTATATTTCTTAGATTCTATTATTATCTAGAAAATGATAGTAACTATAAAAAAAATAGATAGAGAAATTCAATCCATATGCAAGTCACAATCAACGATATCAACAACCACAAATGCAAAGAAATATTTGAAGGTAATGGCCTTATGACATATAGAACAATACTTGACAAACAAAAAATAAGAGAACTTTTGCGAGTTGATTTAATAGACAATAAAAGAGAGATGATAATAACCCTGAATATAGCAGATTCATTAATCTGAATCCATGAAGAAAAAATCTTACCGCATAAAGGTATATCTATTACAAACTTTTCTATAGCTCCAAAAGGTACTTATGATCATGGTGACTATGACTTTATTTTAATAGCAAATAAGACTACTGTAATAGACCTCATAGACCTAGTTTGTTCAAAGCATATGTTCATCTCCAATTCAATAATTCAACAACTTGTGGACACCATAGACTACTATGCAACTGACACTGTAGTGATTATTTATACATCTGCAACAAAAGTTGGCAATGAATTTATTGTGGAAATAATAGATGAAAACTTGCAAAGTGGCAAAGTTAAAGTAAGTTCAATTACATTTATTTCAATCATGTAATGCCAATCAAAGTTATTAATATCAAATCACTAATTCTCTATTTCCATTGACAATTTTTAGGTCTATCTATTCCATACACTGGAAGCTAAATATAATGAAATTGAAATCAAGATACGAAGAAAGGAACTTGCAATTTATCTTTTCAACAACCTTGCAAAATGAGTTGATGCAAAAGATATGAACTTGCATAGCACCCAATCAACATTCATCACTTGTGTACATGCTAAAAGAGATCTACAATGCTTGTAAATGTTAGGATAAAACTATTGAGGTAAATGCCAAATGTGAATTTGTTTAATTTTTTATTCCATTTCAAAAGAAATTTGACATAACATTTTTTCCTTTTTCAATTCAAAAAAAGGTACATGGTACTTTGACAATTGCCCAAGCATACTCTAGCCCCTTTGAGCCAATATGAAAAGGTTGTAATCTTGTAATAGAATGCTTTAGGTCTACCCATGCAACAACATCATATTACAAGAAATGCACAAGTGAATGTGAATATTTCTATCCCACTGACATCTTTGCAATATAAAGACTACCACCAATACCAACATCCAATGCATTGCTAGAGAGGATGCCATTGACCAATTGCTCCCTTTAATTAGACAAACGACACATGTTAAATACATAAAGAAAGCATAGTTGAGCTTTTATCAAGATTGATAATGCAAGGTCGTTTAATAGTGGATAAGAACAATGTCATTAAGCATATCACTACATCAATTGAAGTAGAAGGTATGCAAATTGTTCATAATAAAATATTTTAGAAATAGAACCAATTAATTATAGAAAATCTACACATTTGAATAAATTTATATTTGAACCTCTCAAAAGAGTGATATTAAAAAAATCAAACTACAACAGACTACTTACTTTCATAAGCTAGCAATCAATCATCATCAAGCCACACCATGCCCCCCCCATCCTTCTAAGAACAAGCATGTATAACTCTATATATTGATCCAACAAAAAAACAAATGATTGTAGCATTAGAAAAAGCCTAATAGTTTTATATATTGACAAAAAATGGTATTTAAAAAACCACAGTATCATGATTTGGTACTTTGACTATGACATGGTATAGTGTAAAATTATTGCATAGTTTTTAGTCACTATTAACTGTCACCATGTTGTGTAGGGTCCACCATGAAAATTTTGAAGGCAAAAATGCAATAAACAATTGGCATATGCAACAAAAAAAAATACAAATAGAGACAAAATGAAATGAATATAGTTGACAAACCAATACAGAATTCTGCATAAGAAACTGTATTTAATGAAAATTAGTTTGTTTATAACTTATAACTTGATTTTAACTATTTTTTAATATTTCCATAAAAAAATTCACAATTGAAAACAAATAAAATGTACATTGTCTTTATTCACTAAAGTATGTCAATACATGTATAGAAATTAGAAAAATTAGCTATTTCAATTAACTTATGCAAATGTTTATTTCTATAACAATGAAAAAATGCAATTTTTACTTTGCTAAGTATATAACAAAGAAAATGAAAAAGTGCATATTTTGTCATAGAAAAAATAAATAGACTATATGCAAAATGCATTCAATATGACCCCTGAACACTATGTGAATTGAATCAACCTTCTTATTGTGGACAAATAGCAAAATGTAATATACTTTCTTTCTTCGCTTTCAATTCATTCTTCAAATATAAATTTTGGTTATACTTGTTCACAAAATTCAATTTCCCAACTCTTATCCTTTCAATGAAACCAATAAATAGTAAATGCTTTATGCTTTGGTTTCACTAAATGCTTAAGTTAGAGACTTAACTTCCACCCCAGCTTAGAAGGTGAGTGTTCAGGTCCTCTTGTTTTGCACAATTGAAAATGAACAAAATGTACATTGTCCATATCAAAAATCACAAAGAACTATCTCCTGAATTGTAAAAAAAAATTATGTTAAAATCCAAAAATTAGATCTCTTTCAGTAAAGTATGTTGATACATGTATATAAATTTTGAAAAATAGCTATTTTAGTTAACTTATGCAAATGTTTGTTTGTATAACAATAAAAAAATGCAATTTCTACTTTGTTGAGTATATAGCAAAGAAAACAAAAAAGTGCATACTTTGTCATAGATAAAATAAAAAGACTATGTGCAAAATGCATTCAATATGATTCATGAATATTATGTGAATCAAATCAACCATCCTACTGTGGAGATGATTAGAAGGTGAGTGTTTAGGTCCTCTTGTTTTGTATAATTGAAAACAAACAAAATGTGCATTTTCTATATTAGAAAGTATAAAGAATAATCTCCTCAATTGTGAAATTATTTATTTTATGCTAAAATCTAGAAATTAGATCTCTTTCACTAAATTATGTCAATACATGTATATAAATTAGAAAATTTAGCTATTTCAGTTAACTTACGCAAATGTTTATTGTTATAACAATAAAAAAATGCAATTTTTACTTTGTTGAGTATATAACAAAGAAAACAAAAAACTGCATACTTTGTCATAGATAAAATAATTAGACTATGTGCAAAATGCGTTCAATATGACTCATGAATACTATGTCAAACCTCTAGGATTTTTTTAATGAGGCTAGCTACTCTAATTGTTATTTATAGTACTCACCTAAGACCCAAATATTAATACCAATGGGACTGTATTTAACATCATGCAACCCAAGCTTATTGCTACATGCAATCATGAATGGTTGCATGAATCTACTCAACCTACTCTATGCCACTAGGGCTCTGTTGTTAGGTTGTGGAGCTAAAAGCTTCAACTATGCAGACGAAGAGGAGGTTGCTGAAGTTTCAGAGACACTGGCGTCGACAGTATAACCGACATCGGTCATGATGAATGCAGAAGGCAACCAACATCGGCAGGGAGTCGACTGACGTCGGTCAGCACTAGTCAGATAGGAATCGACGCCGATCGCTTGTGTGTTCTAGAACTGTTCGTTGCACGAACAGTTAGTTTGTTGAATTGATTGTTTGCATGTAAAGGCTATTTCAAGTCTTGAGTTGCGTGTTTATTATTAGTAAACTAAGAGTCTAAGTTATTTTTTAAGTCTGGGATCTATTTATAGACCCATTGGCATGTATTGTAATTATGAGCTGAAAAGGAAGGCAAAAAAGATCCTTCCATTGTAAGATCATTGAGTTGTAGGTTGTTACAAGCTCATAGGAGATCTACATCTGTAAGTAAGGTCTGTTGAATTACAGGTTGCAGGTTCATGGGAGATCTACTTTGAGTACTTTAGAGTGCTTGGTACTGGCAGGGTTATTACTGACTAGTTAGAGAGGTGAACACCAATTCTGTGTGTGAGTTGTGTGTTGGGACCATTTTTGGTAGGAGAGTGAACTTTTGAAGAAGAATTACTATACACTTGAGGTGTGGGAAGCCTCTGAAAGGTGGAGAAGAAGTGGCATCTTCTTTATTGTATTCTTTTTTGTATAAGTATTAATACAAGATAGTGTATTGTCTCTCATATTCTGTGTCATTTGTGAATTCTAGTTACTTGTACTTTTGGTTAATTCCGCATGTTTAATTGCTTGAGTTTGGTAATCATATTGTGCTCTTTCTGAGGAGCAAGATCCTAATAAGTGGGATCAGAGCAGGTGTGTTGTTCTTGATTCTCCAACAACTGGTATCAGAGCTTTTGGTTAGGTTACTAACAGGTTGGATTAGATCTGGTTAGTGTCTGTTGATTACAAGTTACTCACAGAGGTTTCTATTTGAGTGGGAGTAGAGCAATGGCAAAAAAAAGTAAGCTATGAATGAAAAAGTTTAATGGCAAGAACTATCAATTATGGAGGATGCAGATTGAAGATTATCTGTATCAGAAAGATTTGTACTTACCGTTGGGTGGGGTTGATTGCAAGCCCCGGGATATGAAGAATGAAGAATGAGAGGTTCTTGATCAGAAGACTCTGGGATCTATAAGGTTGAGTCTTGCATCGTCTTTGATTTTCAACTTATCACACGCTAAGACAACGATAGAGTTGATGGAATCTATGGCAAATTTATATGAAAAACCCTCAGCTTTGAATAAGGTATTTCTTATGAAACAATTATTTAATTTACAAATGTTGGAAGGTGGATCTGTACATAGTCATCTTAGTGATTTCCATGGTTTGGTAAACCAGTTAAATTCAGTCAATATTATTTTTGATGATGAAATTAAGGCTCTCTTAATCTTATGCTCATTACCTGAAAGTTGGGAGAGTTTGGTAATGGCAGTTAGTAATACTGCATCTGCTTCAAAAATCTTAAAAGTGGATGATGTTGTGAGTGTAATCTTGAATGAAGAAATTTTCAAGAAAAGCACAGGTGAATCATCAGGAAATGCTTTGAGTGTGGAAAGCAGGGGAAGGCAAAGAGAGAAGATCGAGCATGGGAGATCAAGGTCAAAGATACGCAAGAGATCCAAGTCCAGGTATGGCAAAATAACCTGCTAGAAATGTGGAAAGCAAGGGCACTTAAAGAGAGATTGTTGGTCGGGTGAAGATCAACATGAAGGACATGAAGAAGAAGTAGATGTTGTGAATTATGTTGCACAGGATGCTCTAGTATGTTTCTTAGATAAAGTAGAATCTTGGGTTTTAGATTCTGGTGCCTCTTTTCATGCATCCTCAAATAGAGAATTTTTTCATGAGTATGTCTAGGGAGACTTTGGAAAAAAAATTTTAGGGGATGGTAAGCCTTGTCAGATGGTTGGCAAAAGAAAAGTGAAGCTGAAATTGTAGACAGGTAACACATGAGTGTTGAAAGAGGTCATGCACATCCCAGTTTTGGAGCAGAATTTGATTTCTGTAAGAAGTTTGGGTGATGAGAGTTGCACAGTAACTCTCACAGTGGACTCTTGGAACGTTACCAAGGGTGCACTTGTTGTAGCAAGAGGTAAGAAAGTAGGTACGCTTTATCTATCTACTTGTATTACTGGTTCTCTTTCTGGGTTATCTACTTCAACTGTAGATTCAAAGATGTGGCTTAATAGGCTTGGTCACATGAATAAAAAGGAGATGCATGTTCTTGAGTCAAAGGGTATGCTTTCAAATTTGAAAAGCATGAATCGAGATTTCTATATGCAGAAGAAGAAAGTGACATTTTTTGAGGAATTCGATGTTCGTGACAAGAACAAGAAAGTCTTGGTTTTCAAAGAGAAGATGACAAACAGAGATCAGTGAAAGGGGCTGAAGAATTTTGAGCAAAGCAAGGGTGATTTGGACAAGGGTTTGATCCAAAAGGAGCTCGCGGGTATAAGTCATTTTTCACAAGAAAAACATAGAGACCGACGTCGGTTAAAAAACTGGCATCGACGTCTAGACAGGGACCGATGTCGGCTATGTGTAGCCCAATGTCAGTGACTCAGGGATAGATAAACACTGGCATCAGCCAAGGGAAATCGACGTCGGTGATGAGGCAGTCGCATGGAACCAACATCTGTCAGGTGCAGACTGAGATGTGACCGGCATCGGTCACTAAGACGGATTTTGGGTGGATAGCAAGCTGTCAAAGAGTCTCAAGCACCCATATGGAGGACTTAAAGGGTAAGTAAGCCTCAAATTCGTCATTTCTTTTCTTTACACTACTTGTTTCTCACTGATGGTAAAGAACCAGGAAGTTGTTAAAGATGCAGAGCAGGTAGATCCAGAAAATAGTGGGAGCTTGGCATGGATGAAAGATGTGATTCCTTGGAGAAGAACCAAACAGGAGTTTTGGGTGGAGTTGCCAGCTGGAAGGAAGCACTGAGAGATGAATAAATGTTCAGGATAAAGAAGAGCGAAAATGGACATGTGAGATAGAAGGCCAGGGTATATAGTCTTGAATAAGCTGCAGGACAATGGAGGTTTGATCATTGTGTTTCTCTTTATCAGGTTGGATAATATTAGCTACATTATCCTACTACTGTATGATGTGCTTGTTGCAGGGTTATATATATAGGGAGTTGTTGAACTAAAGGTAAAGCATCTCATAAGGAATCTAGGAGTAACAAGATTCTTTGGCATGAATGTGTTCTAGGGACATGGAAGGTCATATGTTGACTTTGTTTCAGGATGATTGTGTGAGACCAGTTAGCACGCCAATGGTTGGATAGTTCTATGAACAGTGTCTTGATTCACATAATGAGGTTGAGTACATGTGTACTAAACCTGAGTTTTTTCGAGCAGTGAGAGTTGTCAGAAAGTTAAGAGCCAATCCGAGAAAGAAGCATTGGAGGGCAGTTCAGTGGATTCTTAGAGGGACTAGCAGCAGGTGCACATGCTATGCAGGGTCAAGTTATTTACTACATGGGTTTGTAGATGTGGATGTGGCAGGTGATTTGGATAACAGGTGTTACACCACAGGATTTGTGGTGGTTGGTCTTCAAGAGTGATTTTGAAGAGGGATACAAATCCAAGGGAACAAACTAGATGATGTATAGGTAAAGGTACAGTTGCAACTGTTTATCTCCAAGTGGGAGATTGTTAGGTTATGGAGCTAAAAGCTTCAACTATGCAGACGAAGAGGAGGTTGCTGAAATTCTAGAGACACCGGCATCAGAAGTATAACCGACGTCGGTCATGATGAATGCAGAAGGCAACCGGCATTGGCAGGGAGTCAGCCGACGTCGGTCAGCACCAGTCAGACAAGGACTGACGTCGGTCGCTTGTGTGTTCTAAAACTGTTTGTTGCATGAACAGTTAGTTTGTTGAACTGATTGTTTGCATGTAAAGGCTATTTTGAGTCTTGAGCTACGTGTCTATTATTAGTAAACTAAAAGTCTAAGTTATTGTTTAAGTCTGGGATCTATTTATAGACCCATTGGCATGTATTGTAATTATGAGCTGAAAAGGAAGGCAAGGAAGATCCTTCCATTGTAAGATCATTGAGTTGCAGGTTGTTGCAAGCTCATAAGAGATCTACATGTGTAAGTAAGGTCTGTTGAATTGCAGGTTGCAAGTTCATGGGAGATCTACTTGAAGTACTTTAGAGTGATTGGTACTGGCAGGGTTATTACTGACTAGTTGGAGAGGTGAACACCAATTCTGTGTGTGAGTTGTGTGTTGGGACCATTTTTGGTAGGAGAGTGAACTTTTGAAGAAGAATTCTGTAAACTTGAGGTGTGGGAAGCCTCTAGAAGGTGGAGAAGAAGTGGCATCTTCTTTATTGTATTCTTTTCTATACGAGTATTAATACAAGATAGTGTATTGTCTCTCATATTTTGTGTCATTTGTGAATTCTGTTACTTGTACTTTTGGATAATTTCGCATGTTTAATTACTTGTATTTCATAATCATATTGTGCTCTTTCTGAAGAGCAAGATCCTAACAAGTGGGATCAGAACAAGTGTGTTGTTCTTGGATTTCCCAACATTTGTAACAATAAAATTCTCATACTTATACATCTAACAAAGCCATGATCATGTCTGCTCTAGGAAACTAATCTGACTATCATATTTTTGCCTTAGTGTGTCAAGATCTTGTAGTCAGTCCATCTGCTTTCATGCTTGTGCCATATGGTGACCTTGCATTCAATTTGAATCCCTTTAATTTTCTACCTTTGATCTGCAACATTAGATCTGCGTTATGTGATTGAATGTGTACTATTGACCATCTTAAGCCCTTTGTTGATGTTGGTGCGTACTGTTAGATCTTTGTACAAGCACTCAAGATCTTGACACTTGGCATTCACGCATCCATTCTGGAGATCTTCTGACCTTTTGACTTTAAGCTTGCCATCAATCTCAAATCCATGATTAAATATGCTTCGTTAGATCTACCTGAACCCACTGACTTAGTTTTACCCACTCACCCTTAGATTTGATTTGGGTGCCCAAGATTTGGACACTTGTCGATTTCATATTTAGTCGAGGACCCTTTGATAATTTTTGAATGGAAACGGCTATTTCCTGAGCCCCAAATTTGATGTCTACCCAAACATCATTGACATTTGGGTGCACATCTAAGGATTTTCAAATCCAAACAGTTACTTGCCGAGATTCAAACTCGACGGTCATGTGAATGTCTCCAAACCTTAGAACTTGTTCAAACAATTACCCCACAACAAACAATTCTTTGGACATTTTGCATTAGGCATTTTCCTCAAAATAATTCTATTGGACATTTTGCATTAGACAAATTTCCCCAAATAGTGTCTTTATCAGAACTTTTGTTATAGATATTTTGTCCCAAACTTTTGGGTCTTCAGACTTTTTATTGTGAACATTACTTCGGGCTTTTTGTTTTGGGCTTTTTGGCAAAGATATTTTCTTTAGGATTTTTGCAAAGACCTTTGTTGTGGACATTTTCTCTGAAACACTTTCTCCAAAAGAATTTATCTTTGGACCTATCAAACTAGGACACTTGTCAGTCTCACACTTATTTTGAGCTCCATTGACCTATTGACCTTTCTTGCATCGTTCATCTGCTTTGGTACAAATGAATGTGAACCTGATAGATCATTTTCCATTTTAAATAATTAGTAGTCATTTTTAAAGTATGTTTCGATACATTTTTTTGATGTTTTAATAATTATATTTAATAATTGGTCAATAAAATTATTTTTTAAGTCAAAAGTATTTTTTTTAATAATTTATAGTTTACTTTTAATTTGTTATCAATAGTATTTGATACTTTAAGTCTTTTATCATTTGATGAATTATCTAATAATATTATATATTGTATTATTAATTACAATGTTATCACAATCTATTTTATTATTGTACTTCATATTTTTATTTATATAATAACAATAAACGATTATATTTCAATAGTATTATTAATATTAATAGTATATTATAAATTAAAATAATTTAACTCAATATCGTAATTTACATTTGCATATTACAATATAGTATATTATATATAAAAATAAACTATATCATGTCATTATAGTATAATAATATTATTAAATATTTAATTTTAAAGATATCATATATACATTAATATATATTACAATCAAAATATAACACAATATTATGATAACAATGCATATTAATAGCGTATAACAATATATAATATAATATAACAACATATAATATAAAATGTTATAATAATATGATCATTTTTTTTAATTCTGGAATAATATTACTAGCAATAATATTTAAAACAATATGTTATTCATCCAATAGGCTTTACATGTATTCTATGCGAAAAGGACACCTATGAATCATCATTTTAAAAGGAATTGATAATTCTTTATTTTTCAATGTGAAAAAAATTAAAACCTGAAACTTATTAATATAATATTAAAATAATAACATATGCATAACATATAACATAATATAATATTATGACAATACTACAATACATTAATAATATAATAAGATATTAATAACAAATCAATATCATATAGCAATATATAAAATCTGTTACAATATCTTACAATACTAAAATAATATCATTGTACTAAATATTATTAGAATTTATATATCTAAAATAAATGTTACATTATTATTTTGTAATAGTTTGTTTACGAAAAAAATGAGATGGTCACAACAATCATGTGTTTACAGCGAGATACAAGTATGAATTTACAATCTTTCACTTTGCACAATATTGTTTTGCCAAAAGACAATGCATTTTTAAAATGATATTAATAATTATAATAATTTTATAGAGAAATTTGTGATTACAATGAACTATTGGTTTTCGATGTTCACAAATATATTATTGATGCCTATCATTGAGATCTTCATCCTCTAACTAGAAAAATAGAAGCACTTTTCATTAACACATGCTAATAAAAAGTGCACTAAGCTATATAGAAATAATATAAGCCTTGAACAGAATAAATTTTTCATTCAATAACCCATAGTCCTTTTGTTATGTATCTACCTATCAGGTTTTATATTTTAGACATGTCTTTTCAAGGTTTTCATTTGGAGCTTTGACCTGAACGAATTACCCTTTGGGATTTATATTTCAGATACTTTTTCCAAGTACATTCAGGCTTTAGTTCAGGAATTCTTTTGGGACTTATGCAATTGGTCTATGTCGAAAGTATCCCTTCAAACTTATCTATGTCGAGACAAATGTTTCAGACATTTTGTCCGAAATAATTTTCCTGTGAACTTATCCTATCGATTATTTTGTCCAATAGAATTATCCTTCGACCTCTTTGCACTTACTCTTCGGCATATTTGTTTCAGACTTATTATTTTTTGAAATGATCCTTTGGACTTATCTCTGTAACATCTTTCCTACAACAATTGTGCTAAAACCTACCTTTATGGCTTTTAAAAGTATACTTTAGAAGTTTTGTCAAAGACATCTGCCCTACAGAGCTATTTTTTGGGTTTTTTGTCAATGCTTCTCCCCAACCGAATTACCCTTCAGCCTTTTTCAAATTACCCTTTTCCTTAATAGAATTATCCTTCAGACTTTTTGTTTAGGCAAGTTATTCTTTGGGTTTTTTGAAATTACCATTCCTTCTTTAAAAATACCCTTTGAGATTTTTTTGAAGGGCACATATCTTTTGGGTTTTTTGTAATGACCCTTCGAGCTTTTGAACATACCCTTCAGGTTTTCTAAAATAAAAAATAACCTCAAGGGCACATACCCTTCGACCTTTGTGCAATTTACTCTTCAAAATTTTTTAAATGGACACTTGTCCCCCGAGATTACCCTTCGACCTTTTTTAATGGCCGTTTACCCTCCAGACTTACCCTTCAGACCTTTTGAAAGTGCCCTCCAGAGAATCTCCAAAATAATTTATCTTCAGACCTATCAAATTAGGACACTTGTCAGCCTCGCACTTTTTTGAGTTCCATTGACCTATTGACCTTTCTCATGTTATTCATCTGCTTCGGTACAAATGAACGTGAGTCATAGATATTTTACCATTTTAAATAGTTAGTAGTCATTTTTAAAGTATTTTTTGATACATATTTTTTATGTTTTAATAATTAGTTAATAAAAAAATTTAAGTCAAAAGCATTTTTTTTAATAATTTATAGTTTACTTTTAATTTGTTATCAATATTATTTGATACTTTAAGTCTTTTGTCATTTGATGAATTATCTAATAATATTATATATTATATTATTAATTACAATGTTATCACAATCTATTTTATTATTGTACTTCACATTTTTATTTATATAATAATAACAAATGATTATATTTCGATAGTATTATTAATTTTTTTAGGATAGACACAAGGATTGAATTTAAGGAGCCCCAACCCATTAACAACATCCAAGAACTAGATACAACCAACTGACATCAAACCAAACAGCAAAAGAGAAAACTTACAGCTACAACACCCCGATGGCACTCGGGGTCACAAGAAAACTAGATGACCAAAAAACAAATAGACTCAAAAACATTAAACACAATGAAAAAAAACAAGATCCAATTCAAAAGATACCCACACCAATTTCTTCTTCTGAATCCATCACATAGATGACTGTCACCCCTAGGCTCAACCACCTCTTCCCCAAGCAAGATTTCAGCATTCACATTTACTTAGAGACTTCATTGCCTACTACTGAGGTCATAGAAAGGATTGCATATCTCAATAAAAGGCTTCCAAAAACCTCTTCCCATGATTTAATACACTAGGGCAACGCTACGACTTCTTGCCTCTGAACCCATTTCATCAACTTTTTGACAACTTCCACTTTACGCTTCCCATGCCTACGCTCCCACATCTTTTCCAACTCAATAATTTGGTCCTTAAGTTATGCCAGAATGGGCATGGAAATAAACTAACCCTCCTTAGACCTAGGCTTCAAAACTTTCCTTTATAATTCCTCCATGAATTCAAACAAAATCATGAAACGCGTCTCTAACGCTTGGAAAGCCAAGAATGAAACCACGCTTAGGTCATCTCTACCTGAAAAAGCTAGATTGGACAAAGGTGATATGTCATGGAGAAAAATTTTCTTTAAAATCCCCACCTGCACTTCTAGATGCACACAAAAAATTGTCACTTGAGTGACCACTTTTGCTTCTTAGACCAATGTCATAAGATTGGATGCAAACATTATAGCAATTTATGAATTTACCCAGCTGCTCACACCCTGAGGCATGAATTTGAACCCAAGGACATCTGAGATTGCCTCAAAGAGATCCTCTGATGGGATCCAGAAGATATGAGATAGGCGAGCTTGTGAGATTTGGCCTTTGAAGGCCAGCTCACGTGCCTTACTTCCCCTATTAATACACAAAGTCGCCAAGGCAATTTCTATTACATCATTCATTCTACCAACCTAATTCCACTAATTTTGCTGACATCTGTGAGCATTACCAATAACCAACACACATGCCCCACCCAACATAAAACCCTAATAATGGCATGATGATTTGAAATGTTATCCTTGAATCCCCTGCTTGCCTGAGGCGGCCACCATTTAAATAAATGATGACTAGTTTCCCTCATCAATGCCAACCCATGGGAAGCACTCCCCTACATGTGAGGAGACACTATGCAATAATGAGTTGGACAACCAATGAAAAATCACCCAAATCTAGCTCACTACCTTTCGAATGACAAGAAAGGCCCCCACTAAGTTTAGTGGAAGGCTTTAGCTCTATTTCACGGACCAATCAAAACACAAAAGCCTAAAGCAAATGTTAACCAAACTCAATCAAAGAAATAGATGGGAAATCTTCCCATGCTACTCTCACATTATCCATTTGACACATCTCCTTTTAGTTGATACCATGATTAGCCAAGAAATTTGCAGTCAAATTCGCTTCTCGCAAGCAATGTCTGAAATCCACCTTGGAAAATAACTCTATATTTTTCTAGGTGGTCGACAAAATATTCTCAAGATGCCAAACTCTTGTCTCTTTCCTTTTCAACACTAAAATCATAACCTGGGAATCTCCTTCTATCAATAACTTAGGAATACCATATTGGAGAGCCATTTCAATACCTAATGCAAGTGCTTGCGCTTTCGCTTCATTATTCATGCCATCCTGAATTTTTTTAGACATAACATGAATTAAGGAACCGTTGTAGTCCCTAATAACACATTCTACTCCCGAGGCTCCTAGATTTCCTTGAGAAGCTCCATTAAATTTGAGTTTGAACCATCCCCGCGAAGGAGGGATCTAATTCTGCTTATTTTTTTTATCTTTTCTCCTAATTATGATTAACACATTAATGGGGATAGTATTATTTATATTAATAATATATTATAAATTAAAATAATTTAACTCAATATTCTAATTTATATTTGCATATTATAATATAGTATATTATAGATAAAAATAAACTATATCATGTCATTATAGTATAATAATATTATTAAATTTTTAATTTTAAAGAAATCATATATACATTAATATATATTATAATAAAAATATAATACAATATTATGATAATAATATATTAATATCATATAACAATATATAATATAATATAATATCTTATAATAATATGATCAATTTTATCTATTATGGAATAATATTACCAGCAATAATATTTAAAACAATATGTTGTCCATTCAATAGGCTTTACATGTATTTTATGCAAAAAGAGCACCTATGAATAACCATTTTAAAAGGAATTAATAATTCTTTATTTTTCAATTTAAAAAAAATTAAATCTTGAAACTTATTAATATAATATTAAAATAATAACATATTCATAACATATAACATAATATTATAACAATAATACAATACATTAATAATATAATAAGATATTAATAACAAATCAATATCATATAACAATATATAAAATATATTATAATATCTTACAATACTAAAATAATATAAATATACTAAATATTATTAGAATTTATATATCTAAAATAAATATTACATTATTATTTTTTAATAGTTTGTCTGCGAAAAAATGAGATAGATGATCACAATAATCATGTGTTTATAGCGAGATATAAATATGAATTTACAATATTTCACTTTGCAGAATGTTATTTTGTCAAAAGGCAATGCATTTTTAAAATGATATTAATAATCATAATAATTTTATAGATAAATTTACGATTACAATGAATTATTGGTTTTCAATGTTCACAAATATATTATTGATGCCTATCATTGAGATCTTCATCCTTTGTCTAGTAAAATAGAAGCAGTTTTTGTTAACACATGACAATAAAAAGTGCACTAAACTATATAGAAATAATATAAGTCTTGAACATAATAAGTTGTTCATTCAATAGTGCAAAGTCCTTTTGTTATGTATCTAACTATCAGGTTTTATATTTTGGACATGTATTTTTTAGCTTTTCTTTCAGAGCTTTGTCCCTGTTACATCTCGATTTTTTGCCAAACAAACTAGCTAGATTATCCATGGATATTTACAATCAACAAATTTAGAATTTGTTATATTTTTTGTTAAGCTTAAAGTTTATGTTATTTCGAGAAAATAGAATGTTGCTTAGTTAGATGCTAGTGCATGATTGCTTATTATGAATGAGTTATGTATACGCTTACATTTTAAGCATATTAATGAGTTGTTTCAGTTATAAATTATTGCTTATGATTATCATGAAAGAGCAAAACAAGTTTCACATAGAAAATAATATATTTCACACTATATTTCATCAAGCATATTGTTAAAAATATATATGAGAGTGTTTCTTATAAATTAGGAAACCAACTTTATCCTATAGCAAAACTATACATGAATATAGTTTCAACCAATTCACCCATATAATAATAAAACAACCTTTATTGTTTTATTATCTTAACTATGTAACAACTTATTTTACTAATTACACAATATATTACTCACATTAATAATTTACCATACGTAAATTATTAATCATGTGAGTACTAACCATAGATTTCTTAACATTTCTCTTTTAGTGCGAACCTGGTAGAAAAACATTCACACATTTATCTACAGTATGCTCACCCCTTGTAACATGTACTATTTGGCTCATGACCTTGATACAAAGAGAACCTCATTCTTCCCATGATTTTACAGGTTTACCAAAAACTTTGACATGAACAGGCCCCACCAACTGTCCATCTCGTATGGATTTTTTAGATCCTCTCACAAACCCTTTCAAGATCCATGAACTGACTTACATTGATATTTTTGTTTGCCACTATACTTGTACATTAGGTAAGTATATAGAGAACAACCTACAAAACACAAATCTAAAGAACAAAACTTACAATAGAAAAGATATCATATTACATATATAAGAACACAATGTTCTCAATTATAGCCACTGTTGTCAATAACTACCACTCAATCTTGAACAAAGGAACCTGCCACTGCGATTGAAAATTTCCCTTGACTTTAGTTGATTTAGCACATAATAGAAGTGAAATATTGAAGATATGTTCCCCCCCACAATGTGAAATTTTCATAGGAACACTAAAAATCAAATTATACCATACTAGTTACTACTAATCGGATCTTGTTGTCTTGGATTTTGTTGCACATGGTCACCAATGCTAGTGAACGTATTCGTCTAGTTGACCATCTTACAATGAAGTATGGTAGTTAAAATATCACTCCAGTCTGAAGATCTTTACAATCATTTGCTCTCCAATACAATTTTTCTCTAGTATCCACAAACCACACACTGTTGAAAGTGAACACATAAAAAAAATTGAAAGCACACTACATATGTACATATATCATCAAATCACTAGTATGACCTCATTGTTGGTTACTGATGAGAGGTCATTGAAATACCTCTAACCTTCGTGTATCCTCCATCCTCTAGTTAGATGATGCTAACTCAGTTTAATCTGACTTTTAAAAAAATTGAACAATTCACTCCCACAAGATGGACGTTGCATACAAGCGAAAATGTGTCTAATACAATTTTTTATTTTTGGCATTGATGACTTATTAAGGCTCAAATGGGTTGCAAAAATCTTCAAAAATATACATGAGCCCATAATAAGGAGATGCCCACATGGTGGTAAAAAAAAGTATTTTATAAACTTGGTATTTAAAAAAAAAAAAAATAGAACCAATGTGATGGGATGGAAAAACACGCACTTTTGTAAAAAATGGCACTCGATTTCAAGTTATCGTGCAAAAATTATTAAGGTTTCAATTTCCTATAAAAAGACCCAATTTAATTAAAATTGGCTCAACGATTTTAAAAAGAAATGAAGATGAAGAGCAAATTTATTGTGTGACCACTCGTTGGAATCGGAAGAAAATGATGATTTCAAAAATATTAATGGTCCGAAGAACTACTGCCAAAAAAATATTAATTTAGTCTTAAATGTATTAATTACTCTCAATTTTCAATTATAAGAAAAAACTATAGAAACATAAAAAATTTAAAATTATAGTTTTGAAAAAAAAAAAAATAGCCAATCAGAAATGGTTGTAGGAAGGCAAGTAACTCACAGCGGATTTTGAATTGAAGTGACCAGCAATGATTTGTTGATAACTTGAGAACCAGAGCTCCAATTTGTAAGCCGTTAAATGCTTCAAAAATCTTGTTTTTAGATATTTACAATGATATTAATTTTGTTTGATTCTATTACATGATCTTAAAGCTATTCTTGACTGAGTTTGACGTTCAAACTGACTAAAAAATAACGTTTTTTTCTCTAACAACTATAAGAATTTATATGTGACCAAATCCTTCTCTTGATTACTGAAGATATGATTGCACAACACTAAATACATGGCCAAAATAGAGGAGACAAAGTTCATCAAACAAAACTATTTCAAACTCATTTAATAGAAAATGTATACATAGGAGTGAGTACAACACTGCTCCCTTGGTTATATTCAAAATTTTATCACAATGAGATGATTAGAACACTCTGATAAAGACACCCACTTTGGTACCAAATGAAAGATCAAAACAAGTTTCACACAAAAAATAAAATATTTCACACTATATTTCATCAAGCATATTGTTACAAATATATATGAGAGTGTTTCCTAAAAATTAATAAACTAACTTTGTCCCATAGCAAAACCATATGTGAATATAATTTCACTAATTCACCATTATAAATCAATCTTTGAGTGATGGATTTGTATTACTTACCATCATTGTATGTTAAATACCTATTTTGTTTAAGCTTATTGTTTCAAGACTTTGGACAATGACAAATAATCTGGGTTAAATCTAGTTGAGATAAATATTATTTTTTTCGAACTGTTTTAAAAACATGTTGCACTATATTAAGCTCTGTTAAAATTTTAATTGGGTCATTGGACTCAGTGATGGCGTCACATATTAGTTGGTCCTTCTATGTATCTATGACATCATTCTTTTATTTTATCTTCTTTTCAATAAATTGGGTAACATGGACAACCATAAATATGTATTTATAATTAAATGCTCTTAATTTGCTATATAGTTTCATGGCATTGCCCAACCTTGGCTTATCTAGCCACATAATTGGCAGTTAACTGTTGTTGAAAAAAAAATTACTCCTTGTATGGCATCATTTCATGTTGGCTTGCCCAGCGATACAACTGACAATTCTTTTAATTTATCTTGCTAATTATTTGGTCATGTTAGCTTATCTGAGCATCGTACTTTATTTTATTTTTTCATTAATAATAATGACATTACACTTAAGCAAGTTTTTCTATTCCTCTATGGTATCATACTATGTTATATTTTTCAGCGATATTGATGCGTCACTTTTTAACTGATCATTCTATTTAACTTTGGCACAATTTTATTCTCTGATTTATCTCCAACAAAATGAATATTATGGTTAAATATTAATATATCTCCCTATTATTTTGATGATGGGATTGCCCTATATCATATAATTGACATTTAATTTTTGGTCTTTCTATTTCCTTAAGGCGTTGCCCCCTTACCTTGAAGATGAAATTTGGAACCATTAAATCTTTTCTTAAATTATATTTATTAGGGCTGGGGTAAAATGATAGTTGGGCATCTTAAATAATGGGTAATGCAAATATTGAAAACTATATAATTTTATTGATGAGTTGAAATTTATATTAATTTTCTAGTTGGATATATAAATCATGTTTATTTTACTCTAAGTCATCATGTGCTTTAATTCCAATGAAATATATTTCTTAAAATACATATACATTTATATATTTGTTAAAGTATTCATGCAATTATATTTATTAAAATATCCATGCAATTAAAAATATATGAACTTTATGCAAATATAGAGTACGACAAACTAATTCCAGTAAATAATTGAGATATTGTAATTAGTTAAATCTTCGATAAATAATTTTATTATTGACCCATGTCCGAATCATGAATATTTTTTTTAATAAAGCACACATATACAAGTAGACTACATCCCGAGAGTCTAATAGAGTTCATATATATACTCAAGTGATAACGATAAGTACATAATACATTTTATATCAGAAAACTCTAATGTCTTGGCAATGCTTTATAAGTATGGACCGAATATTTGCCCCTCTAGCAATGTATTGTTGCGTCTAAGGGCCTTGGTGTTGCAAAAGGTTAAGTTCTTAAAAAAGAATCCCATTGGTTGGGTCAAGCTGTAGCAAGCCTTCTGCACATATAAGCTTCTCTTGAATCCCTTACAAGATTTTTCTTATTAGTTAAATCATTGGTAAATAATTTTATTATCGACCCATGTCCAAACCATAAACATAGTTTATTTTAATGAGAAGTAAATATGTTTTCTTTTGTCCAGGGATCGAGTAATGTTACAGGATGTATTTAAACAAAGTGAAGATATTTTGACTTATTTATCTATTGAAGTAGAAAACAAATGATTTTTATAAATAATTCAAAATCATAAAACCAATGTTTAAACCTTTATTATTGACCCATGTCCGAACCAAGAGAAGCTTATCCGTAATTAAATAAATAATGGAGATACCATAATTAGTTAAATCCTCGATAAATAATTTTATTATTGACTCATGTTCGACCCATGAACATAGTTTATTTTATAAGAAGTATATATTTTTTCTTTTGTTTAGGCATCATGTAATGTTAAGGAATATATCTAAATGGAATGAGGATATTTTGACTTATTTATTTATTGGAGTAGAAAATAAATGAGTTTTATAAATAATTCAAAAAACATAAAACCAGTGTTTAAACATTTCAAAAAAAAAAATTAAAAATTATAGTTAAACATTCCTAATGGAGAATACATGTTATATATATGATTTAATAATAAGTTATGGAATATTGAAAATAGACGTAAACTTGTTTATTAGTTTATATTAGAACCCTAGGAAGGTAGATGTGTTATTGGCTTAAAAATAATATTTGAGAAGTGTATATATTGAGTTTCATATGAGTATATTTCATATAACTCCAGAAACGTAGCAATATGTATTTTATAAATTTATGTCTGTTTGCTTATACCTAAATGGTTGAATAAAAGCTTAAGATTCCATGAATTGATTGGTTATGAATTATCATTGGATTGAAAGTTGATTAATTAAATAGTTTATTGTCAAACGTAAAGTGGACTAACCTTAGAGTTGAACGATTGAACATAATTATCCTTTATAGAGAGTTAAACATGAAAGAGTTTTAAGATCTCTTATTTATTAAAAAATTGTTATACAAAAGTTTGCCAATATAGTTATTATATATTTATTACTTATAGTGTAGTCAAAATTTGAGGTAGATTCCTTAAAGTAATATTTTTGGATGAATAATTAAAAGATTGATTAAAGCTAGTTTACCAAATGATTGCTCGTAAACCTCCAATATAGACTGATTGTGAAACTAGATTACTTGTATTTCAAAAAAATGAATTTCTAGATTTCTCTAACTACAGTATGCAAAAGTGTGTTTGCAATTATTTTATAACTACTTCATTAGTTAACTTTCTATGCTTAGTAATTACGACTAGAAACATTAAATCATGATTTATAAATTACATAACATTAAAATACTTACATATGGTGTACATTAGGATGTGCCAGAGCTTGTATGTAGGGGTTATATACCTGTAGTTTATTTGATGATTTGAATAAGTCATTAAGTTTCTTACAAATCAGGAACCATAACCTTTAGAACAATCTCTTAAAAGCAAATGGATCAATAGGATAAGAGATTTATTTAAGTCACTGTTAGAAATATGAATGTTTGTTTATCATATGTATTCAGTATGATTTACTTATGTAAATTTATATATTATGAATGTGTTAATTGTATAGTTATATTTAGTGCATAATAGTGTATCGTGAAGCATGTTTTTATGTTGAGACACCTTGGTATGTTTGTATATAGATTATAACCAGATGGTATAATATTTTATTGTTTGCTTGTTATTATCTAGATGGATCAGTTGAGCCTTAAAATTCGTAAATTTGATTTATGTGTTGTTATGTAGTTGAGAACATATGATAGTATGGAATATCATATAGTACTACAATATAAAAGTATATTATATCTAGGTGGTACTTATTATAGCTATTGTACCTAACTCATATTTATATTTATCTATATATTATATACATATTAGTTATTACAGTGGATAGTGTGTATTATTACAATTGGTAGACTTGTGTATGCATGCATGGAAACTCTAAAAATTTATCAAATACGGTGTTGAAATGTTATTGTGTTCTGGGAGAACGATGACTTGATTTGTTATATATAGTTACTTGTATAATACTTGTGTTTCCATGTGTTTGAGACTACTTTATATGATTGATTGTGAAAAAATAATAGTTAAGTTTTAGAATGCTGAACTGTGGTGAAATAGGTTGTCATAGGGTGTAGATAAATGAAAACTAATTATATTATTTGAATTATATCGTTAAATTGTATGTTTACCTAGGTGGTATATTTGTAATCATTATTTCTAGTATGGGATAGAAGATAATGAAAGATTCATGAATATGTTTGACGGACTAAACGTATATTGTTATTACTCATTTATACATGTTATATGATGTATTTAATAGTAAGATGTAAGTTGATGAATCTTATGATTTAATTGTATTTGACTAATCTACATTGTCAATGTGGAGTAAGGAGTGAGACGGACTTTACTAACTTATTGGCATTGCAATGTTAGAAGAAGATAGTCTGATCAAGTGGTGTGTATGAAATTGATTGATCTAAATCATTATTATTTATTATTTATAAAAATTTAGACCAAAATATGTTTAGTGCAATATTATTATTTCACGAGTGTCATTCATATGTTAACATAATATCTTGCAATAAAATAAATTTATATGATACACTGCATGTTTAGTTTAGAATCATACAACACATGGTACTTGTTAGTCTCTCTAGATTCTCGCGTTATCACTATCTACTCCTCCGTGAAGAGAGAGTCATTCCCTGATGGGATAGTACAAGGGATTGTTGGTCTGTGATTAGATGGAAAAATGCTCGTATGATGTTCTCCTTCCCCACAACAGTACTACTTATCAAGATGAACATTAAGATTACCACAAATACTGAAGAGTTCGAGGAACTCATGCCCCAGATAACTAGGTATCTAAATTATGCACATTATATTAGATTGAATATTATTATTGAGTATTGTCATGAAGAATTATAATTACTTATAATTATATATTGACAGTGGTGATTGTAGAGTTGTATCAATCGTAGTTGATTTACTGCATTATTTTCTATATCCATTTTATAAAGAATTGTCATGACATTAGAGTTCTGTGATATAAAATATGATATGTACTTATGTTGGTGCATTTATTTGCTTTATTATATTTACTTCTATTTATTATTTAGATTGGTATACTAATTACTTATTGTAATTAGTTTATTGTGTTTATTAATAATCTGCATCATATAGGACAAGCTTGCTTAGCTAGTAGTTAATTTAGACATCTATCTTGTTATAGTGAAGTTTCATTTCACTATTCAAGGTAAAATAAAATAAGATTGTTTAACTAATAGTCAACTTGTGTTGATCATTTATATAAGTTGGACACTTATCTTGTTAGTGTGGAGTTGCACTTCACTATCCTTGTAGTCAGATATCAATTAAACTATGTGTTGTGTGAGTTCCCTAATATTTATTTTACACACCTTGCTTTATATAAGCAATGACTATTTGTGTATTCTATATCAAATTAATATTAAATTATCAGAGTAATTCATTATATTTGAGTTATTTATTTCTCTTATTGTCTCGGATATTATTATTATTATTATTATTATTATTATTATTATTATTATTATTATTATTATTATTATATTTTTTATTTATGTTTTCTATTAAATTCATTAGATCTTGTAGCTAATTCTAACATGGAACCAAAGCTATCTTGAATCTGAAGATTGTTAAATATTCAAGAGAAAAATATCTAAATATAGGATCAATTTTTTTATTTTATATACAGACATAAATTGAAGTTTTATGAAAAAAAGTGAGCTTGCCATTGAGTTCAAAGTGCCTGAAATAGTCAAAATTATTTATAATTTTATCTAAATTCGGCATAAGAGGTGAAATTGGCAAGAATTTGATCAAAAAACATCATGTCTAAATCTGACAGGTACCTAAAAATCAAAGGGTTTTTGAGCAAAATGGACCTCACAGTTACGTTTAGAAGGTGTCAAAACCTATAGATCTATATAAAATTTGTCAAATTTGGACACAGTCACTCGGAAGACAATTTTTTTTGCTCTCAAGTACGATCATATGGATTGTGCGGGCAAAAAAAAATAGCAAGCCTCATGGATCAGTAGTTAGATTTAAAAGGACAACTTCGAGAACCCACCATTTGAACACCAGGAAGTATTTTTAAGTGAAATATTTTTGAAATAACTAAAAATTTCATGCTCTTCACTACTATACTTTTAATTTTTTTTCAAATTTATCTAGATTTTTTTAGAATTCAAGTTTTTTTACAGCAGCACTTGACCATCCTCGTTTTTGTAACTTCAGAGGCTCATAACTTTTACATATGACCTCGTATTGAGATGTTTTTTTTTTAAATTAATATTTTTTTGAACATAATGAATTGGTGTAAAAAAATTGTAATAAAATGTATATTTTTTTACTTTTAAACAAGAGGGCCTAATTGAGCTTTTTGTAAACTGAAAAAATTATAATCCAATCTTGTAACTGCACTCAGTTATAAAGTGCCAATAAATACTTGTTAGGTGGGATAAAACTAAGTAATTAAAAAAAATTGTGGTGTGTTTTATACTTTGATTTTTACTTTGTGACAGTGTATTTTCAATTACATCATAGAAAATTTTAAGTTTTCACTATTAACAGCATACAACTATAACACATAGAAATAGAATGCATTAATGATGCTAGGATATACGCCTTACATAACAACTCTTCTTACTCCACCTACTAATACAAAAGAGTTACAACACTTTGTCTTTGAAACTACTACGGTAATTAGATGCATTCGATCTTACATGTCTTTAGATTTGAATTTTTATCTTGACAAATGTACAATTCTAAAATAGGCTTGAAAAAATTAGCATCATTGTTTGAAAAAATAGATGAAGTTTGTGGTTACCAAATTGACAATGAACTCATTAGTTTAGATCCTAAAAATTATGCTACAATACAAGACTACATCACTAAAATCATAGATCTTAGAGCACAACTTTCTGAATGTAAAATTTATAAAAAAGATATTCAATTAATTTTCAGTGCCTTACACAAATTAGGTCCTAAATATTCATCATTTATCTCTAACTTTCAGACTTATAGGCTCACATTGAACATATCATATCAAATTCCCACCTTTAAGGTATTCTCTGAGATTCGAATCGCTGAAGAAGAAAAGTTAATAGCTATGGGTCTAATCAAGTCATCTAAATTTCAAGCTTTGATTGCAAGTCAACCTCAGCATAAGCAAATTTCAACATCAACATCAAATACAGGTTAAAATAAAAAGAAGTAAAATAATCAAAATAAGTCACAGAAAGATAAGAATAAAGGGAAACAATCTTCCTCACAAGGAGATTATAAATCCACTAATAAGAAAGGGGATTCACAGAAAAGGACTGGCACTCCTTAACCTTATTGTAAAAAGGGGTTTCATAGTGAACAAGATTTATAGAAGAAAGAGATTGATGAACTTAAGGGTCTTCTCAAGAAAAATAACAACAATCCTTTTCAAAAGATTATTCCACTCTATCAAATTCAGGGAAAGGGAAAGCTATGACACTAGTTGCACTAGAAAATTCTCTCAAGTCATGGGTACTTGACTTAAGTGTTTTACACCATATGGGTTCTGATCAAAAACAATTTTTTAGATTAGAACTATGTTTTTTGCCTCATATTCTCATAGGTGATTTTAAGGTAGATGTTATAGAAAAATATATAGTTGATGTTGATAGTGGTGTATTTGAAGATGTCCTTTGTGTGTTATAGTTATCAACTAACCTTCTCTCTATCTACCAAATCACTCACTTTGATATAGGTAGGAAAGTTGAGTTCACACCCGATTATGTATCAATTAGAAAATTGAAGGATAATGCTTTAGTTGCAGTGAAAAAAGTCGATAATCATACTTGGCTTTGTTTATTCTTATATTTTGTGCCTCAATCTTCCTCTACAACTTTGCTCTCACACACTGATTCAATGAGCAAGCTATGACATGAACAGTTTGGTCATCTAAACTACCATTATTTATAGTAGTTTAGTTAGTAGAAGATGGTCACAAGACTTCCATAGATTTAGTTTTCAAGGGGTTTATGTCATGGTTGTGCCTTAAGAAAACATCCAAAATATAAGTTTGATAAAGGGAAGGCTTGGAGGACTACACAAGTCCTCAAACTTGTTCATAGTGATTTAGTGGGTCCATTACCTACTTTGTCTTTTAGTAAAACCCATTATGTTCTCACATTTATTGATGACTATTCCAAATATACTTGGGTTTATTTTCTGAAACTCAAGAGTGAAGTATTTGAAAGATTTTTAGAGTTCAAAGCTCTAGCAGAGAAATAATCTAAGAAGTATGTCAAAATCCTCCGCACTGATAATGGGAGGGAATATGTGTGTTGTTCTCAAAATCTGTCACTTGTTTTTGTGGACAACATACTGATCATTTTGGTCCTACAGGCCAAAATGGTCTCTTTCTTTCTTTCAAAATGTTTTGAGCAGTTAAGTTTTTCAAATATTCAAGCATTTTCAGTTAAGGAAGTCGCAGGTTCAATAGGCGGGCTTTCTTCAAAGAAAGTTCAAAACACTTAAGGCTTTTCCTTAGTGTTTTGAGGATGGTTCAATGCAAAGGTTTGATCAAAAGACTTAATGATGGGCTTTAAACAATTAGAATGAACCACTTTGAACCATTGAACCTTTGAACCCCGCCTTCGCAAGGTTCAAAGGTTCAACGAGTTCAAAGGTTCAACAGCTTCAACTGACTTAAAGAATAAAAGGATTCAAAGAATTAACATTGAACCGTTGAACCATTGAACCTTGAACTTCAAAAGGTTCAAAGGTTTAACGAGTTCAACAAGTTCAAAAGACTTAGAGAATAAAAAGATTCGAAGAATGAAGATTGAACTGTTGAACCTTGAACCAAAAAGAGTTCAAAGGTTCAAAGAGTTCAATAAGTTCGATGGACTTAGAAAATAAAAGGATTCAGAGAGTTCGAAACTTCAAAGGATTCAAATAATTAGATTGAACCGTTGAACCTTGAACCGAAATGGTTCAAAGGTTCAAAAGGTTCAACAAGTTCAAAGTTTGAACAGAAGCTTCGAGTGAATGAAGGAAGCGGAAGATTTCAGAAAGAAGTTCAACTAAATGGTTCAATCGAAGAAGAAAAAGAAAGCGAACGTGGCCCTTTACAAAATATTGAATCGACAAACCATTGAACCATTGAACCATTGAACCTTTGAACCAAAAGAGTTCAAAGTTTAAGGTTCAAAGAGGTTCAAGGCAACTGGTGACATCCCCACAGACGTCAAATTCAGGGTGATGAAATAACTGTTGGTTTTCAAAAGATTTGAAAACAAACTCAGTGACCAGCCAAGAAAAGAGCTGAAGAAGCCAGCTGAAAGCGAAAAAATAGCCCTGAGAGCTCAAATCGCCAGGAAGAGATAAAACGTGGCAAGGAAAGAGGGAACGATTACAGGAAATCTAGAAATATCTGCAGGAGAGTTATTCCAGTAGGTGGAACAGTCCACTAGGGGGACATCAGAGAGCGTGAACATTCAAAGGTGCAGCCTATTTTTCTTGCATTAAGTAAAGGTGAATGGACAACCGTGTAAGCATCATAAAGAAGACCAGACAACCCATGCTTAGGAGGATATATTTGAGATGATTTAGAATGCCAAAGTCAAGCCTGATGACCTGTTCCAGCATGGCCCTTTCACAGATATTCAATGCATTCAATTCAGCATGGACCATTTTCATGAAAACAAACGCCCAAGTCTTTCTTGTGATGCTATACATTGTAATCTCTCATTTTGTATAAGGGAGATCCCTCTGTTATTAGAAGCGAAGCTCTACCCAAATTAAAAGGCATTCCTGAGACTTTGAGCTTAGATTGTTAATCATATTTTGTCAAATAAATGAGAAAGCAAGTAACCTTTCAAACTTTGTGTTGGAATAAGCTTGTGTCATCTAGAAAATTGTTCTTATGTCTGTTTCATAATACAGTCTTGTCCATTTAATTAAACAAGCAAAACTAGTGAAAGTAAGCTGGAAGATGTCCTGAAGCTGACTGTGGGAGACTTTGTGCTGTCATAATTGCCTTCAGTCTGTGTTTTGTGTAAAGGATACTTGAGAGATTTTGAGCTCCCCTTATCCTTCATAACCTTTTACTCTGTTGTAGTTAAAGTGGGTACTTTGGGCTACGCTTCAAACTACTATGTTCCTTTGTCCTAATCAGTTGGAGGAACAATAAAAGACTTTGTGCTTTCATGGGTTTCTTATGGTTTCTGTTACTGCGCAGGAAGGATCCTGCTGTTGGCTGAATATCACTTTTGAAAGAAGAGAAGTGCTTTCAGTAATTACACCAAAATTCTCCTCTATTATGTGAATATCATCTCTGAAAAAAGAGAGATGGATGGTATGATTTCACCCATGTGTGTATTTTCAGCTTTATATATATATATATATATATTATAGGGAACTTTCCCTTGCTGAGAAGAGAGATTTATCTCATTCTAGTTGTGGTCACCACATCCATTTTGCCACATAAATCTCTTTATGTTGTGGTTGATGCAACCATTTTTCTGTCAGTCAGCTGGTGACAAAATATTCAGCCAACAATGTGAACAACAAGTTTGAACAATTATGTGCTCTAGAAGAAATTGATCTTCAGCATTTAATTGCATACACACCTTAGCAGAATGGTGTAGCAGAGAGGAAGAACATATTTTTAAAAGGGATGTCAATTTGTATGATTCATATAAAATTATTAGTACCTGAGTACTAGGTGGAAGCGATTAATTATGTTGCATATATACAGAATAGAGTTCCTCACAAAGCTTTGAAGGGGATAACACCTCTTAAAGCTTGGTGTAATAGAAAGCCATATATGCATCATTTAAGAGTCTTCGATAGTCTAGCATGAGCTCACATACCTTCAAACAAGCGCCATGCTTTAGAATAATAAAGCTAGACTTACATATTTGTGGGATATCTTGATGATGTTAAACGATATCGAATCATTGATCTAGATTCATATGAGCTTGTTATAGCGAGAAGTGTTTACTTTGAAGAAAATTCTTCAGATTTGTCTTCTAGCATTTCTCATTCTTCTTTGTTAGAAGAATCAGATAGCAGTGACAATGGTACTCTTGCTTCATCTATTTATAGGGATGATGAGGTAATACCTCCCCAACAATGTTTAGTAGGTCATGTTCCTCCTCCTCCAAATCCTCATCTACTAATGCATTTGTGGGTTAGACAGACTTTGAAGGATGCATACCCTCTTGTTAGGGATCCATTAGATAGAAGGAGAACATAGTCACAACATGATCTTCCACATTCCTACATTGCCATAGCTTTCGATCCACAGTGTTTTCAGAAAATCACAGGGATAGTTGAGTTGGATTTAACGATGGAAGAAGAGTATGACTCATTGATTAGGAACAACATTTGGGATCTTATTCCTTTTTCTAAGGGAATAAAATTAGTATTATGTAGGTGGATATATTGGACTAAGTTTGCAATGGATGAAAATATTGATAAGTATAAAGCATGCTTAGTGGCCAAAAGTTTTTCTCAAGTAGAAAGCATTGACTATATAGAAACTTTTATGCCTGTTGCTAAGATGAATTTCATTCGATTGATTCTAGCTATTGGTGCAACTCATGGTTGGGTTGTACATCAGATGGATGTGAAGAGTGCATTTTTTCATGGGGATCTTCATATATATATATATATATATATATATATATATATATATATATATATATATATATATATATATATATATATAGCAGTCACATGGGTTAGTTCAATATTTTTCATTGGTATGTCGCTTGTAGAAGTCTCTTTATGGTCTGAAAAAGCCTCCAGAGCTTGGTATTCCAAGATGGACACATTTATTTTTTTAGTTGAGTTCTCAAGATGTCACTCAGATTCAAATGTCTATATTATACGGTAGGAGGATTCACTATTATACTTAGTGCTCTATGTTGACGATCTCATTGTTACAGGGAGCACAACATCCATTATCAATAGTGTTAATACTGCACTTCATGATAGATTTTCTATGACAGACATGGGTCTATTGCACTCTTTTTTTGAGATTCAGATAACACAGTCTTCTTTCAGGATTACACTTTTACAACCCAAGTATGCCATGGACTTATTAGCTTAGTTTCATATGGTTGATTGTAGGCCTGCACCAACTCCTTTCTTATCTAGAGTTAGACTTGAGGTTCATTGTTCCACTCCCTTGGTTGATGCCACATTGTATCATCAATTTGTAGGTAGCTTCATCTATCTAACTCATACATGGCCTGACATTTCATATGTAGTTGGCATGGCTTCATGCTTTATGTAGACACCACATGAGCTTCATTAGAGAGCTGCCAAGTGCATTTTGAGCTACATTCAAGGCACTATCAGATATAAGATTCACTATACAGTAGGTGCAAGTTCAGAGTTAGTGGGATATATAGATTCTAATTGGGCTAGCAATTATAATGATCATAAGTTCACTTCTGGATACAACTTTCACTTCAAATCTGGTCTCATTTGTTGGTAGAGCAAGAAGCAACATGCTATTGCTCTTTCATCTATAAAGGTTGAGTATCGTGGCACTGTTAATACCACTAATGAGGTTATTTGGCTTCAGAATATTTTCATTGAGCTTGGTGTTCCAATTTGAAAGCCATCAGTCATCTACTACGATAATTAGAGCACTATCCAGATCTCAAAGAATCTGGTTCATCATTAGAGAACCAAACACATAGAGATCCATATGCACTTTATCAAGGAACTGATTCAGGCAAAGATCATTGATCTTCAATATTATCTTATGGAGGAGCATATTGTAGATATTTTCACCAAACCTTTCACTGAGAGCAAGTGTCTCCACTTGTGATCTCTTTTGGGGGTGCAGGACATCAGTTCTTCAAGGGACATTAGTTCTTCGGGGGCGTCTCCTAGACCTTCATTTTGAGAAGTTTTTTCCTTCAAGTTTTCTCCTTTCCTCATCTATTTGTATAGAGTATCTAATATGGCTACACATTGTCGAGACTCTTATCTGCATAGCCCTACCTAAGTTTCACTTATGGGGGGTATTGGGACATTTATTTGTTGTATTGCATTTACTTGTATTTATTATTTAGATTGGTGCATTAATTACTTATTATAAATAATTTATTATGTTTATTAATAATTTGCATCAGATAAAATAAGTTTGATTAACTAGTAGTAAAATTGTACACCTATCTTATTACAATGGAGTTCCACTCCACTATTCAAGGTAAGATATGATAAGATTGATTAACTAATAGTCAACTTGTGTTGATCATTTACACAAGTTGGACACCTATTTTGTTAGTGTGGAGTTACACTCCACTACTTTTGTAGTCAAATATCAGTTGAACTACATGTATTATGTGAGTTCCTTGATCTTTATCTTACACACCTTGGTCTACACAAGCAATAACTATTTGTGTATTTTATATCAGGTTAATATTGAGTTATTAGAGTAATTCATCATATTTGAATTATTTATTCATTTCTGTTATTGTCTTGGATATATAATATTTATTTATTACTATTACTGTTTTATCTCTTATTTATGCTTTCTATTAGATTTATTAGATCTTGTAGCTAATTCTAACAACTTATTATTATCACTTGAGTATTTATATGAACTCTATTAGGCTCTCAGGATGTAGTCTACTTGTATATGTGTGCTTTATTTAAAAAAAAATTGTTCATGTATTTCTATGTCTAACCCAACAAGGTTGTTACAGTCTCGAATGAATTACCCTTCAGGGTTTATATTTTAGATACTTTGTCCAATTACTTTCAGGGTTTTGTTTAGGAATTCTTTCAAGACTTATGTAATTAGTCTATGTCGAAAGTATGCCTTTGAACTTATCTATGTCAATAAAATTGTTTCAAACATTTTTTTTGAAATAATTTCCCTGTGGACTTATTCTATCGGGCATTTTGCTTGACAAAATTGCCCTTTGGCCTCTTTGCAATTACTCTTTGACATATTTGTTTCAGACTTATTATTTTTTGAAATGATCTTTCAGACTTATCTTTAGCAACATCTTTCCTGTAGCAATTTTACCGAAACCTACCTTTCAGTATTTTTGAAAGTATCCTTCGGAAGTTTTGTCAAAGACTTTTTCCCTACAGACCTATCTTTCGAGTTTTTTGTCAACGCTTCTCACCCCACTGAATTACCCTTTAACCTTTTTCAAATTTCTCTTTGCCTTAATAAAATTATCCTTCAAACTTTTTATTTAGGCCAATTATTCTTCGGGCTTTTTGAAAGTACCCTTCTACTTCTTTGAAAACACCCTTTGGGATTTTTGTTAAGGGCACATAACCTTTAGATTTTTTAAAATGACCCTTCGAGCTTTTGAACATCCCTTTGGGTTTTCTAGAATGACCCTTTAGACTTTTATCGTCAGACATTTTATTCGATGCAAAAAACCCGAAACAATGACCCCAAGGGCACATACCCTTCGACCTATGTGTAATTTATCCTTCAAAAATTTTGAAATGGACACTTGCCCTTTGAAATTACCTTTTGACCTTTTTTAATGGCCCTTTACCCTCCAGACTTGCCCTTGGACCTTTTGAAAGTGTCCTTTGGGACTTTTGTCCCAAGTAAATGCCCTACCAAGTGACTCTTTGGGAGGATTGTTTCAAACATTTTGTCTGAAACATTTTCTCGACGCCACATATCAAAACAAATTACTCAATACAATTCAAGTTCCTTATACGTATATATGCTAAGTCATTTTCTGCAGGGTCCTTTTTATTATGCTTTGAGCTTGGTCTAAATTTTAACCTAAAGTTTTATTCGTGTTTATTAAGAGGAATAAAACCTTGGTCCAAAACCTTAGTCCAAATTCTATATGTTTCTCGAGCCTAACTTAATATATCCATCGATTGTAGGGACCAATCATGTTCATCGACTCCGATCCCAATCTATAGTCCGTATTGCTCGCACGAGATTGATCTAATAGTGCGTATCGAGTCAACATTTCAATGAAGCTTTGAGACTAGCAAGATGGTGACAAGTGTCACCATTTTGTTTAAAGGATATTGAGCAACCAATGGCAGTCCACTTATTAGATCGAGATCTAATGACACACGATCATTCGAACAAGATCAATCCAATGGAGTGAGACGAAGTAAGACTTTTCAATGAAGCTCTGACGAGCCACGAGACTACCACGTGACAAAAAGACATTTCCTGGCAGAATTGATAGAGTGCAGAGCGAACCAAAAAATGACTAGTGGCAAGCTTGGCAAATAATGCTTAAGATGTGTTTAAAATTAACGGTTGTGCACCTGTCAATGATGTCCACACAAACGTCAAATGATGGTCGCACAAATGTCAAATTTAATACCATAAAGAACCTCAATGCCGCATTTAAAATTGACGATTGCATGCCCGTCAATGACATCCACACAAATGTCAAATGACAATCGCATGAATGTCAAATTTAACACAACAAAGAGCCTCGATGATGCGTTTAAATTGATGGTCAGATGCCCATCAATGACATCCACATGGACATCAATTGACGGTCGTGCACCCGTCAATGACGTCCACACAAACGTCAATTGATGCTCCTGTGGATGTCAAATTCAACACAACAAAGAGCCTCCATGATGCGTTTAAAATTGATGGTCTCGTGCTCATTAATGACGTCTACATGAGCGTCAGATGATGGTCTTGCAAATGTCAAATTTAATACAACAAAAACCCTTGATGATGCATCTAAAATTGACAGCGACTCGTCCCTTAAAAACATTCATACAGACATCAAATAACGATCGCGAAAATGCCAATTTTAACTACTATAAAAAATCAAAAACTACGAAACAACCATACATTCACCAAATCGCATGATTCCATAACTCGAATCCAAAATCCAACAATAAATTTTTCTACCCTTAAAAAAAAAAGAAAGAAAAGAAAAGAGACTTCAATTGTAAGGGAGCGCTTATTCTCTTATTGAAATCCTCATCCCCTATTAACATGACTTTCCCAAAATATTCAATAGTGAAATGTCACATTTTTAACAACGCACATAAGTGTTGAGAATCGAAGTTCCTTTCCTTTCACCACTAATGAAATGCCTCTGTACCATTTTTAGGTGTCTAGAGAGTGGAATTGGGCATGAAAATCAAAATAGATGCCATGCATGGGCTCTATTCTCCAAGCAAGGACAGCGAACAATAATTTATAAACAAATCCTTTGAAATAACTGATGCTTTTTAAAAAGAAAAAGAAAAAATGCCGAGAGAGATAAAAAGCCATGATTCCCGGACTTGAAACCCCAGTAAACCCTTCCTAAAGAATCCTTTACAACTTTTTTTTGGGGGGTTCCAAGAATAAGTAAGAAGGCATTGATTTGATTGGGGAGAGATTCGGTGGTGGGTGCATTGTGCATTATACTAATCCTCTTCATGCCTTTCTCTTTCTAATTATTTTGCAGCGAAGAAGAAGAAGAAAATAATGCCCGAGGATTTTTGGGCCTGCGATTAAACCGATCTGTTGTGAAAACCCATCTCAAAATTTTGGCGGTTACATCAATGAAGATGGGCTCAGGAGGATCCAGTGTTGTAGGTAAGTTAGATAGCCTTTTCTTTCAATGGGTTTTCAACATGGGCTTGTAATGTAATGGATTTATATAATCCATGTGGGTGTGTAGTGCCCAGGAATTTCAGGCTATTAGAGGAGCTGGAGAGGGGGGAGAAAGGCATAGGCGATGGGACTGTCAGTTATGGAATGGATGACAGCGATGACATATACATGCGTTCATGGACTGGTACAATCATTGGTCCTCACAATGTACGGGCGGGGCTCTTTTTTCCTTTTTCCTTTTCCTTATTTCTTTCTTTTTGTATTCCTTTTGTGGGTTTGTTGATCGATCATTGTTTTGGTATTTGCAGTCTGTGCATGAAGGGCGCATCTATCAGCTCAAGCTGTTTTGTGACAAGGATTATCCTGAGAAACCGCCAACCGTCAGATTTTATTCAAGAGTCAACATGACATGTGTTAATCAGGAGACCGGTCTGGTAAGAATGTTCTGTGGTGACACCTTCAGTGTGAATTAAGTTCTCAGATTTTGACTACATGTCGGTTTTGTATTTCTTTTAATAAATCTGTAATATCTGTTTAAGGTCTGTCATGGTACCTACGTTTCTGTATTTGTTCCTGGAAATTTCCATGCCTTTGTGAATTAGGCTTCCATATTTTAATTACATCTCGTTACTCTTATAGTTCTTTTTATAAATTTGGAATTTTACCTTGTCATACGTGTTTTCTAATTTCATCGTCGGAATCTATCATCATCTTGTTACTCTTGCTTTTCTTTTCATAAATTTGGTATTTTTTTTTTCTTGTGGGTGGGTGCTTTGTCTGTATGACGACCAATTGGCTAGGACAAAGCCTCTCTGAGGCTTTTAGGGTTTTTTGGGTTTGCAGGGCTAGGGTGATTGCTCCAGCAATTAGGTCACTGGGATTGCCTGGTCTAGGACAAACTATGTGTAACCCCTGTAGGAGAAATTCTCCACAGCTGCTCTTTCAACTTTGGGCATACTAATTGTGCAGGGTGGTGTTTGAGCCCTAGGTCTCACTAATTCAAACCAAAATCGGATCATTGTTATGAAGTGGCTTCTACTGGCAAATTTATTCTCCTTATCTCTTTTAAGTCCAAAAATTTGCATTTAGGTTATTCTTCCATCAGGATTTAGTAAGTCATAGTAATTTGCAGCACGGAGGACTTATTTATAGTGATTTCGATTGAATTCTGCCCAATTTAGTTTGAGTTTTTTCCAGTTTTGTTTTGGCCGAATCAGAATCTCAATACTATGGGTCATATATATATGGTGGAGTCAACTCAAGATATTGGAATTCTGAGTATGTTATATATTTTTCTTACTGTCAATTTTGGCAGGGTTTTTCCAGAGTCCCAATTTAATTTTTTTTGTTTTTTGCCTCGATTTTATCCCAAAGCTAATTGACTTTTGCTGTGTGAAAAGGGAAATGAAACTAGATTTATGATATCTCTTTCCTTAGAGAGAAACAATTGTGCTCAATCCACCTTTGTTTTTCACACAGGGCAAGAAAACAAATATTATGCCATAAAGAAAAATGTGACGAGATTGAATCTTAACTCATGAGGTTAGGAATACATTTAACATTTAATGTAAGCTAAATTTTTTGTTTGCCAATGCAAATCATAGATAAAGGATATTCCAAAGGAAAAACTCGTTAATCTTGCTGCAAGTGTGCAGATTTTTAAATTACAAAAAAAAGAGTAGTTTAGCATCATGTTTGGTGTAAAAACACACTTCCGTGAAGAGGAAGTATTTTTGCATAAGACCGGGCATTTTTATTTTTTTAACTTATTTTTTTGGGATAAGATTAGGCAATTTTTTAGCAGCTTATTGGGGTTTAAATTAGCTAATATTTTAGCAGCTTCTTTAGGTTAAGATTGGGAATTGTGTTTCTTTGAGATGGACAATTCACCAAGTGCTAGGGGTTTCAAAATTGATCACTACAAGTTTTTAATGATATTCACTAGCACTGGAAATTTTTTGTATAGAAATATGCATATCAATACATCCCAGTTAAAAAAGTGCAAAACAAATGGTTTGGTTTTAAGAAAATGAAGCAAATTGGTAATAAGATGACTTTTAACGCCCTCTAGGTGTGGTTTGTAGGACCTATTATATTAAAAGTCATCTATGAAAATAAGGTTCCATTTAAATGGTATTTAACTTAAGTCATTTGCATGACTTGTTTTGGATTACATTCACATCTTATGGACTACATGTGGTATTTGAGATATTATAAAATGTTCTGGTTATTTTCTTGTTTTTGACTTTTGCTCAACAAATTGCAGGTTGAACCAAAACATTTTTCAATGCTTGCAAATTGGCGGCGCGAGTATACCATGGAAGATATTCTGACACATTTGAAAAGAGAAATGTCAGCTTCTCATAATAAGAAGTTAGGGCAGCCTCCAGAAGGCACCTTCTTTTAGAACCGTTTGCATTTTATTCTCGATACAAATCACTGTGATTTGGATGCTATAAATGGCTTATGTAAACACATTATGGGTGGCAAACAGATAGATGGAATTACAGGTTTCCTATGTGCTTCCAAAGCTTTCATGAGGTTCAGATGATATACTAAGTAATATATGATTATGACTTGTATTTTTCCTAAGTTTGGAAAGAAAAGCATAAAAATGCGTTTTCCTTGAAAATATTTTTATTGGGTCTCATTTATCAAGGTGGTCAATTTATTTGTTGAATGATAATTTCCATGGTTTAATTCTTTTTAAGTTTTTATTATTTTAGGCGGGGGCAAAAAATGCTTGTTCATTGCAAAAATGTCTCTTTCCAAAATTCCAACTATCTGCATTAAACAGGCCATTTGCACATATTTATTCTGTCTGAACTTTACAATCTCTCTGGGCCTGATGACTCCATTCCTGGGTACGTCTAGTGATATGTGTTATGAGAGTCCATCCTGGGCTATGAGGACATGTATGCTGTATAAATAGTTTAGTTAATGCATGTGGCACGGATGGAAATGCAAAAACTATATATTATATAAAGCCATTAGATATAATTCATAGATGGTAGATACAATATCTAGTAGTGAGGGCACCTGAATTCTCACGAGCTGTCTGTCTTCTTTGGTGTTCAGTCATTAGTTTTCTTGTGTGCAAAAGTAGGGAATTGCTGTTGCAGATATGTTGCGACGTTATTCCTTATTTGGGAAGAGCCATGAAGAGTAAATGTTTTAAGTGCTTTAAATCTGTGGACACTTATACCCACCAACTAAAGTTGTTGGAAATGTGTTGGTTCCATAACAAGTCTAATTTGAGTTCTGTTTGGAATACGAGTCGACTTACCTTTATATTTGGTTAGGTATTTGACTGCTGATTGTTTTTCAGTCTTTTTGAATTCATTTGGTATGGAATCTCGATATCCTCTTCCATGGATAATTAGATTATGCACAACGTTTTCTTGGATGCAAGGCTGCTTTCTTTCTCTGAGGCTGATTTAAGTTTACTTAATTTATAAGGGTGTAAAATAGACTTGCTCTTTGTTTCGTTCATTGTATAGTTAGCATGGCTTTTTGGTTTTGAAGTATGTGCAAATCTCTGTCTATATTTTTACATCGTTTGGGGGCTGAGTTTTAACGAGTCATTGGAATACATTTCAGAATATTACCATTAAGAGAAAAAATTCAAATTTCTGGGGGTTTAATTCTGACAGGCAGGAGTTATTCTGAATTAAATTCTGACAGGCAGGAGTTATTCTGAATCAATAGTTGACATTGATTTGGTAAGACTTACGAAATTCCGTATGCAAGGGATAAGATGTCTAGTTAGTTTGGTAAGTCCTTTTTTTTTTCGAATCATACTAATGCTGTGGATGCCTGAGGTTTGTTAGATCCCTAAATTTTATTCACTGTCAGGGCAAATCTAATTTGTTTTCGGTGTATTGTGCTTTATTAACAAGAGCACGTAGCTATAGAGTAATATAAGATGTAAGGAGGTAAAGGTACTTGTTTTGGGAAAAACTGTTGATATTATATTATTTTCAAAAAAAAACTTCTCAACATTGTCATGGATTGTGAAGGCAGCAATTTATCATTACCTTACATATTTGTTCAATCAAGGTGTACATACCAAATTCCTAACATGAATGTGACTCTTCAGAATGTTATGGAATGTGTTATTTAATAATGTTGTGTTTTATTGGACATCACATTACAAACAGAGTTGTTGAATTGTGCCCTTTCGCTTAGGATAGTATTCTTCTCTAATGGGAATGTTAGCTGAGATCTAATCTTATTAGCAAAAGGGATGATGTAGGTTGTTAATGGTTAGAGGGTGTTTTATATGAGTCAACGACTGCCATAATGGATTTTGGAAGAGAACTGTAAAGTTCATGTTAATATTGTTGGTGTAGGGAAAGGACCTATAATCCTGCATTTGCATTTACTAAAACATGTGATTTGATTTTTTTCCATTCATAAAAATATCAATAGTTGTTCAGTGCTCATTCAACAATAGTTGATTAAGAGCCAATCACAACATGACATATAAGATTCATGGTTATTAAAATCTTATTCAAATGTTTTTGTACCAATTACCTTTGTTCTAAATCAATAAATGGATTATGTGCAACAAAGTCTTATGTTACACGGTAGTATAATTTTCTGTGCCAATGAGATACCTATAAAATTCTGCACTGTGAAATTAAGGTGCACGGTTATAGGGTCCCCTCCCCTAATTACTGATATTAGTGGGTGTTTGTTTGGTAGGAAGGAATGAAGTAGCTAGTTCATGGTTATGAATGTGAGATATCTTTTGCAGTTGTATTTTTATTTATAAAAATGTAAAAATATTGTGTTTAATTTTTTTTTTTTTTTTTTTTTTTGGGGTTATCTTCTGCTACAGCTTAATAATGGTTTTGTACTTATTTGATATAAATGGCTGTTCTGTTTATAATGGTGACAATGGGGGCAGCGGAGTTCCTACTTGATTATTAATTTTTGTTCCTAGTAATAAATTTTCTTATATTTTTTAGAAGAAGGTGATGGGACCCTGTTAGCGCACAAGAGCACAACACTCTTGATGTAGGGGAATTCTTTGACCTTTCGAAAGAATTGCTTGCTCCTATTTATTTGTGTAGGGGAATTACACATTTGGCCTTCGGAAAGAAGGCAAGCATAGATGGTCGGCTGGCTCCTCCTATTTATATCATCTTTTCCATTGAGATTGGATGCATATATATGCATATGGAGGGGCTCATAGGATATTATCTCTAAGGTAAGCGCAAGGGAGTGTAGCTATCTATATATAGAGAGGTGCCCTTCACACTTGACATGACTCATGGCACTGACTAACTCTGCTAGTAGTTAATGAATGTAATTTATTTTAAGATGATTTTCATAAGTTATTATTAAAATGATATTTTTGTTCATGAGTAATAACCATAAGGTATGGGAATCCATGTAAATATTTATTCTATAGGTTATTTTAAGATAATTTTTGGTGGTCATTATTTTAATATTTTTGTTCTTTATATTATTTTTTGGTAATAATTATAAAGTAAAGAGACCCATTTAGTATGTATGTATGTATGGGAATACAAAAAAATAAGGTAAGAGCATTCATTTAACATGTAAACACAATAAGCTTTTGTTAGTAGGGGGAGGAATAATAAATGTAATTCATTATTTTTGGATATCTCGTCTTTTAACAATTTTTTCTATTAACAAAAATTTTATACATATAACACTTTATAAATTACCTTTATTTTACAAGTCTTACCAACATGTAATAAATCTAATAAACTCAAGCATACATGTCTTAAGTAATTGAAGGCTCTCAAAAAACAATTTAATTAATTTATTATTTTTTAAGAGAATTTTTTTTATGTTTAAATCATATTAAAATGTCTTGATTGAATAGTCATTCTTATGATAATTTATATTTTTTTCATTTTTTTTAATAATTAAAAAATAAGGAATTCATTTAGCACACAAACATTTTATATATTTGTTAATAGAAAAAGAATAATGTATATAATCCATCACTTTAAATAATAATCTCATCAATATTTTAAGAATAAAATTAAGTTGGTAATATATATATATATATATATATATACTCAACACATTACAAGTTAAATTGGGTTCACATAAAAATAAATAAATACAAACAAACAAAAAAATACCACCCCTTTTACGACTAGAAACAACACACCCCCTTTAACCAATACATCTATGAACTCATGGAGATTCAAGAATAAAAAATCATGGATATTTGAATCCTTTGTTTTAGATTTATATTTGCTTTAACAAAATACTTATATGGGTCCAATAATCTTTTCTTAAGACAATGTTGTTGGGAGGTGTTATTATTGGTAGATTCAAGAACATGAAATTATAGATATTTGAATTTTTTATTTTAGTAAAGATTTAATGTTTGTATAGTTCATATAAATCAATTTAAGTTTTAAAATAATTATGTAAGTTTTTTTTTTGTTTTTTTCCTTTAAAATATATATGTATATGTGTGTGTATATATATATATATATATAAATGAAATATTTATATAGGTTTAATAATCTTTTATCGAGGCAATGTTGTTGTCGGACGTTGATGACACCCAAGTCATAACAAATGAAATTAGTATATAGTGTAAAGCAAGGAGATGTGACCAAAATGTATCTATGATATATTAAGATTTCTTTCATTGTCATATATATAAGTCTTTTGGGACATTGTTCTATCACCTATAGCACTGTGTTTAGATGAGGAAAAAAGGTCCTTGTGGGGAACTATGCTTCCATATTTTTTTATATAAATTTTTTTGGGACATTATTCTTTCTTCTAATAATCTCATGAGATTTTTTTTTTAATTTATTTTCTTAATTATTAAAAAATAAATCAAATCCATTTAACTTAAACTCAATCTAATTCTTTTATTTCAAATATTTTTTATAATTTATATCTTGATAGATGATATAACATTTATGACATATCATCATCCACATTAATTGAATTTTAATCCTTTTAATATTTTTAAAAAAAAATTATTATAAAACACCCAAACATTTTTTATATAAAAACTTTAAAAAAAATTTAAGCTTTTTAATGTTTAAAAAATATTTTATTGCAAAACACTTAAACATTTTATATATAAAAACCTTTGTAACATTTTCTCCACATATAATAATATTTTTAAGATTTTATGACTGTAACCTTCCATACCATTAAATGTTTTCTTAAGATATAGACTAATCGACATATGGTGCATGTAACTTTTAACTAATCATATGTTAATTTCTAGATTTTATACTTACTTCATTAGGGCTTTGTGGTCACCCCTATCTAATGTCTTTTATATATTTGAACCAAGGAGTTAATTGCTTATCTTTAAGTTGTGTGTTTTGTTCTTCATTGAGTGCTTTGAGGAGGTTACATGTTGAAATCACTTTGCTTTCATTCTATACTTCAACATTTTCCCTTTTCTTATAAGTTTTAGATTTGAGATATGCACATTTCATTTATAAAACTATTAAACGAAGGTATATTATGTTATTTAAGCTATGCTTTATTTTTATTATTGTACAATCTTTTATGTATTATGTTGGATCACTTATGTTATGATGTTATGTTCTGGTGTTGGCAAAGTATTGATATTAGGAGAATATGATATTTACCTTATGAAATATTGTATTATGTTTTGGTGTTGGCAAAGTGTTGATAGTAGAAGACTATAATATTTACTTTATAAACTATTGTTTTTTTTTTTTTAATAAAATATAATAAACCATTCCAAGTGGTATCATAACAATAATTTGGGCATCATTTTTTTACTATAAAGGAAAAACTCTTATGAATGCAATAAATTCATATTATAAATTAACCAATTTTTTCTTTGATCTATGATAAGAAGAATTTTTGTGATTATGAAGCGACATAGTGAAGCAAGAATTTTGAGATTGTATCATATATCAATGGATTCATCTCCTTGAGATGACCTCATTACTATAACCCTCCCATAACCCTTTTGAAAATAGTAAAATCCAATTAAAACTGCCAAACATATAAGACATTGTTAGATGGTGGAACATGATCTTATTAGAATGCCTAGTTTCTGATGTTGTGTGGGGGAGGCTTGTTCCCCCCACTATGGTCACATGGGGGACAAGGGGGGAGACGACCTACATGGAGTCCCCCCCTCGACAGAGGTTCAGGGGCAGTGCCTCCGAAGTATTTTTTTTGTGAAAAACGCATTGTAAAATATTGTAATTTTGTAGTAAATCTGGACCGTTCACTATTAGGTCACATATCTAATGATATAAATTATGTTGGTGCATTTTTGTCCTAATATGTAACCCTCCTTTAATACGAGGGCATTGTAATCACGACAATGCACTTTGTGTGAATGAAGAGGAGATTGTAGTGGATGTATTGTAGGTTTATCCCTTCATTCGGTTGACTGAATAAGAGAAGAACTAACTGTCTCTGTGTGGAGGTAGCTGATATTGGGTGAACCACGGTAAATATGTGTCTCTATTTTATTGTGTTTTCTAAATTTTATTTTTGTCTTTATTTCATGAATATTGCTCTGCGTTCTATATTACTAATAGTCATGGGATAAATTTCATTGAGACAATCACATTGGTATATAACACTCTCATAGGCAATTTATAATGGTAAAATCACTCATTGTATGTAGAAAAAGTCACAACATACTCCAAGAAAGAAACAACCATTTTTAGATATTAGATCTCGATCATTGGAGGGCATACCTATAGGTAATTAAAATTACTACTGTGCAATATTTGCATATGCTAATGACTAGTACACATTCAACACTAAAAACATGTTTTATCTCTTCCCTTGGCCTTGTTTAGTTGTTTGGCATTCACTATGAAGCATTTGTTCAACTCTTAGCTATCCTTGTTTCATAGTTGGTTTCTTACTCTCTTTGTGCATGCAACTGTGCCAATAATGATACTTCGGGCAGGTGTCGGTTCCACAACCCCACCTTATTTAAACTAGCAGCTTTATTGTATGGGAAAAAAAGAGTCAAGACTTGAAAGTGAAACACTTCCCTCACCTTTGTAAATTCATTTTCCATTACACACCTCTTCAATTTCATTGAGAAAGCCTAAAACACATCCCTTTTGCCAATTTATACACTCATTTTTGTCATTTTGAAGGACAAAAAACTTGCAAGAGCAATACACAACCTCACTTATGTTATTTTAGTGTCTTAGGTCAATTTCATAGATTTAAATAAGTTCTTGGAGTTTGGTCTTCTTTGCATCACGAGCTTCTTGAGATGGATACAAGATACTATCTTACTAGACATCACAACCTCAAGATGCCCAACTAGTTGTTCACATCTTCCTTGGTTTTTCATATTGCATTCAACATGTTAAGTGTTTCATTTTGATAATTTTAAATTAATATATTAGTATTATCTTAGTTTAGATTACATTTCTTGCTTGTTTTGCTTTCACAACTCTCATTCATGGATATTTTTTGCCTTCTTACAAAAATTGCAAGGTTGTGGTGAGACTTGTCCATAGTCTTCAAAATCCATTTTGAGATTTGCTTTTGACTATTTCTCGTAGACTTTCTTATTCATTTTTTACACATAATTGTAGGTTCAGGTATCACTTTCCTACAATGATTACCTTAGACTCATTTAAAATCTTACATCAATATTTCTTACAACTTTCAAAGGTGTTTTGCTTGTCCTTTAGGTTATCTATCACCTGTTTGACATTATTCCTCTTCTTCATTCTTATCATTTGGTTTATTCCTTTACATAGTTCGATATTCTCAATAATTTATTTTCTACTTTTGACTTGTACCAACCTCTTCTCACTCCAATTTCATTACATCTACTAAGTACTTTATTGTCTTAAATTTGTTTGATGATTCTTTAGCATGTAGCGTTATTGCTCCTACATTACAACTTCTTGTTTTGGATTATACATTCACATTTATTTATTTAATTTTTGTTTCATTGACATTATGTCTTCTTTAGTTCCACTTTCTATTGATTCTTTATTCATCTCTGGTTTACAACTTATTGTTTTCAGTCCTTCATTGGTTATATTGTAATAATTTCTTCTTATTATTGGTAAATTTGTCCAAAGTTTATGACCAACTTGTTTTTTTTTTTTTTTTTTTTTGAGTGTTTACATTGTATCTCTTTTCCATTTGAATATGTCTCTATAGACACCTAAATCTGGTATTAGACACTTGAAAAAATCAATTTTGACAAATCTTTGACATACATGACTTGTGTTTTGTTCGGCTCTTTTCCTTTAGTCTAGCATGACTTTTCCTAATCACGTGCCTAATAGAATAAGAGGTCCAACGAGCTATCATGTCAACATATCATGCAAGAAAGGTTCTCGCACGCTCACCTGAAGTACACAGCCTAAGACCAGTTCTCGTTGGTTTCATCATGCGATAGTGTATTCATTCAATTTCTTAAGCTTGGGTGCTCGAACATGCACTTAGTTCTAAATATATACTTGGTTCCATGACTAACTCTTGACTATTCATTCATTCCCTTCTTAGCTAATCATAGAAAAAGATGGGTGCAAATTGAGAATAAAAGAGTATTGATTCTATTATATTCATAACTAGATTACATAAAGTAGTTTATTAACACAAATGTTCTCTCTCATTCCATATATACATTACATCCATAACTATGATGGTTCAAAACTAGGGGTATTTATACATGGTTCTACCCTGACCATTCAGTTAAAAAAATTATTACATAGTGATGAATTATCAATGACCATTAACAACAATGAGTCATGGGAAGCCGTTACATTGAGTTCTTAATGACCTAGGCCTTACTACCCTTATATGATATTTCTATGATGTATCTTCATTGTCGTGTGTGTATCTTCTCATAGATCGATGTTAGATTCATGCTTGACTATTCTCCTCTGATGTCCGTGCAAACTATTCCCTAACCATCTCCACTTTTTGCTCCCTTACCCAAGTTTTTTGTTATTGTTCGAGTCATTCGCTTTCAATTCCTCTGTGTTTCATGTATCCTTATTCTTTGTGACTTACCTCTTCCATGCGATAATCTTCCACACCACGGTCTTCCACACCATGTCTCTTCTATGCTTATGCTTCCTTATGTGTCATCTTAAAAAAGTAATTAAAATAAATAGATACAAAATTTAGGGCCCAACATCACCCCACACTAGGCCAATAGTCCATCTCAGACTATGCATTATCCTTAGTGCCCTCTGATATCAAAAATTCAAGTCCCATGTGCTCAATTTGGTGCTTTACTTCCTCTCAATGATTCAACATAGTCGGGAGCTTGAAGGTAATATATTCTACTTATTCTTTGAGCCACTTGGTCTCCTTGGGTTGTTCTAGAAAATCATTTGCTTGAGTTATCAAACGCTCAAGTGACACAATAACATCCTTATGAAAGTCTTCAAGTGTCATGACCTCTATTAAAACCTGTCCTCAGATCACTATAAAACTAATGTTCATCTCCTGATGATGAGCATTTAATTTATTCTCAAAGGCCTCCACATATTGAAATGCTTTGGCATGCTTAACTCTATCCTTTATTGTAAGCATGTTTTCGACCAATTGTTGGCACTAAAGTTCTTCTGCTTGAATCCTAACTTCCAAAATTTTAGAAGGATGTGCTAATTTGACAAAAACACCCATAAAATATGGGAACCCAATCACCAACTCTAGTAAAATAACTTTTACGAACTTCAATAGTCTTAGTGAACTGATCTATGGCTGAAGTCCGCTCATGTTGGGGATTTACCTATTCTTTAAAAGTTTTCAATAAAAGTTCTCCCAAGGTCCCTTATTTATCAACATCTTTTCCTTCGAGAGGAACTCCATCAACAAGGTCTACTTCTTGTTACAAAATTTTCTTGCAGAGTGTTAGAGTCTTCACTCTAGATGTTGTTACTGCTTCTAGTTGGTGCTTGAGCTCTTCTAATTCCTCTTCAAGATTTATGCATTCAATGCACTCGTGGTGGTATAGAGTAATGACCTTTTGATTAATCTAATTCACATTAGAATCCTATAAAGCATTATACCTTGTCACTTTGAAAGCAAACTTAAGAAGGGCAATGCTTGTCGGAGCCAATGTACACTACCAGGATCCACCCAAAATGTATCAAGAAGCTCCATCTCTTCTGGTGCCAAAATAATACTATCCAAAGGAAGTTCAAATCGACACTCTTCATTAAATACATCCATATAAAGGAGAGATCTCATCAAGTTTAATCATTTGAGTCTTCCTTAGGAAATACTACCACATATATAGGTCCTTCTCTGAAACATTTTGTTAAAATTGGGCACAAATGGAAGTGTTGACATGAGTAGCTAGTAGTTGTTGCTACACAAATTAATCAATAAGTTATTTCCCTCTATTAGGGTTGTGATCGAGGACTTCAATATCTGGCTCATCTTTTTGGCAACTTGTGCTAGCATCTAGGTCATCAGTGCCCAAAGTTGTGCCTATGTCGGCCCCCTCTTCACCAATGGGACTCCCAATGTCCACTTGTGTGTCATCAAGAGTAGACTCTTCTTGATGCATTGGAGAGGGTTCCTTCTTTGGTTTTGATGTGCCTTCCTTTTGATCCTTAGGGGAATGTCCCCTCTTAGGTGGTGCTTTAGGAGTCACTACTCTCTGTTCAAATTCCCTAACTTTTGGCACAAAAAGATCTTGTTCTGAAGGAACATATGTCTATGGTGGAATCATGACCTTCTTGTCTTTGACTTCTAATAACTCAATCTCTTGGTGGTGGTGGGGCAGTCCTTTACCACTTTGGTTGTCCCTATTGAGTGCTTGAATTGGCATCATGCCCTAACCTCTTCTCCTTCTGATGTCTTCTAAGTTTTGATTGGGGGGGGGGGGGGGAATGGTTTCTTTTCTAACCTTGCTACTCCCCAATGTCTTCTTATTAGGATTCAACATATAATACAACAAGTGAACTTTGTCCCCAACCATGATCTGATGTGCTTTAATATCAATGTTATCAACGTCATTTTTCACCAAGTGCACATCATATATCCGATTATAGAATTCATGAAATACTTGGTCGTGAAAGCATAAGGTAGCTTGAGCCACCCGAATAAGTTATTTATAGAGTCCATATAGATGCACGCTAATAATAATGTTGGTTCACTACAAATTGAGCTTGATCCCCCATTTGTGCGAGCAATTTCTTAGGGATGCGCCATTCATTACCAAAGGCTTCTTTCATCCCATCAAACCATCCCTTCATTCTAAGCTTATGGGCAGGGGTAATGGCCTAGGGCAGGAGAACGATTTGAACCACTCAGTCGAGGACTTGTTCTCAGGTGGGTAGGCCCACTTCAATTCACTACTGATATATTTAGGAAAACCAATCTCATCAAATACCAATAAAATAATTGTGCCCCAAGTGAACTTTTGATTTGACAAGCGATGAGCCTTTTTTACATATACAACAATTCACTTGAAAAAGTATTGAGAATAATTTTACTTAAGCTCCTAGGCCATCTGATTTACTATGTAAAGGTGTGCCATATCAACTTATTTCCATCTGTCAACTCCTCCAAGCTCGGTCATGGCCAAACATGCAACTATCTAAAGTGTGGGATCCTAGAGACTAGATATGTACATGACATGACCCTGCTTCTTAGACTGTAGTGCCACTTCTATTTTATCAATTTCATCTTGGTCATCCAAGTCCCCATTAAGGTCAACGCCTGAGCATTTTAAACCTGTGACCTCATCGATTCTTTGGGCAACGATCCTCATACTGTGCCTTACAAAGTAAAATTACTCCTCATGGATGCACGAGATTATAAATCTCATGACCTCCACTGACTACCTGAAATAAGGCAAGTGAAAAAGTTGGAACACTCTGGCATCATTGAGAATACTAAAAATTATGAGATCATAAATGATCTCATTCCTAGTGTTCTAGTGCTCAACCCTATAATCATGCTATAATTGTCTCATTCCCAGGTTGTTGGTGATTATAATCAAACACTTGATAAGTGACGCCTTAGATTCCCAGGTCTCAGCATGCAACTTTGAATCGAGGTATTGTCTTTCTTCGATCAAAAAAGGGGGTGAAGGAGGTGTTGTGACTTTCTTTTTTACTTCGTGCATCATCTTCAGTTCCTTCCTAATGCATGTTCCCTCTACTTGTTATGCCAAGTTTTCCACTTACATGCCAGACTCACTAGGAACTTTCTCTATGATTAAAAGTGGTTGTCCTTTCATGCCCTCAAACTCTTCCTCTTCACAGATCATAGCTAAAGGCTCACTTCTTTGGGTCTTCTTCTTTGGCTGCATCACCCTTAGAGGATCCTAAAGGTTGAGGCATGAACGTCTAATTATCAAAAAATAATATGTGTTTAATATTTCAAACTGCCTCAACTTTCCTGCTTCAACATCTTCTAATGGCAGACATCGACACCTACAACCTGAAACTCTTTCAACAACGTTCCTCTAATCATAATTTCACTAGTCTCATCATTCAAGATAATCGCCTTACTTCACAATTGTAATTTGTTATTGAATTTCAATGAATGTCCCTTTTGATAGCTTGAAAATGCTTCACTTGGATCTATAAATTTGATAATTTTCAATAGTAAAGAATTAAAATGAAGACTTTTTAAACCTTTTATAGCTTCAAAGGTTAGCCCATATTTACTTCTCCATGACTTCATCCAATCATTTCCCTCATTGATGCCTCTAATGGTATGCCATGCCATACTTTCGGCATGCTTGTTATTACATTTATTACTTTGTCACATTTAACACATATTTCCCATCTCGCATTTTTCTCATAGTGCCTACTAGATGTAAAATAATTTAAAAGTTTCTATTTTTGAAGCAGGAACCTAATTTTTCCATCTTGATCCCTTCATAACGGTTACATGCTACATATTGCATATCTTCTTGTCCTTATGTGATTACACTTTTGTACCCCTTTTCCATGGGCATTTCCTTCCACTCTTTCCTTTATGCTCTCTAGCTTTACTTCATTCACACTTACCCCACACTAAAAGAGATTTGTGGTCCTCCATGACATGAAAAAGAAAATAAGAGAACCAAGTGCTGATCTATACCTAAGAAAAATGCATGTAAACATTATCACACTTTATTCAAAAACATACCAAAATCCTAAACTAATATAAGGATATAGGACTTATTCACAAAAGGAAAATATCACTCAAAATGGTAGGTTCAAAGTTGAATACCATTGAAATGGCTTAAAAAGAACTGAGCATCTAACCTCTTCAACTTATGTGCACCTATGAGATGAATGCTATGAATAATGAATGGACCATCCTAATGGATGAAAAGTTTTCATGAATGGTACATGAATTTAGAGTCATAGACCAACACATGCATACCGGGAGAAAAAGTCTTATTCTTAAGATGTCTATCGTGCCAAGCTTTCTATTTTTATTTCTCCACTTCTCGACTCCAATGTGTGAGAAAATGTGTTTCATCCAGCTGTAATAAAACATCCAGGCACACTTTCAAAGACTCCTCTTCATGTAACTAACCAATGCATGCAATACATAAAGAAGGTACAATGAATTCAATAGGGAGAACTATCTCAACACCAAAGATAAGATTAAAAAGATTGTTCTTATGCAACCATTTATATGTGGTCTGATATGCCTATAATGCTACATAAACTCAATCATCCTAGTCAGTGTAACAAATATTGTAATTCTTCATCAATGTATGACCCAATATTTTATTGAAAGATTCAATTGTACCATTGCCTGAGGGTGATATGATGTAGTCTTGTGGTGTGCAATCATGAACTTAGCCAAAAGGATGCATATTGTCTCATTAAAAAAATGAGTGCCACAATCACTAGTCAGACTTAAAGGGCATCCATGCCATGTGATGATATTCTTCCAAAGAAACCTGGGGATAGTTGTAGTAGTACAATCTTGTGTGGGCACTACTTTAGCCCAGTGGGTGAGGTAGTTAGTGGCAGTAATGGTACAATGCATGTCAGTACGCCTCACAATAGGAGTAATGGGCACAACAAAATCAACAACCCATTTCTCAAAGGGTTCATGAGCAAGTATTAGATGAAGGGGCATAACATCCCTCCAATTTGGTTTACCCACACACTAATAAATATCATATTGGCATGCATAAGATTTGGTATCCTTAAATAAAGTGGGCCACCAAAACCTTGTTAAAAGAACCTTCCATGATGTAACATCACTAGTACAATGTCCTCTAGTGACACCTTCATGAACATCCCGAAGAATTTCAATGCACTTGTGTTGCATCATGCATCTTTGTAATATTTCATACCCTCCAAATTTATAGAGGTCACCTCCAATTAACTAGAAAGGAGCAACGTGGAGAATTAATTTCTTTTTCTCTTGAGTGCTAAGGTGGGCTGGCCCTGAACCTTTGTTAAGGAAAGCTGTGATATATTCCAATTCCTCAGGTATGCACATGACTTGAAAAAGTGGTACATCAGGTAATTCATCCTCTATGGTGCTTGCCTATTCACTAAATTCAACATGTGACAAGTGATTTGGTCCATAATTAGTCTTACCTAGTTTCACCATCACACAAAATTAAAATTCTTGAAAGAGAACAATCCATCAACAAATGCGTCTATGCAACACTGACTTATTCATGAGGTACTTAAGTGATGCATGACATGTAAATAAAGTGAAGGGGGTGGCCAATACATACTAGAAAAACTTCTAGGGTGTCTACACATGGACAAGGATTCATGTTTTGTAGTTGAGTAATTTTGTTCAGCTGGAGTGAGCTTTCGAATGGCAAAGTAGATTGGATGATCAAGACTGACCTCACTAGGTTGTGCAAGGATAACACCCATTGCCATACCTAAAGTGTCAACATGTATATGAAATGGATTTGTCCAGTCTGGAAAATAGAGAATGGGCATAGTGATGAGTTTGTCCTTAACCACTACGAATGCATGCCAGTGAGCATTTGTTCATAAGAATTGACCATTCTATTTAAGGAGTTCCTCCATCGGTGCTATGATCTTAACATATCCTCGAATGAATTTCTAATAGTAACCTATGTTTATTAGGAAGGCATATACCTCACATTGGGTGGTCGACACTGGAAGGCAAATAAGGACTGCAACCTTAGTTGGATTTACAAGTAGTCCATCATGATAAATAATGTGACCAAACAAAATTCCAAAAGGAGTAGCAAAGACACACTTCTTCAAATTCAAATAAATTTGAGGTTGATGACAACGCTCAAGCATGAGTTGAAGATTAGCACAATTATCACATACTAAACCATATACGATCTAGTCATCCAAGTATACTTGAAGGAATTTATGAATAAAATCCTTAAAAGCTTCTACTATAATAAGCAAGAATATGGCTGGGGCATTCTTCAAACCCAAATTAATCACATTGTAAGAAAATGAACCCCTTTCATTTATAAAGGTAGTCTTTGGTTTATCTTCATCTGTGACCTTGACCTGATGATAGCTGGAAAAACCATTAGTGAAGGTGTAAATCTCACACCCAACAACTCCTTTTGAAATTTCCTCTGTGAAAGGCATAAGAAAAGTGCCAATGATAAAAGTAACATTGAGTACCTTATAGTCTACACAAATGTGAATGCGACTGCCCTTCTTGATAATAATCACCATGGAACTCACCCATTTAGATTCATCAATAGGAGCGATAACTCAAATGTGTAACATAATATCAATCTCCTCTTTAACTGAAGCACATAAATTAAGACTCATTCGATATGGTATTTTTATTACAGGTCGAGTGCCTTAAATATTTTAATGTGTATCTTGCCCAATGATGGATGCACTCCTTTCATCGTTGTGTAATTACATGGGAAAATGTCTTGATATTCCTATAAGAGTTCAAAAATCTTGGTTACCTCAGAATCAGACCAATAATTCCCTACAATGGCCATCTTAGGTGCATCCTCCATTCCAATATTACACTAAATCATATGCAGTGGCTCAAAATATGGTTTCTACTTAGTCTATATGCTATCTCTAATATTGCATGCCCCATATTGAGTATGTAATGCTAAGTGGTCAAGTGGCAGATCTTGCAGGTCAGAACTGGTACCTTCCTCAGCTTAGTAGATAACCTTTTAATTGCCCTTTTGTATTTGTTCCCTCAATGCATGGTCTGGTTGAGAGTCAATTTGTAATGAGGATGGGTGGGAGTATCAGGGTATTGAAAGATGGACAAGTTGTCCTCATGCATGCCATGTAGATGTCATATGCATTCTTCAACTGACATTGGATTACCTACAATAGCTTGACGGATCGCTTGCAAGGACAAGTGTAAATCCATGTGAGGGGATGAATAGGATAATGCTAAAATCATGGTAATTCTTGTAGGCTAAGATTAAGAGATGCATTAGTCCATGTGTTAGTAAAAAAAACATCTATAAAGAAGCATATAGAGATAAAACATCAAGCTTACTCCCTCATGGGGTGTTTTTAGTGAATTCTAAGAGGTATCTAAGAAAGGAATAATACCAAACCTTCCAAATAACATCCCTCCTTCCAAGAGCGGCCAAAAAGTGTGTTTTTCTCTAGATTTGGTACGCCAAGTCTATGTCAATAAAGAGTAGCATGATCCTCCATCATTTCCTTATGCACCAATGGCTTAGGCTCACAAGTTTGATCAATTTGTGCAAATAGGTGAAGCTTTGTGGAGATAATTATGCATAATAATATTACACAATTTAAGCTCTATTAATCAATGGTGAGATCTTGTATTTATAAATTTCTAATAATGTTTATGATCAACCTTGAACGTCCATATTCAAATCAAGATGTGTGGTCATGAACTGATTTAATTTTGGAGGGACATGTCATAAATATTCACATTAATATTGAGAAGAATGGGGCATTGATGAGGCATCGAAGGGTTTAATCCTGATATTTGTTGTATTAATGGCCTATGGATGCCATCTCATTGATGATGTCATTGGATGATGCAAATTTGAGAAATGAATTTCCAATAAATAGATTTTTGATAACTTCCATGGAATTTTTACTTAGGCTCTTGATTTGGTTTAATTTGCCTAAGTGGATTTGATTATTTTTTTGTAATTATTTGGAAATCTGTTGTACGCTTAATCAACCTGGTAAAAATGTCAGTTTACTGAGTTATAATTTGATTGGAGTATAATCAAAATAAGGTGCCAGTTGCATATGGAATAATATCCCAGTTAAGGCCTTATGGACGTGAAATAACACATACATGTGACATGTGCTAATGAATTAGAAGAATTAAGTGGTTTAGAGCATCATTTTACATGGTTATAATTTGAATCGAAATGATTTAAGAAAATATAATAATCACATAAAATGCATTACCCCATTCAGGGATATATTAGCCTAAATTGTCACATGTTCATGACAAGTTTGAATGATTTAACATGTTTTAGTGATTTTGGCCTCGATTGTGCATTGTCACAGGATATTACTTAGATTGACAGTTGTAGCACAATAGGAATTGGATGTCTACATTTTCTTCCTATTTGAGAAGGCTTAGCGAGACATTTAGTTCAAATAACCTCTTTTCAAAGAATGAATAAGTCACTATAATCATAAGAAATAAATTTCATCCCAACTTTCCATTTTTAACGTTTCCATGAATTACAGAGAAACGAGCTTATGAAATGCCATAAACATCATTTGGGTGGCCCATGATGCCCCTTGAGGGGAAGATGGATTTTTTTTCAAATATTTTATGGGTGGGGCCTCGATCTGAAGAAATTTTAATCTTGTTAATTTCAGTAAAAGAGGCTGAAAAATAGAACATTTAGAAGAAAGCGAAAGGAAATTTTGATTAGAGGGGCTAAAATAGTAGCCCAAGGAAGATAAAATTATGCAACTCAAGGCTTGGGGTGAAATTTTTAAAAAAATTACTATATTTTGACCCATGGGAGTAAAAATAAGTCATTTGAACCCCTAGCTATAGTAATTTCTGAGCTATGAAATTTTTGTGTGATAGAGCTGAGAACAATGGCCAATATCCCACACCACCATCATCTTGGAGAGCATGTGAGGGAGTACCAGTGACCACCAGGGAGCAAAGAATCACTAGGTACCTTTTTTGGTATTTAAGTTTGTCATTTATTACATTTATTATGTGTCGGTAGGTGGTAGTTGGGCAATCCCGCCATTTTCCCAACTTGGAAAATGGTGAGTTCGCCTATAAAAATGGTAGGGACACCACGAGATTGGCAATCTAGTTGACCTTTCAGTGGGATCATGGGTCAAAATGGTAAGATCACCAAGACAATGGAGAACTCACATTTTTGAGTGTTTTCACCCTATCAAACAGTGGTTTTGCCTATAACAGTGGGATCACCATACCAATTAGTGAGAACGTCTTACTAAACAACAAGATCGTGATAATCAACATGGTTACCCTGTAGAGTAGTGGGAATGTCTTGCTAAATGGAGGGACCACCAAGAAAATCGAGAGAACACCAAAATAAAATATAATGGGGCCCATAAGAGATTGAACTAGGCCCAAAATTAGAGGAAGAGAGATAGAAACACAAAAAGAATTAGTCTAAGCCTCAAAATTAGAAGAATTCAGTGAATGAAAGGAAAACTAATTGATCTAATGCCATGTGATTGTTTTTCAAGAGTGAGTTTCAATCATTACATCATGGGAGTGACACTCAAGATTATTGCAATGATAGGGGTTGATGACAAATGAGCTTGTGGGTGTCTTAGTAGTAGCGAATATGTATCATCTAGCCTGATTACTATCAATAGAGTGCATTTTTCAACACTAGTAGAGAGGTGGCACTCAAAGACTTCTACTTTCCATCTTCTGATTGGGGAGGCTAAGGTGACACTAGAGGATGTACATCATATTCTGTGGGTGCCTATGTGAGGACCTATTGGCCATTTTTGGCCCACATAGCAAACTTGCCTGAATGCAATGTAGTTTTCTAAGGATCAAGTATGGAGCAAGGCTTGGAAAAGATTTCTAGATGAAATTAATGGACCAAAGAGATCATATAGAGTTCAAGCTTTTGAAACACTTTGCTCTTGCTTAAAAGTGTATCTTGCCAATTTCTAAGGGACAAGTCTATAGTTGCAAAGAGTAGGTATCTGAACAGATTTTCACAATGTTTGAGCCTTCAAAGATCAAGCTACAATTCAAGCATAAGTTCGGAAGAACCTAAGAAGAAAAGCTAAGTGTCAAACCCTTTTGGGTAGATCCTTAGGAAATATTTTAGGGTTTCCTTTTTTTATGTTCATTTCTTTCTGACCTTTTATTTGGCTGTGTTATTTCTTTCGTGAGATTTGTTTCGGGTCTTTTGGGCTAAGTGTCAGGAATTGTTTCAGATATTTTATCTAAAACAAAAAGCCCAAAGGATCATTCTCTCAAAAAGTGTACCATTCAAAATTCTAAAGGGTCAGTTTCTCAGTAGAGTGGACCTTTGCAAAAAGCCCCAAGGGTATCTTTTTCAAGCTAAGTGTTAGATTTCTTTTGGGAAAATTATACACAATTTTTCTAAAGGCATAATTCTTTTGGGAAAAATATTTGGCAAAGGTTTCGAAGGCATGAATTCTTTCAGAAAAATGTCTGAAGCAAAAGACAAGGGTTATTTCTTTCAGAAAATTGTCTGAACAATTTTCTCGAAGGGTTATTCTACAAGAAAGTGGTCTGATACATTTTTCCCAAAGGGCACTTTTTCAAGCAAAGTGTCTCCAACACTTTTATCGAATGGTCTTTTTCTTCATCGAAAGGTCCAAAGCAGAATTTATGAAGGGTCTTTTATCAGAAAAATGGATCAATGTAAAAGCTCTGAAAGGCTTTTTCAAAGAGCAAAGGGCCATTTCAAAAAGGTTGAAGGGTAATTCTAAAGCCACAATTCTTTCAGGAAAATTGTCCCTCAATAATTTCCCTGGAGGTCAATTTATTTTGGACATTTTTTCGATACATAAAGCCCAAAGATGAGGTTCCAAATGGAAGGAGTTTAGGATCTAAATTTGCTCGCAAGGATTTTAATACACTTTGGGTTCATTTAAAGTGTAAATTTCCATTTGCTAAGGACAAGACCATATTTGCATAGCCCCCATGGGATGCCAAGAATGTTTGGAATGGCTTATAAGTGCATGGGATCTATTTGGTTCTTCATTGTGTTCACTGAGACACTTGGGCCTAGTAACAAAAGTTTTGAGTAAACACTTTGTTGACATCACCATTGCCATGTGTGGATGAGTCAGAAAGAATTGGTGATATGGGTTTGTTCACATTTGTCCTTAAATCATATGCACCAAGTTTCAGGTCCTCCACTAAAGCGCATCAAAAGTTACAAAGGTCCAATTTTGGCTCTTCAGTGACTTTCTGCATGTTTTCCCATACTTAGCCATCTTCAAGAGGTTCTAGTAGATCCAAGTGAACATCTTAACAAAGATATATCTCACACATGCAGTCATTACAAGCAAAAATGGTCACATGGGCTTGTTCAGCTTGGTCCCTAGTTGCTACATGCTAAGTTTCAGATCATCTACCAAAATGCGGTAGAAGTTATACATGTTCAAAGTTGGCTCCTCAATCAGATTTCACTAAGTTTTCCATACTTAGGCATTTGAGCTCGACCATCGCCAGGATGTCACGTAGAAGTATTTGAACCAACCAACTTGTGCACTTATCATCTTCACTTAGGAGGCTCCCAGGACCAATAGATCAAATGGGTTTGTTCCTTTTGGCCTTAAGAGCATCTCTTGAAAGTTTGGTGCCTCCATGACTTTTGTGCTTCAAGTTGTAGGCCTTCAAAGTTGGCCTTGCAACATAAGATGTTCATACTGACGTCAAGTTTAAACTTGAGTACAACCAACTCTTTTCATCTTAAATTTGATGACCACATGAATGTCATTGAAGATCATGTGAACATCATTTGACTAGAGCGAGGATGCCAATTTTAAGATCATAAACTAGCCGTTGGCTTTCAAATAGTGGGTCCCAGTAGATCAACTGTGCATTCAGATCCAACGGTGAGCGGAGGTCAAAGGGGTCAGTGAATCACAAGAGCAAATGCATGCATGATAGGTGTCAATAATGCATTCAACTGGCAGAGGATCAATGGCTGGTGCTTTATCGTGCATATCAAAATCAACAGAGTGAGATGAGTCAGTATGTCAATGAGCCCCATCAGATTTTGATGGCTAGTCAAAACAAAGGCAAGCCTAGGTGACTTAAACAGAGGTTGAAGGGTCAATTTTTAACCAAGGCAAACAATCATTATAAAGAACTGAGCTCGAGCTCAACCCAAATTGAGCCAAGATAAACAATAGGGACCAAGCATTGCTACTAGGGCTTTGCAAAGATAGATTAGGTCTTTTAGACCTAATATAGATCAGAGGATGGCAATTTGATGGCTAAATGGGACTAGGCATCGAGTAAAGTATAGACAATGATAGGAAAACCAATGACCTTAGATTGGTTTTTTTGTCTATAGGATAGACCTATGATCTAAATATGAAAGTGGAGCAAACATGTGACTAATGCAAAGGGTTTTCATCTTTCAGCATGGCCATAGTCTCAACAAACAACTGCCTAAAAGCATGAGCCATGATTTGGTCAGATTCATGAGTATGAGGTTTTGTACTCAAGCTAGAGATGGCGTGAAGGATCACGGAAAAGGTCTAGTGTTGGGAACTGTAGCTAGGAGCATTCAATTCATCCTTATAACCTTTGGGGACTTTCTCACTCAATAATCCACAAGCAGTGTCCTGATTGATCAAAAAACTGGTAGGTTTTCATTGGCTAAGGAGCAAGGTGGTGGTTCAGGTTCAATTAATGACCCAGGACCAAGTGTTCTTGTGCTGATAGCATGCTTCCACATCCTTTATTTTCTCTCTCTTATCCTATATATCCTAGTTTCTTTCCCATTGAAGGGGTTCTCAGTTTTTAGAATTTAGCATTTTATTTTCTGAGACAAGGATACTCATCAAGTCTCTTGCAAAAATGTGCTTGTTTGATATGGTTAAACCCTATCAAAATATTGTAAGAAATGCCTTTTGAAGTAATAGGATCAACTCTTTGCCTATCTATTGTCTTTAATCAGTGCTTAGTATGCTTGTCTATGGTAAATTTGTGAAAGAGATTCTTCCTAGTTTGTTGTCATTTTGCTTGCCTCTTTAAAGGCATTTTCAAACTATCTTGCTGGTCTAGACTAGTGTTCTACTTGGAACCTTTATTATGAAATATTTATGCAACTAGTGAGATTGAGTAAGCCATAGTTATATTTTGTTGATCCAGTGCATGTTCAAACTTATATGAGTGTCCATTTAACTTTGGGTCATCCCCCTTTTAGCTTTCTTAGAAGCCCTTATCCTCTTTCTACCCCTTTTCTTTGTGAAGCATTGGTTTAGCATTAGTTTTAAGTGAATATCAAGAGGAAGCCGACCTTCTTCAGAGGTTCAACCCCAACATAGGTTACCCATAACTTGGGGTTTGTTCCTATTTTATATCTTAGTTGGAGAGAGCCTAAATAACCCTCTCCAAGGGTGAAAATCAAGTCTATAATAGTTCTAGCATGTCCAGTGGGATCCACTTATTTTAAAAGGAAGATTGATCAATCCTGATGCTGGTTTGATAAAATTTATCGTAGTTAAGATCCCAAACAACAACATCTGGTTACTCCAAAAGGAAGAATCAACACTCTGGTGTAGAATAATAGCTTCATCTCATGCCAAAAATAATAAGGTCAACTTCAAGAGGTATTCCCTTTGAATTTGTTGAACTACCTTTAAATTCAACAAAAAGATTAAGGCTCACCAATACACATCGATATTAGGGAAATTTTGCTCCTAGGTCATTTCCAAGGCCTACAACTGCAAGAAAAGCTTTCTTAATCCCTTGCATAGCCATGACAATCCCTAGAGATTTTGTAGCTTTTAATGACCAAATCCCTCTAGCCCTTGCTCACTATGATCCTATCCCAGTTGCATCCCTTAAAAGTGTTCCCTATTACACTGAAGACCAAGCTATAACACCCTCTGAGCACCTCATTAACATAGCCAACTTTTTTAATATCCATAATGTCACTGAGGAGAATATAACTATTAGACTGTTAGCTACTTCTTTCAAAGAAAAGGCCCTAGATTGGTATAAAGGCCTTATTGCCAGTTCCATTCAAACATGGGACCAACTAGGGGAAGCCTTATGTAAAATATTTGAGGACAAAAGTGATCATTTGTCACTTGTAGAGAAACTAACTACCATTTTAAGAGCTCCTCATGAAGTGATGCAAGACTTCAACACAAGGTTCCAAAAAACTTGGGACAAAATCCCAGTCATAGTTAGAGCAACCCCTAACTTTGCCTTCTTATATTATTTAAAGGATTTAAATAGTGACATAGAAGTGATGATCCAATCTATGGGAGGAAATATACTTTCAGATGCTTATGAGGTGGCCATCAAAGCAAAAAATTATTTGGTTTAAGCTAACAAGCTTACACCCAGACCACAAATGCCCTTATTTCCTGAAATCAGACGACCTCCTATTTTTATCCCTCCATTAGATGTCATTCCTCCTACATCAACAATTGCTTCAATTCCTATACCAAAACAAGAGAAAGCTTCTACTAGTGGATCTAGTGATTCACTAGAGCAAAAGAACTTTCAAGAGCTCAAAAGCATGTTTTAATCCTTGGGGAATGAGATAGTAAATGTAAAAAGGCAACAAGTTTTCAACAGACTTCAACAAAGTTCATATCAACCTCAATAGCAAGCCTTTCAAACAAATACCCTACCATATAAGGGGAACTACCAAAACTAGGGCCAAGGTCAAAACCAAGGACAAGGGCAACATGGCTACAATAGGCAGAATAACTACAATCTTAATGTTACTAGTACTTCTAACTCCTTGGTCCTAGTTCAAAATAATGTGGCTCAAAAATCATAGGGTACCATACCTTATAACTAAGCCTTTGGTCAACATATTATCCAAAATATTAACCTTAACCAAGCCTTCAATGATCAATGGTAGCAAGCTACTCATTTTAGATACAACCAAGCTCTCATGTCCCAAAATGTAGAGGTACCTATGATGACCAAGCCAGAGGAGCCTCCACAAGGTCAAGGGTCAAACTAGGGACCAAATCAATTGGATACTACAATGATGAACTATGATCAAGGAGAGTGCTAAGCATCCAACCAACAGGCTAGTTCTAGCCAGACCTATATTCTAGTGGAGGTAAACACAAGATTTAAAAGAAGGAACATGGATGGTAATTGTGAATCAGTAAAGAGCTTCCCATCATTACTCCTTCATTAACAAAGCCAATTGAATCTACTATCACTCCAAAGGTTCCAAGACCTCTAAACAATCAGAGCCAAGGAAATCTTTTTGTGCCCCAAGGTTCAAAAGTTCAATAAACAATAGTGGTGGCTCCCAAAGCACAATAAAAGGTTGGTGGTTCACCCATCAACATTGTTGACTAAATAAAAAGGTCAAATGTGAGTGTGCCCAGGTGGGATATACTCTCCATGCCTAGCTAGGTAGACATCCTTTAGGAAGGACTGTCAAAGATCAATGTTGTAGACAAGCCATCGAGCAAGGTGACTGAAGTTCTCACTAATGCAACCAAAGAGCCTCATGAAGGGCAATCAGGTAAAGCAACCAAGCTTCCTCCCTTTCATATTTTAGTAATAACTGGAAACTCTCTGGTGCATAATTGTTTAGTTGATAGTGGGGCTAGTACCTCAGTGAGGCCAAAGTCCATAGCTAATCAACCTGGTCTGAAATATGAACCACAGTCCAAATGCGTGTTGGAACTTGATGGTTATTCTCCCAATCCATCTAGTATAATTAGGGATGTCAATATGACTCTACAAGCTTATCCTATCATCTTGGTGGCTTAAGATGTAATGATCTTGGATGTGCGTCCTTGATTTGCACTATGCTTATCTAGAGAGTTCGCAACAAAGATAAGGGGGCTATCTTGTAGTAGACTGGTCCTTTATGGCATTTAGGATAAGGTATGGGGCCAAAGTGTCAATTAAAGTTGAGCCCATTGCATAATTCCATATAGAGCCTTATGGGCCAGATAATGTCAACATCAATTGCACCATCATTAATGAGGATGGATTTGCAATAGGGCAAGGGCTAAATACTCATCTAGAAGAGGTATCAGACATGTTCTTGGATGAGCTATGGAATGACATCTAGTTGGTGGGCCTCTTAGAAGGTGTTGAAAAAAAGGACTTGGGTGTCTACTATTTGCATGAATAAAACCAACACATGTCGTCCCTCATGAGGCCTCAAGAAGATCCTAGTGGTTTATGGAAGTTGTTCTTTGATGGCTCAAGGAGCAAGCATGGGTGGGTGCAGGTGTCATGCTAATATCCCCTTCGAATGATAAGTATTTCTCTTCATATAGGTTCCAATTCAGCTGCTCTTGCAATGCAGTAGAATATGAGGGTCTCATTTATGGCCTTCAATTGGATAATAAGAGAAAGATCAAGCAGTTACAAGTCTATAGAGACATTGAATAGGTTTTACACTAGGTCAGAGGTCAAAATGCTACTAAGATCCCTTTAATGAAGTCCTAAAGGCTTAGAGTGTGGGAACCTAATTGAGGACTTTAAGGCTTTCAACATCTAATCAGTGTCGAGAGGTCAAAATCACATGCTGATAGAGCAACTATGGGGGCTTATTTTGACATCCCCAATGAATTGAAAAGGACCAAGGTTCAACCACAATCAAAGTGGTAATAAGACCATCAACGATAAAGAAACTCATTGGTATGTATTCAAAAATGACAAATAGATTGCATGTTTATTTCAACAAGAAACAGAGTACTCCTCCCTCAACCAAGAAAAAATGCAGCATCAGTATGGGGAACATATTATTCAATTAAGGTCCAATAAGCTTCCTAAAGGGATAGTCACCCTAGAAGGTCTATTTCATGAAGGGGACCATATGAGGAAGGATAAAGTAGTATTGTCAAATAATAAAGATAACTATGAGAGAGTTCTTACCTTTGAAGACAAGTTCCTCAATCTTGGAAATGTAAGCACTAAAGCTAAAAGGCATGCCTTCATAAAGCCATGTAAGGACTATGTAGACATATTTGCTTGGAAATATAATGACCTAAAGGGATTTGATCCTAATCTAGCCCAACACACAATAGAGCTAGAGGCTAATGCCAAGCCTATCAGGAAAAAGTGGAGGCCCATAAATCCTAAGATTGAGGAGCTCATGAGAAAGGAATTGACCAAGCTTGTTGAATCCAGGATCATCTTCCCAATCAAGTACTCTTCATGGGTAGCTAATCTAGTATCTATCAAAAAGAAGAGTGAGGAAATTAGGCTATGTGTGGACTTCAGGGATCTTAATAGGATCTCTTTGAAGGACCATTACCCTCTACCATCCATGGAGCAAATCTTGTAAGTAGTTGCTAGTTCATAACACTTTTCTCTCTTAGATGGATATTCAAGTTATAATTAGGTGCTAGTGAGAGAAGAAGAATATTGCCTTCACCATCAAGTGGGGGACTTTTGCTTATTAGATGCCTTTTAGATTGTTCAATGTTGGGGAAACCTTTCAAAGAGAGATGGATATGGCCTTCCAAAGACTACTAAATCAAATGGTGTCGATCTACTTGGATGACATTATAGTTTTCTCCAAGAATGCTGGTGAGAACATGGACCATCTGAGGCTGATATTCCAGAGATGCAGAGAATATGGGATCTCTTTAAATCCCAAAAAATATGTGTTCTCTATACATAAAGGCAAACTACTGGGTCATATTATTTTAAAAGAGGGATTATCCATTGATAGAGTAAGTGTTATCTTAGCCTTATCCTTGTCAAAACACAGAAAGGGGATTTAGATCTTCCTTGGGAAGATCAACTTTTTTAGAAGGTTCATACCAGGTTTTGCACACCTGGTCAAGCCTATCACCACCATGATCAAGAAGATCCAAGTGTTTGCTTGGTCAGATGAAGGAAAAATAACTTTTGAAGCCATCAAGCAGGCCATTGCCCAAGCACCCTCACTCTTGAATCTTGATTTCTCCAAGGACTTCATCTTGTACACCTTTGCTAACATTGACAACATATTAATTGTACTGATGTAGAAGAAAAATGAAGCAATGGAGTATCCAATTGATTTTTTTAGTCAAGCGCTGGAAGAATATGAGGTGAGGTACACTTTCATTAAGAAGCAAGTTGTTGCAGCCTTGATAAGCCTTAATAAGTTCAAGCCCATGCTCTCCAACAACAAGATCCATCTTATGGTGTGTCATCTTAGAGTTAGGGATTTCCTCCTTAATAAGGATTTGAATGATAAGAGAGCAGACTAGATCACAAAGTCATGGAATATGACGTAAAGATCAAGGTCACCAAGCTGGTCAAGGGAAAGGGCTTATGTAACCAAATGGCGAATGACCTCCAAGTAGACAAGGAAGCGGTTTTGGTGACCCAATATAATTCACAATTAGGCACAGCTCCAATTCAAAAGATTTGGCTTCAAGATATGGCTCACTTATTGACAATAGGATAATGCCCCCAAGGTTTGGATAGAGCCAAAAGAAGGCATTTTAGGCTTCAATCTATACCTTATGCATTAGTTGATGGTATTATTTTTAGAAAGGACCTTAATGGGGTACTCCTTAGATGCATATATGATGACTACGTGACCAAACTCTTGAAGCATTTCTATGATGGACCTACATGAGGCCATTTTTCACCAAAGACTACAATAGCCAAGGTGATGAGAGCTGGTTATTACTGGCCCATCCTATTCAAAGATGCTTATGCATGGGGAAGAAAGTGTCAAGAATGTGCTCTCTTCAAAGGTAAACAAAGATTGGCAACCTTCCCCCTTAACCGAATTCAAGTGGAGCAAACTTTCATGCAGTGGGGTCTAGACTTCATTAGAATGATTAACACTCCATCAAGTGCTCACTATAACTGACTACTTCACTAGGTGGGTAGAAGCCATTACTTTGAAGGAAACTAGTGAAGGTGTAGTTCTGGACTTCTATGACAACATTGTGACCAGATTTGGTGTCCTAGCCACCATAATTTTAGATAATGGATTGACATTCCTTGGTATGAAGACAAGTGAGTGGGCTCTCAAACTGAGCATCTACCTCAACACCTCTTACAACTACTATCCTCAAAGAAATGGCTTAGCAAAGTCCATGAACAAGAATTTGATCAAGATCATCAAGAGAAGCATGCAAAACAATCAAAGAGAATGGCATATAAAGCTAAGAATGACCTTATGGGCTGACAGGGTGACTCCCAAAGAGGCCATTGGAAATTCTCCATATGTCCTAGTATATGGAAGGGATGCCAAGTTGCGCATGTCTCTTGAACTGCCTGCACTAAAGTTAGCTCATCAACTTGGGGTGACGGAAGATGAGCCCATGAATGTGAGGATGATGAAGCTCATGGAGTTGGAAGAAATCAAGGACCTTACTATTTAAACACTAGAGTCACATCAAGATCAGGTCAAGAAATCCTTTCATAAGAAGGCCATGGTAAGGGAATTAAAGGAAGGGGATCTAGTCCTCAAATGGGACTCAAATAAGGCCAAACCAGGAAACCATACCAATTTTGACAACTTATGGAGTGGTCCTTATTTGATCCATGGATGTAGGGAACACAATGCTTTTCAACATGCCCAATTGGATGGAGAGGTATTACCCATTCCAGTCAATGGAATTCATTTAAAACCTTATTATTGAGTAGCATTGCATCTATTGTAACATATTGTACATGTCAGAATAGCTTTATGCTTTCCTCTAAGTGCCTTGTACACATTTTTTTGTTTTATTATTTCTTTTTCCAAAGTGCCTCAGGCATTTTGTTTTATTTTGTTTCTTTTTATCCTTGATGCTTCAAGAGAGGTTCAGCTCAGTTTTAGAGGCTAATAACTCCATGCCCAATAGACTAGATAAGGCAAATGGTCTGGGTCCTCAAAGCATAGTAGGCATGCTTCCCTACGAGTCACTAAAGATGTTGGCCATTTTTGGCCCACATACCAAACTTGCTTGAACGCAGTGTAGTTTCCTAAGGATCAAGTATGGAGCAAGGCTTGGACATGATTTTTGGATGAAATTAATGGACCAAAGGGATCATACAGAGTTTAAGCTTTTGAAACACTTGGGTCTTTCTTAAAAGTATATCTTGCCAATTTCTAAGGGATAAGTCTACAATTGTAAATAGCAGGTATCTGAATAGATTTTCATAATGTCTGAGCCTTCAAAGATCAAGCTACAGTTCAAGCATATGTTTGGAAGATCTTTAAAAGAAAATTTTAGTGTCAAACCTTTTTAGGTAAATCCTTAGGAAATATTTTGGGCTTTCCTTTTGCTAAGTTCATTTCTTTCTGACCTTTTATTTGGCTAAGTGTTATTTCTTTCAAGAGATTTGTTTCAGGTCTTTTGGGCTAAGTTTCAGGAATTGTTTCCAACATTTTGTTCGAAACAAAAAGCCCAAAGGATCATTCTCTCAAAAAGTGTACCATTCAAAATCCCAAAGAGTCAGTTTCTTGGCAAAGTGGACCTTTGCAAAAATCCCCAAGGGTATCTTTTTCAAGCCAAGTGTTAGATTTCTTTTGAGAAAATTGTTCGCACAATTTTTTCGAAGGCATAATTATTTCAAGGAAAATATTTAGCAAAGGTTCTAAAGGCATGAATTCTTTCGAAAAAAATGTCCAAAGCAAAAGACAAGGGTTATTTATTTCAGAAAATTATCTAAACAATTTTCCCGAAGGGTCATTCTACAGGAAAGTGGTCTGATACACTTTTCCCAAAGGGTACTTTTTCAAGCAAAGTGTCCCAAACACTTTTCTTGAAGGATATTTTTCTTAATTGAAAGATCCAAAGCAGAATTTTTGAAGGGTCTTTTATCGGGAAAATGGATCAATGCAAAATCTCTGAAGGGATTTTTCAAAGAGAAAAGGGTTATTTCAAAAACCCTGAAGGGTAAGGCCACAATTATTTTGAGAAAATTGTCCCTTGACAATTTCCCCGAAGGTCAAATTTTTTCAAAGATATTATCCGATACAAAAATCCCAAAGATGAGGGTCTAAATGGAAGGAGTCTAGGATCTAAATTTTCTCACAAGGCTTTTAAGACACTTTGGGTTCATTTAAAGCATAAATTGCCATTTGCTAAGGATAGGACTAGATTTGCATAACCCCCATGGGATTCCAAGAATGCTTGGAATGGCTTAGAAGTGCATACGATCCATTTGGTTCTTCATTATGTTCATTGAGACACTTGGGCCTAGTAACAGAAGTTCTGAGCAGACACTTTGTTGATGTCACCATTGGCATGTGTGGACGAGTTAGAGAGAATTGGTCATATGGGTTTGTTCACATTTGTGCGTAGATCATATGCACCAAGTTTTAGGTCCTCTGCTAAAGCGCATCAAAAGTTACAAGGGTACAATGTTGGCTCATTGGTCACTTTTTGCGTGTTTTCCCATACTTAGCCATTTTCAAGAGGTACCAGCAGAGTCGAGTGAGTAGCTTTACAAATTTATATATTGCATGTGCGATAGTTGCAAGTGAAAATGGTCACATGGGTTTATTCATCTTGGTCCCTAGTTGCTATGTGCTAAGTTTTAAATCATCTGCCAAAGCGTGGTAGAAATTATACATATTCAAAGTTGGATCCTCAGTCAGATTTCACTAAGGTTTCCATACTTAGATATTTGAGCTTGATCATCGCTAGGACATCACGTAGAAGCATTTGAACTAGCTAAATTATACACTTAATATCTTCACTTAGGAGGCTCTTAAGACCAATGAATCAAATGGGTTTGTTCCTTTTGGCCTTAAGAGCATCTCTTAAAAGTTTGGTTCCTCCATGACTTTTGCGCTTCAAGTTATAGGCCTTCAAAGTTGGACCTGCAATATAAGACATTTGCACTGACGTCGAGTTTAAGCTTGAGCAAAACTAACTCTTTTCAGCTTAAATTTGATGGCCACATGAATGCCATTGACAATCATGAAAACATCATATGACGGGAGTGAGGACGTCAATTTTAAGATCATAAACTAGCCATTGGCTTTCAAATAGTGGGTCCCAACAAATTAATGGTTGGAATTTGATCAAGCATTTAGATCCAATGGTGAGTGAAGGTTAAAGGTGTTAATGAATCATAAGAGCAAATGCATGCATGATAAGTGTCAACAATGCGTTTGATTGGTAGAGGATCAATGGTTGGTGCTTGATTGTACAGGTTGAAATAAACTAAGCAAGATGAGTCAGTATGTCAATGAGCCAAGTTGGATTTTGATGGCCAATTAGAACAAAGGTGAGCCTAGGTGACTTAGACGAAGGTTGAAGGGTCAGTTTTCAATGAAGGCAAGCAAGGTTTACAAAAAGCTAAGCTCGAGCTTGATCCAAGTTGAGCCAGGATAAATAATAGGGACCAATCATTGCCAACATGGCTTTACAAAGCTAGATTAGGTCTTTTAGACCTAATATAGATCAGAAGTTGGCAAGTTAATGGCTAAATAGGACCAGGAATTAAGCAGAGTATGGACAACAATAGGAAAACCAATGACCTTAGATTGGTTTCTCGTCTATAGGATATACCTATGAACTAGATATGAAAGTGGAGCAGACAAGTGACTAATGCAAAGGGCTTTTGTCCTTCAGCATGGCCATAGTCTCGATAAGTAGCTACCAAAAAACACGAAGCCATGATTTGCTTAGATCCATGAGTATGAAGTTTTGTCTTCAAGCGAAAGATGGCATGAAGGATCAAAGAAAAGGTCTAGTGTTGAGAATTACAGCTGGGAGTATTTAATGCATCCTCAAAACCTTTGGGGTCTTTCTCACTCAACAAGCCACGAACAATGTCCTGATTGGTCAAAAAACCAATAAGGTTTTAATTGGCTGAGGAGCAAGGCTGTGGCTCAGGTTCAATTAATGACCTAAGACAAAGTGTTGTTGTGTTGATAGCATGCTCCCAAATCCTTTCTTTTCTCTCTCTCTTCTCCTATATATCCTGGTCTCTTTCCCATTGAAGGGGTTCTCAGTTTTCAAAATTTAGCATTTTCTTTTCTGAGACAAGGATACTCATCGACACTCTTGAAAAATTGTGCTATTTGATATGGTTAAACCCTATTAAAATATTGTAAAAACTATCTTTTGAAGTAATAGGATCAACTCTTTGCCTATCTCTTTTCTTTAATCAGTGCTTAGTATGCTTGTGTATGGTATATTTGTGAAGGAGATTCTTCTTAGTTTATTATCCTTTTGATTGCCTCTTTTAAGGTGTTTTCAAACTATCTTGCAGGTCTAGACTAGTGTTTTACTTAAAACCTCTTCTATAAAATATTTAGGCAACTAGTGAGATTGAGTAAGCCATAGTTGTCTTTTGTTGATCTACTGCGTGTTCAAACTTATATGACTATCCATTTAACTTTGGTGCATCACCCTTTTAGCTTTCTTAGAAGTCCTTATCCTCTTTTACCCTTTTTCTCCATGAAGCATTTGTTTAACATTAGTTTTAGGTGAGCACCAAGAGGAAGCTGACCTTATCCGGAGGTTCAGCCCCAACATAGTTTACCCACAACTTGAGGTTTAATCCCATTTTATAGCTTAGTTCGAAAGAGCCAAAAGAACCCTCTCCAATGGTGCAAATTAAGTCCATAACTGGACCCAATATTACTTGGATAGGGGTGGGATGACAGGCTGTACTAGATGACCTACTCAGGGTAGTGGATCAAGGAATTATCGATGAGTGTATATATATAGATGCTCTATAGGATTTGGCATGGCTCCCAGAGGGTGGTGTAGGATAGGCAAAATTCCACTGAAGGTAGTGGTATTGATAGCTCTTGGCGGTGACCTTGTGCTACCAGACAAGAGTGGATGGTTCTTTCCATTGGGGTTGATCGGTGTGACGTATCAGATGTTCGATCAACTAACATAATTTTCTTGAGGACCTATGATTATTGCACAATTATACAAGGATTTGCATATGACTGCATATCAGGGAGGGTACAACATAGGCCACAATGCCCTACTACATGTATGGGCATGGGAAGATATAACTATTGCATGACTAGTGGGGCTGAAATATAAAAGAGGACTAGAGGATCATGTGGATTGGGGATGGTACCATATAGGACTAGGTATGTAGGGACACTTGGAGGACTTAAAATATTATTAATGAGCCATCGATGAGATGGAGGATGGGAATTTTATTTGGTGCCTTATTTGTGATTAGATATATGATCACCCCATGTTACATCACAGGGTGCCATGACTATGTGGTGGAGAGATATATGTTAGATCAACTCTAGTGGTAGTTTGACATGCAACAAGATGTCCTAGAGGGTACACACTACTTTGCACATGTGACTAGGGAGATCATGGAGTGGGGGATACCATTGCCTAGGGCAAAGGTAGTCATTGACTATGATAGGGTGGTTCATGTTCTATGGGATTATGTGGGAGAGGTTTCAGTTGTAGGGGTCACTAATGCATATGCCACATGGTAGATGGAAGTGATACCCATCCAATTTACAAGGCCATTACCCTAGCAGCTAGTCTTATAACAAAGATGGGTGTAGATGAGGAGAGATCAGGGATAGGCCCCAATACAATGATAGGGTCAGGTGCCAATATAATTATTGGTCAAATTTGGTCCACATACAAAGATTCTACCTAGATAGATCAGCTAATTAGAGTTATTGATTGAAAAAATGATCAAATGACTTGAGCAAGTGAAGAAGATGGATCATACCATCATCACATGTGATAGAGAAACAAACAGACCAATTTGCTTGTGCATTTTATAAGTATGATCAAGAAGCTTTTCAAGACCAAAGGATCATGTGTAAATGATGCATTTAGTGCCAAGATCATCCTCTACAAATTTGGTATCTTGATGAGCTTGCTATCTCAAGATATAAACTTTTAAAGTTAGACTTGCAGAGTGAAATGTGCGTGCAGACATCAAATTTGGGCCTCGTGAAATAGCCATTTAAATTAAAATGTTTCAAGGTTGAACGCATGGCTGATAAGTGTCAAAATTTCTCTTGATTGGATCATTGAACAATGGCAGGTGGTTGATAGCTAGAGTCAGTGGGCTCAAATAGATCTACGGTGCATGTTATATCATGCGATTGAAGATCAATGGTGAACATCAAGTCAAAAGGTTAGCAGACCCAAGATAAGCACAAAGATGACAAGTGGAAAGATCTCAGGTGCTCATATGAATATCTGACGGTGCATGGTGAAAGACAAATCTAGTGGGTACAAGTTGAGTAATGGTACTTGATCCATCTTATCAAAACAGATCGACGATGAGTGAGAAATCAAAGAGTTAGTGTATCCTGGGAATGAATGCAAAGCTGCCATGTGGTATAAACATTAAACTAGACGACGCTGATAGTATGATCCTAAGAATAAATGAAGAGTTGACAAGTGTCATGATCACGGAGCCCCTAGATTAAGATCAATGACTAGCATTAAGAGTTGAAACCCAAAAGATTTCAAGCAGATGCTGAATGCAACTTAGGTCAAACTAGGGTAAGTATTTCAAAGGGCATATGCTACCATTAGAGTTTAGTCGAACACCATTAAAGAAGATAGTCATATATTTAGGATGGTTATGATGATTTTCATTGCCATTAAGGCACAGTCTTGACCTCTGGTTTGAATATTTAGAACTTATGGGGCCCATTTTCTAGGGTTGCAGTATTTTTTGTGACTGTGATCATTGCTCTTTAAAGAAGATTTGTGCAGATAATGAGTTCTCAACTTCCATAAATGCTTAGAGGCAAAAATAGGTCTTTCTATACCTAATAGAGATTAAAGATGGGTAGCTAGATGTTGAAATGAGATCAAGAAACCTGTGTATCTCCATTGTAATTATAGCTATATGGAAACCAAAAAATAGGATTGGTTTTCATCTATGGCAAACCTATGATCAGGTTTGAAATAGGGGAAAATTTGTGATTAATGAAAGGAGTGTATCATCTTTTTATATGGTCACATACTCGACAAATAGGTACTTATAGCTACTCAAAATAGACATAAGCATGGCTTTATCAGATTCAAGATATGAATATTTTATCTTCACATGAAGCCAAGTGGGAAGATGGCATGGAAGATCAAAGCAAGGAGATATGGTGATTGGAGAAAGTAGCTAGAGCATTTAATTCTTCTCAGAGCCTTTAAGGATTTTCATTTCTTGATAAGATCATGAATCATCAACTTCAAAACAAATTCTTGTCTTCTAGTATGTTTCTCAACCAATGAGAAGAGCTTGAAGACCATTGGAACAAATGGAGGCTAATTTGTCGATGAAGCATCAGTCCTAATTTGACCAAAATATGGTGGATCATTCATTGAAAGGTGGTAGCTCATTGATCATTCTTGGTTAATGTGCTTCCTCTTCTCTCTTTTCCCTTTCCATATATCACCCATTCCTTCCATTTTCTCTCTCTCTCTCTCTCTCTCTCTCTCTCTCTCTCTCTCTCTCTCTCTCTCTCGCAAATTCTAGACTCTCACAAGGACTCTTTGATTTTGAAGAGCATGGGACTCTCTGAGATATTTCAACATATCCTCCTCTTGAGTAGGCTAAACCCTATAATTTTTTTGTAAAAACTACCTTTTAATGGAGTAATAGACTTTGTTTACCTATCTCTTGCCTTGGATCTATGTTGAGTGAGTTGTGCATGATGACATTATGAAGGATAATCTTACTTGTCCATTATACTCTTTTCTGACCTTGTTTAAGGTGTTTTCAAGCTATTTGTAACTCTGGATTTGTGTTCTGCCTGAACCTAGTCCATGAAATACTTATGTAATCAGTTGGTCTATGAGGTTGTGTAAGCTAGCATTATCTTGTGCTAATCTACTGTGGATTCAAGCTTATGAGAGTCTTCCATTTTTATTTGGTGCATCACTTTTTAGCCTTCTTAGGAGCCCTTTCCCCCTTTCTAACCCTTTTCCATATGACATCATTAGTTTAGGTGATCCATCAAAAGGAATACAACCTTATTCGAAGGTTCAACCCCATCATAGGTTACCCACAGCCTGGGGTTATTCACATATTGTGACTAGGAGTCGGGGAGCCTAAATAACTCCTACAAAATTGTGTAATCTCATGGCACAATAGTTTTTGGCATGCCCAATGGGACTTACTTCATTGTTCACTGGTGAAGAGTTTTGGTGTTCTCTTCATCCAATCAACCTTTGGAGGCATGTGTGTAAATATCAATGGTGACTTCGATAATCTATTAGTTGGTTTAAGCATCCCAACTAAGTGCCTAATCATCATAATCTGGTATGTATAATCAATCATATTTTGATCAGTATACTTATTCTCTACCTCAACACCACACTTATCAGGAAAATAATGTTTATGTGTTACCCCAAGTGGCCCTCAAACAACCTATCATCCCTATCATGGCCTTTGTCCTCCCCCACCCCTGCATATGACCAAGGTCAACCTCATTTGCATTCAAATCAGTGTTCTAATTCCTCTTGTCAAGATCAATCTTATCTTGTTACGTCTTTGTCAGGAGTCAGGCAAGCATTATCAGCTTATATTGAGTTGATGTTGACCAATTTTGACTTTTAAGTCAAAATAGGGCACCCCTAATAAAAAAATCATATTTAGGCATATTAGGGGACATAATATGTTGTCATAAGGTGTTTCATAGGTCAAATAATGTCAATTTATGTTATATTAACTTTGGTTAAGTAGTTTCTAGGTCTATTTATCATTTTAAGTCATCTTGAGGGGCCTAAATGGTGCATTTAATGCTCTGTATGGGTTTCTTAGGAAATGTGCAAGTGTAAAAGAGTTGTATCATGTGTCATGTGTCCTAAGGTGTCTATAATAACTATCACTAACTGAAAATTGTAGGTTGTTCAGACAAAAGGTAGTTTTCTTGGCCAAAGAGAGAGAAATGGACACTTGTACAGATTCTTGGGAAGTATGCCACTTGAAAAACATGTAAATATGAATCTTCACCTTTCCAATGTTCATCTCCATGTTTGGAATGATATAAAACTTCCATTTTTTGCTCAAAATTGTTCTATCTATTTCACCCTCTTGGCATAGAAAAGTGACTTGCAGGTTCTTGCTTGGTATGGTCAACATAGAGGTTTCAGGCAAAATGCTCCTGAGGAAATATTATATACTCTAAGACCTTAATATCCATATAATAATTTTAATAATTCATTAAGTGTGCTTCATGAATCATCCCTTCAAAGTGGACTATGCAAAGCTGCCTATTAATATGTGCACCCTCTAGATTTTCCTTCAATATGAGTAATTTCGTATAAATTGGTTATTGAGATTGCTTCTAGAACTTGTTGGATTCATCCTTTAATATTTAACACACTTGGTTTCAAGTTTCAAGTGATTTTGATAAGCTAACCAACCCAATTTGTAGGAAAGTACATTAGTTTGCATTATGAGGAGTTCTTCTCAATTTGTAGAAGTTTTGTGCTTTGTAATGGATCCAGAGGGTTATGTTAATATCTTTTCCGTGTTTTTAACATCTTTTCCATGTTTCCAAAGTGACATTAATTCTCCATTCACTTTCAAGCCTTAGTCTCCAAGCACATGATCCATGAATTGCACACATTATACACATATACACAATCCACCACTAAAATTTGTATGTACAGGTGTTTGGAGAGCTTTTTCAAAGTTGAATTAGAGTGAGAAATCTTAAATCAAGCTCATTGACATAACCATCAATATTTTAAATCCTTGGAGAGCATAGGGTCAATCATAAATATACATGGCTTTGTATATCACTTGCCTAAACTCATTGTCAGTTTGCATTTAGCTTAAAAAGTCACCTATAGGGGATGTCAACAAAGAGATGGAAGCATCATGTTGAAGCATGGAAACATGATTGAAAGGCTTTTTTGAGGTCCTAGCACATGAGTTTTTCATGATATACCTATTTGAAGTGGTAGAAACTTTAAAGGGGGTCAAAAGACTGTTTCAGGCCCTCAATCCCTAAAGTGGCCAATTAGAGGTCACCCTCTAAGGACTGAGACAAAGGTCACCCTCTATGGATTGAGATAGAGGCCATAGAAAATCAAGGACTAAGCTAGGACCATAATGGTTTTAACCATATAGGGTGGATTCAAGATGATCATCAGGTTGAGAGCTTAAATAAGAAGCCTAGGAAGGTTCCATCTACCCTATGGCCTTAATCAAATCAAAAGAGTGACCTACAACCAAGCAAAGGAGACTATGGCAGGTAGTGGGTGGTGATGAGCCTTGGAAGTGATAGGGAGGATCAAGAGCCTCTCCAATGCATGTGAGGACTTCTTAGTAACTCCTACTCAGATTCATCATCAAACTTGATCATTTGCAGAGTTAGGGTAGTTTTGGAAGACCAATTATGAGGGGCAGTTTTCTATGCATGAAAAAAGAGTTTTTTGACCACCTTGCAGGTCTTAGATGATTAGAGATGACATTTGTAAATCCTAACATGACATGGCTCACCCCATACCTCTCTCCCATGCATTTGTAACTAATCTTTACATTATTGACACATGTTCAAGTGACCCTTGGACTCCCCTTCTCTATCTCTTCCCATTTCTTCTATAAATTGAGCCTTCTTGGCTATTGTATGCATCTCTCTACCTGGGTATGGCAAAGCCCTGCCAAATTTTTGCCTTAAAGACAATTGTTTTAGCTCATTCAAATATTGCACTAAGTGTAAATGATGGTTGTTGGTCTTGTGCAAGTGTAAGTTTCATTTACCTTCACATGTTACTCTCCTTAGTACCTTGTGTGTTTGTGATCTCTCTCTTCCAGGTTAGCAAGAAGTGTCAAAGTGGATTGCAGGTGTAGTGAGTAGACTACTCAATAGAGTGTATTGACTAGTTCCTCTTAGCCTATGCTATCTCCAAGACCCCATGTTGAAGCATTGATGTGAGAGGGAAGATTGACATTTGCATGAAGTATATGTGCAACTTGTCCTTAGTTCCAAGTGTATGATAAGGGTATGAGTAGCGAAAATATTTTGGTGTATCACCTCCTATATACTAGGTTTACTTTCATGTTATCTCTATCCCTTTTCATCCTCAAGGTGTTAGTAGTAGGATATGAGATTTAGTGATACATCAAGGGGAGCTAACCCCTAATCTAGAGATCCACCTTCTAATAGGGATACCCACAACCCTGAGGTGATTCCATTGTCTCACTTCAATGAGGAGAAGTTTGTCCCATCTCCTCATTGGGTGAAAGTTCAAGTGACAATAGTTGATAAGGGAGATTAGGTTTAAAAGTTTCTTTTGTTATCCCTATCCATGTTTTACAAGAGGCAATGAGTGTTCTTCAATTGGTCAAGAACAAATGGTTAGTTTGTGAGGGTGAACAATGGTCATCTTGTACGAATGAGGACATAGTAATGATGAGAAGCATGATCCAAAATGCAAAGTGTGTTGATATCTTATGAAGATCAATATGCTCATTTGGATTAGTCTTATGTGCCCTCTCCCCTCCAAGAGCCTCAAGCTCAGCCTTCAATAGTTCCTAATCATCCCCCTAGTCAACCTTGTCAAAGTCCATCCTTCTCAAAACTTAGAGAGGCAATACTGGACTAAGGTAAAACAATCATGAAAATCAATGAGGGGGTTAAGCTTGGACAAGAATTCCCCATTCATACCATGAAGGGGATAGGAACATTCTTGCAAGAGTTTTGGAATGTGTGGGCACTAATTATGGAAGCTGACTATCCACAAGTTGAGAAGCAAAAATTGAAAGGGTGGGTATTATCCATTGAAAAAGTGTTTAAGCAGTGGGAGAAAGAGTATGTCAAATTTGAGCCAATTAGCTTGCCCTCTCCTACCCCTACACCCATTCCCACTCAAGAGCATGAAGCCATTCCATCATGAATCTTCTCCAACACATTCAACCCTAGCTATGTCATGCCCTCACTTGTGAGTTCACCCTCTCCAATAACCATTCAAAAGGAAGAAAAAGTGTTTGTTCCAAACTTAATTCCATAGTGGAAATCAATTCATAAGGGCATAAAGGAGGAGGTGTTGGTTGTGGAAGTCCAAGCACTAGTTCAAGAACCACCAAAGAGACCATTCAAAGTCTCTAGATGGAAGGATACTCTCTTAAGCTGCAAAGAAGGTGAATTTCTTCACCCTCCCACCATATCCCTCTTAGAGAAAGAACTTATTTACAAAGGATAGAGGAGGAACTTGCAGTCATAAGTGATATTGAAGAGGACAGTTCAAGTATCTATGATGAGGATATCATAATAAGCAACCCACTTTATTTAGAAGGGGAAGAATCAGGTTTGAACTAACCTTCTTGGCATGGCTTTAACACTAATAAATTAGATCCTAGTGAGGACAATCCCGAAGCTGTACATGAGGCATCCCTTGAATGGACTACTGAAGGTCCATTCTACATAGATGAAGAAAAAGATCATAACTAGGTGCCTGAGGTTGGTCCACTTCAAGATGAGGTGTCAGTTTTGAATAGCCCTGATATGTTAGAGCAAGAGGAAAGTATATCAGAGCTTGAACAAAACAAATGTGATATTTTATACCTTGAATGGTTAAGTCAACCCTCATTTGTATTTGAAGATCAAGATGGAATCTTGAGTGAGGTTGATGAAGGAGACATCTTAAATGCTCAAGAGATGCAATTTGATGAACATACCAAGAAATTTTTTGAAGGGTTGTGACAATGGTTCAATGCAAAAGATTAAGGGATATGCCCTTCTTCTACGAACCTATGAGCATGATACTCTAAGCATGATCAATCCTAATTTTCACAAGGATAAGGGGGAAGGATATGGTCTTTGTGAACCATCAAGTGAACCAAGTGTAGTTGCTCCCAAGTGCCTAAATGAAATCTTCATGCAAGGCTTTCTCAAGAGTGATGAGCAACATCAAGCAAGTGTTTCTACAGTCCAACAAGAACTAAGTTTGTAAGACTTGGACTAGTATGTCTACATTGGAGACATGTTTGTTCCATTTCATCCATTAGAAAGCACATCAAAAGGATTGGCCATCAAGTTGCTTGGTTTACCACTTTTGGTACCTCCAAAGTAAGGTAATTTTCATCTTGATTTGTTACAAGTGAATGATACTAAAGGTTTCCCATTTGACCTAGGAGGGAGGTGCTTATAAATTGTTGTACACTATTGTATATATTAGAGTAGATTTCATGCTTTTCATTAAGTGACTATGTGCACATTCATTTAGTAGGTTAGTTGCTTTGTTTAGGTTAGTTTCATATCCTGTTGTGTGTTTCCCTTTCAATAAACACCTTGGGCACATTTATTTTGTTTTTGTTTCCTTTTGATCCTTGTTGGTTGAAGAGGATATTTTCAATAAAGGGACAACATTACTCAATTCAGATCAGCTTATGACTCCATGCCCAATAGATCAAATAAGGAAACTAGTCTAGGTTCTCAAGCATAACATGCATGATTCCCTGTGAGTCGCCAAAGATGTTGGCCAAATTTGTCCCACATTTAAAGCTTCTACCTGGATAGATCAACACAGTAGAGTTATTCATTGACCAAATGATCAAATGAATTAAACAAGTGAAGAAGATGGATCAGACTGTCATCAATGTCATAGAGAAACAAACAAATTGGTTTGCTTGTGCATTTTATAAGTATGCTCAGGAAGCCTCTCAAGACCAAAGGATCACATAGAAATCATGTATTTAGTACCAATATCATCCTTTGCAAATTTGGTATCTTGATGAGATTGTTATCTCAAGATATAAGCCTTTAAAGTTAGACTTGTAGAGTGAAACATGCACACATACGTCAAATTTGGGCCTCGTGAAATAACCATTTAAATTCAAATGTCCAAGTTTGAACGCATGGCTGACAAGTGTCAACATATCGCTTGATTGGAACATAGATCAATGACACGTAGTTGATAGCTCAAGTCAGTGGGCTCAAATAGATCTATGATGTGCATTTAATCATGTGATCGAAGATCAATGGTAAGCATCGAGTTAAAAGATCAATGGACCCAGGATAAGCATGAAGTTAACAAGTGGCAAGATCTTGGGTGCTCATACGAAGATATAATGACATGCAGTGATTGATAAAGCTAGTGGGTCCATGCTAATCAATGGTGCATGATCCATCATACCAAAGCAGATCAATTACGAGTGAGAGGTCAAAGAGTCAATGTATCCTAGGGATAAATACAAAGTTACCATGTGGTGCAAGCATGGAACCAGATTGTGTTGATAGCAGGATCTTGAGAACAAATGAAGAGATAATAAATGTCATGATCGAGGAGCCTAGATTAAGATCAATGATTGACATTAAAAGTTGAAACCTAGAAGATTTCGAATAGAAGTTGAATGCAACTCTAGTCAAACCAGGGTGAGTATTTCAAAGGGCATATGCTACCATTAGAGTTCAATCGAGCACCATTAAAGTAGAAAATAATATAGTCAAGATGGTTATGATGAAGTTGTATTGCCATTAAGGCATAGTCTCGACCTCTGGTTCAAATATTTAGAACTTACATGGCCCATTTTTTGGGGTCATAATATTGTTTTGTGACTGTGATCATTGCTTTGTAAAGAATATCTATGTAGATAATGAGTTATCGACTTTCATAAATTCTTAGAGGCAAAAATAGGTCTTTATAAGCCTAATAGAGATCAAAGATGGGTAGTTATCTATTAAAATGAGATCAAACAATATGCATATCTCCATTGTAATTATAGATATATGAAAATCAATAAATGGGATTGGTTTTCATCTATAGTAAACTTATGATCATGTTGGAAATAAGGGAAAATTTGTGATTAATGAAAGGAGTGTCTCATGTTTTGATATGGTCACATCCTCGACACACAGGTACCTATAGCCACTCAAAATAGGCATAAACATGGCTCTGTCAAATTCAAGATATGAAGATTTTGTCTTCACATGAAGCCAATTGGGAACATGGCATGGAAGATCAAAGCAAGGAGATATGGTGATAAAAGAAAGTAGCTGGAGCATTTAACTCTTCTCAGAGCCTCTAAGGATTTTCCTTTCTTGATAAGATCATGACTCATCATCTTCAAAACAGATTCTTGTCTTCTAGTATGTTTCTCAACCAATGAGAAGAGCTTGAAGACTATTGGAGCAAATGAAGGCTAATTTGTCGATGAAGGATCAGTCCTGATTGGATCAAAAGATGTTAGAGCATTTATTGAAAGGTGGAAACTCATTGATTTTTCTTAGCTAACGTGTTCCCTCTTCTCTCTTCTCCCTTTCTCTATATCATCCATTCTTTCCATTTGTAGCTCTCTCTCTCTTATATTCTAGACTCTCACAAGGACTCTTTGATCTTGAAGAGCAAGGGACTCTTTGATATATTTCAAGATATCCTCCTCTTGATTAGGCTAAACCCTATCAAGAATTTGTAAGAACTACCTCTTGATAAAATTAATAGATTTTCTTTACCTATCTCTTGCCTTGGATCTATGTTGAATGAGTTGTGCATGATGACATTGTGAAGGAGAATATTCCTCATCCATTATCCTTTCTAACCTTGTTTAAGGTGTGTTCAAGCTATTTTCAAGTCTAGATTTGTGTTATGTATAAGCCTAGTCTATGAAATACTTATGCAATTAGCTGGTCTATGAGGTTGTATGAGCTAGCATTGTCTTGTGTTGATCTAGTATGGGTTCAAGATTATCAGAGTCTTCCATTTTTATTTTGTGTATGACCTTTTAGCATTATTATAATCCATTTACCCCTTTCTAACCCTTTTCCCTATAACATCATTAGTTTAGGTACCATCAAAAGGAAGCTGGCCTTCTCCGGAGGTTCAACCCCATCATAAGTTACCCATAGCATGGGTTTTTTCCCATATTGTGACTAAGAGTGGGTGAGCCTAAAGAAATCCTCCACAAGGGTGTAATTTCATGCCACAATAGTAACCGACCATTTCCTATGTCATTCCATTACAGGTGGTATAACCTCACAAACAATAGGATCTCACAGAGGATGTAGAGATGGCCGAGTTGGATGGTCAGGATGTGGATATTGGGGATGCCTCATGTGGTAGTGGAGGCCATGGGATAAGTTCAGGAGAGGCATGGAACTCTAAGATAGGTACATGCATAGGATCAATATCATTAAGGGTAGGCCCCTTTGGCATAGGGAGGTTTGTAGAGGACCAATCTTTGATTGAAAAGATCTAGAGGGAGATTACTGCATGTCTCTCAGAGATTACAAGTTTATAGGCCATTGTGGCTGGGTTATAAGTATAGTTAGCGAGGACCTAGGGAGAGACCACTAGGCTATAGAGTCTCATCATAACAAAGGATTCATAGATTATTGGTCTTAGAGGACATGTGGCATAATTAGTAGGGGTTCATGCCTAGTTAGCCACATGAGACATGGAGTTTGTGACAACAGTTAGTGAGTGATATTTTGCTCGGGTAGAGATGGAGAGGCTAATGCAGGAGAGGGATGAGGCTTGTTGAGCCAAGATAGATATAGGGGTAGGATCATTTAGATCCTTGGCCGACGTGATTATGGCCAAACATTATGCTTTGTGTATGAAGGATGATGTCCTATGCACCAAAGATGAGATAGACTAGTGGAGGTGGCCATACGAGGCAGTAGTTCCTATGGAGCAGAGAATGGCTTCTTATAGGGAGTATACAAGGTCACAAAAAACTAGTCAAACCTCTAAGTATAGACATGAGATAGAGTTAGAGTGGTCAGTGATAGCCAACTACATAATGGGTAGTCATGGGGCCTCAACCACCACGTCCTCTAGCAACACCTGCATCTAAGATGGGTTAGATTTTTTAGTAGTCCTCCCAAGGACGAGCATGATCAAAGCTGATTATTTGATCTCTCTTTTTCGTACTTATGATATGTACATATACTCTTGTGATGTATAAAACATGATTTTAAGATATATATATATATATATATATATATATATATATATATATATATATATATGACATTCATTTTTGGCTTATTTCTACTTGTATATGAATTGTTAATATTCTTTGATTGTCACATGATGTTGTCATTTGTATTGTTCTTGTTTATGATATGTTTTGATATGCTAATTTCAAGAGATACACGTCCTTAGTTAGCATATGGATGATGATGTATTTGTTCTGTTTCATGTATGAATAGATGCTAGAATATAATTTAGTATATGCACATCCTAAACTAATCATATAAATAGTCAATCAAACTCATAATGTATGTCAAGAGATGCACATATTGAATAGAGTCTTGTTTGTTTCCAAATATAGCCTTGGATAGATTGTGTGTTAGGTATTCAAGATGGTGTGTTCAGAATGATCTTCAGTGCCACATTGACTTTTGGACTTGGAGCACTTGGTGTTTATTATAGCAAATTAGAAATTATGCATCATAAGTATGAGTAACTTATAATAACATTATATTTCTATTTGCACTTGACCAGTTCAAATGTGAATATTTATAACTAAGGATAATGATAAAAATTATGAAACCCAAAGTTAACACTATTTAAGTTTAAAAAAAAAAGGAGAAAAAGAATAATATAAGAATGTAACCTAAGTTAAAATCAAGATATGAACAATCAAGATTTAAGTAGGAACAAGAATATATAAAAGCAAAGCAAGAATAATATTTTAAAGAACCTGAATTAAAGATATGAATAATCAAGATCCATGTATATTAATAAGATGTATTTGAAGAATGAAAAATTAATTAAACAAGTTAAATACAAATGTAAATAACTCAAGCCTAAGGAAAAACTAGACTCAAAATGTTTATAGAATGTATTTAAACATAAGAGAAGAAAATAAGATAATACACAAGACAAAACAATACAACAAAAGACAAATACAACAAAACACCAAGAATAAATATATAAAGAATTAAAAACTTACAAAAAAAATAAAAATATATAGATAAAATAACTCAACAAAACAACAATGAAAACACAATAAAACATCAACAAACAAAATAAAGACATAACAATGCAAATACAAACTAACAAATGAACAAAAAAAATGAACAAAAAATAAATGAAGAGATAAAAAAACACAACAAAATAATAATAAAAATCAAATAAACACACAAAACCAATGGTTAATCACAATATTAGCGAAAACAAACAAAAAGTGAATTGCCCGAGAATATATAATAGAGGTGTTACAGTGTTTGATAGGGTGACCCATAAGCTAAGAAATAATGACACTGGTACAATGAGATAAAAGCAAAGAAGAGAAAGTTACCTCCAAATGATTAGATATGAGATAAAATCCTTATTCCAACAACACAAAACAAAATGGGGTAAAATAGAGGAAAAGGAAGGGGTGGCAAAGCAGACTCCAGAAGCAGGATGCAAGTAGATGTCTACATATTTTCATGGATGTGAGATCCAACATAAACTTTAGGACAAATTTAGTTCTCTATAGATATGGGGTAGAAGAAAAATGATGACAATAAAACATGATTGTATTGTAGAGGAATAAGGAAATGGACTCGTAAAATGGCAAGTGCATTTAAATGATTGATCAGAAAATGACAAGAGTGTAGGATCTTTAGCTAATGTTTTTGGAATTTTTGAAACATTTCAACTCAATTGAGAATTATGAGATAATAAAGGTCCAAATTGCAAAATGGTGAGAGCGTGAGATCAGAATAAACAAAGGTTCAAGGCAACATTTTTGTTCTTTTTGTCTATTAGTTTCTAATTTTTTTTGTGTTTTTGGAATAAGAAATAGAAAAAAAAATATTAACAAAAGGCCCTGGGAACTATCTAACTAAGTAGAGTCACTATCTTAGATAATAATTCAATCAATAGCTAAACTAGCTACAACATGGTTCATGAATATAAATAATGGCACATAAAAACACTTCGCTAAGGAGTTGCATGTCTAAAGGTAAGTAAAATAACAAAACTAGATGCAACAATACTTTTGATCTTGTCAAGGCAATAATGCCTACTAAACAACAACAAAATAATAATAAAATAGGATGCAGTGTTGAATAAATCTGAAGAACCGGTAAACAAGCAAAACCCATATGTTGAGATATCCTTGTACACTTGTCTATAAAAAGAAGCTACAAAATACTATTAAGGCTGAATTGCTTTGTAAAATGAGCATTGAGTGTTCAGAATGCCTATGAGTCATAATTAGGATCATAATTGGTTCTGAAATATAACTATCTAGATTACAATGGTTTAAAGTTACAACAGCACGGTAATAAAAGAATATTGTTTTAGATAAAGTAGTCTAGGTTACAATGGTCCAGAGTTGGAATGAAAATGAGTCCAATGGAATATAAACGATCCACAGTGTCAATGGTCCAAGAGTACAATGGTTCAGAGTAGTAAAAGAATATGGTTCATAGTATAACGATTTAGGTTACAACAAAACAAAATAAAAATGTTCCAAGATAGGATAGTCTAGAGTATAATAGAGGGATAATTGACTTTAGCACAAGTTGCCCCCAAGTAAGGGATATTATAGACAATGGTTCAAAAGGTTGTCAAGCATAGAACCACTTGAGATGTATAATATTCATGGGATCTGGGAGCTCTTCGCCATTTCTAGTAGCTAATCAGTATGTCCCCAATCCATAATTTGTTGTGACTACATACGGGGCCAACCCATTAGGTTAAAACTTACCCTTCCTTTTGCGTTCAACATTAGTGTTATTTTGATTTTCTTTTAAGACTAAATCACCAATTTCAAACTCCTAAGGGAGAATGCATTTTTTATAACTTCTACATAATTTGTTATGATATGATTTCAAGTTGTCTAGGGCAACCAAACGTTTGCCATCAAGAAGCCCGAGCTCTTATAACCTAGAAACTCTATAATCCTTATCATCTTCAATGTTCTCCAAGGATACTAGTAGTGACGATAGCTCAATATTAATTGGGATAATAGTCTCTGTACCATAAATAAGGGAGTATGGAGTGGTTTTCATCCAGGTTTGATGATTGGTGCAATCTGCCTAGAGGGCAAGAAAAATTTACAAGTGCTAAGTATGGCTAGTGTCATTGACAATCTTCTTTAGGATTGTGACAATGGTCTTGTTAGACTCCTCAGCTTGACCTTTGCCTTGTGGGTTATATGGTGTAGATATCTTATGATTGATTTTGAACTTGGTAAAAAGAATTTTAACATCTCAATTTACAAATGATTTGTCATTATCAAATATAATATGGGTTGGAATACCATATCGATAAATGATATGGTAATGGATAAATTTGGTAGTTTGCTTCTCAATAATGTAAGTGATAAGAATGGCTTCAATCCACTTATTAAAATACTCAGTAGCAGTGAGAATATGTTTGTGGCCATCAAAATATGTTGGGTTGATTTTCTTAATGAGATCGAGGCCCCATGTGGAGAATGACCATAGTGTAGTGATCGGTTGGAATGGCAAGGAAGGTGCATGTATCAAATTACCATGTTTTTGGCAAGCAACACACTTATTGACATGATTATAAGCATTTGTTTCCATTTTGGGCCAATAGTATCCTGTTTTTAGGCATTTCTTAGCTAAGACTACACCATTGGTGTGGGGCCCATACATTCCTTCATGAACCTCCTTAAGCTCTAACTTGGATTCTCTTGAAGATAAAAAATGAAGAGGCATTCCATCATAGCCTTTATGATAAAACATATTTCCAAGGAAGGTATAATGGGCTATACGATGAAGGAAGATTTTTTAGCGATTATGTGAAAGGTCAGGCAGAAAGATTTGGCCATGGAAATAATCATAAATGTCTTGGAACCAAGGTAATTCAGGTGGGGGATTAGGACCAACAATGGTACACACTCTCTCTGAATCTATTGGTAATCTTTATCTGGAACAGGTTGTAGAAGATTTTCAATGAGAAAATGATACTCTTTAACACTATTGGTAAACTGTATCATGGACCCAATTGTTGCCTTTGCATTAACTGATGTATTATTGCCCTGTGGTACCTATTCAAATTGTAGGGACTTAAAGTTAATCTTGAGATTATCCATAATGTGCTTGTAGGGTATAAGTTTGTCATCTTAAGTTTGATATCGATCTGTGGTTTGATTAATAATCAATTGAGAGTCTCCATAGACCATTAACCACTAGATATCCCACTGTACTGCAATACAAAGTCCTGAGATAAGGGCTTCATACTCAACCATATCTCTGATACAATGAAAATTAATATGAAACACTTTGGGAATCAAATTCCCTTGTAGTGTAATCAACAAAATGCTGGCCCCAGATCCATGGGACATAAAGGATCCATCAAAGTATAATTTCCAATATTTGGGCTCATGTAGCACTTCTTCTATTGTCATAATAGAGTCATCTATGAAATCAAATGTGAGTGGTTGAGTATCTATAATAGGAGCTTCTACAAGTTGATCTACAATGACCTGCCCCTTGATAGCCTTTTGATTTTGGTACTCACTATTAAATTTGCTTAAGAGCATGACCCATTTAGCCATGTGGCCTGTAAGATTTACTTTGGACAATAAATATTTGAGAGGGTCCACATTAGCAATGACAATAGTTTTATTATTCAACATGTAGTGTCACAACTTTTGGGAGGCAAACACCATTACTAAACAAGCCTTCTCAATAGGCACATAATTATGTTTATATGCCATAAGTGTGCAACTCAAATAGTATACCGTATGCTCCTTTCCACGTTCATCATATTGGGCTAAGAGTACCCTCTATGCATGTTCAGTGGCTGAAATATAAATAATTAATGGCTATCCAGGTGTTGACGATCTCAAAACTAGAAGGTTGGCCAAGTATGTTATGAGCTTCACAAATTATAATTGACATTCACCATCCCATTGAAAAGTGACACATTTCTTCAAGAGGTGTGTAAACAGGTGGCACTTATCTACCAATTGTGAAATGAACTTGTGAATAGATTGAATATTTCCTTATAGGTTGCAGAGTTATTTGAGATTAGAAGGTGGAAGCATTTCTACAATGACTTTGACCTTATCAGTTACCACTTCAATCCCTCTTTGTGACACAATGAATCCTAACAACTTTCTCGAAGTGATGCCAAAGATGCACTTCTTAGGATTCAAATAAACTTTGTACTCATGAAGTCTCTCAAATATTTTCCATAAAACCATTAGGATGTCCAACATGTGTTTTTGATTTGGCTAGGATGTCATCAACATAGTCCTCAATAATACCATGCATCATGTCATGGAAGATGACAGCCATAACATGTTGATAAGTGGTGCCAACATTTTTCAATCCAAATGACATGAATTGATAACATAATATTCTCCATGGTGTGGTGAACGTAGTTTTTTACTGGTCCTTTGGAGCTATCTTGATCTGATTATAGCCAGAGAATCCATCCATGAGGGACAACATCTCATACCTAGTAGTAAAGTTTATAATCATGTCGATATTGGACAAAGGAAAATTGTCTTTGGGTCATGCCTTATTGATATCTCTAAAATCAGTATAAATACGTATACCTTGTGCCTTTTTTCTTACCAAAACTATGTTTGATATCCATTCAGAATAGTCCAGTGGTTTGATGAAGCCATCTCCTAATAGTTTTCTTGAATTCCACTTTTACCAAAAGAGTGATTTGTGGATGCATCTTTCTCAATTTTTATTTGACTGGTTTAGTATTTGGATGGACAACAAGTCGATGCACAACCAAGTTAGGATCTAGTCCTAGCATGTCAGAATGCAAAGATATTAATGAAATACTTAGAATGGTGATAATGTAGTCACGCTCTTCATTAGTGAGGGAGGCTTCAAGATAAACAATTTTGGGATTATCATAAGTCCCTAGGTTCACATCAATGGTGTTTTCTATGAGTAGCATATAGCCATATTCTAAAATAGTGGGCAACATCTAATCCTAGTCCTCTTCTTTTGCTTTACTTTTTGGTTGTTCTTCCCAAAGCTTCGAATAATGAGATGAATCTAAATCTACCAGTTCAGGTAGTTGACAACTAGCAAATATCTCTAGAAAATCAAAAGCAAGATGCTTAAAGAGTTTATGTTATTTATATGTGATACTAGTACTGGTTATAGAGCTAGGACTTGATGGACACTTCACGTCCTTCAGAGATGAAAAAACTTCCCCATCCAAGAGTGCTTGAAATAGGTTTTCACTCAAGGGCTTATCTTTTTATTTACTATTTCCCTGATCAACGAGCACCTCAAAGAGGCTTTCATCCAAAGATCTTGATGTTTTATCTTTTTTGTGAGCAATAAAGTTTACCTACTTTCCAAAGTAGGCAAAAGAGTCCAAAGATAAGACAAAGCCTTGTTTATGATCACCGATTGGCAATTTGTCTCTAAGAACCATGTACTCAATAATAGATTCCTCATTCTAAAATTCATCGATGGGTATAACAAATTTTAACTGGTCCCAATCAATGAGGTTGAGATGGCAAAGACAAAGGTAACAATGGGATGTGATAGTCATAATGGAGTTGGAATCAAATAGGTCAGTGTCAGCAAGATCATCATAAATGCTATAATGGGATGTTGCATCACTACCAGGAGTCTCATTGCTAGTCAATTCAAAAGAATCATTATCAAAATACATGAGGTTACCCCCAGGCGAGACCTTGACTCATATTAGGCTTACTAACTGATAATGGTTCCAGGATTCCTTACTCTCACAACCCAAGTCCTTCACCTATATAATCAAAGTTTTCCATAATCTGATTAGGGATAAGATACTTAGGATTTTGAAAATAATCAGTAAGGCCCTTAAAATATAACCAGTCTCCTTCAATAAAGGCTTCTCGATCATGATTTGGTGAAGTTGTTGGTACAAATACCATTGGTGGTTTTAGTGTATCTTTCTTCTTTTGCCAAATCATGTTGGGTCTGTAAGGGTTTTGGGAAGGCTTGGGTTTACCAAAATATTTAGGAGACTTGGGAAAGTTAGCAATGCGAAAGGCATATTTTAGATGGTATGTGGAAATGCCTATGTCCTCAATAGTGACCTTTTGTGTAAGTGTTGTAGGGAATGGATCAATCGAAGTGGAAGCAAGGTCACTTGGGTTGATATAATTGGACTTATGTGGTTGTGAAACTATTTCTTTGTTCTTTTTAGTTAGGAATTTAGAACCAGGGCAATAGTTAATGTTGACCAAATTTGGTTTACATACCAAAAAGGTGCATAGTCCAAGAGTTTAGTGGAAGGAGCAAGATCTTGATTGAAGAATGGTTTAATGATTCAATATGAGGAGGATTCATGGTGAAATCAAGTAGATCAAAAGTCAAGGACAACTAGCATGAGCATCTGAAAGTCATTCAAGCCTTTTCAAAAGGCTAAGTACAAAACCTTTGTTTGGGCTAAGTTCTTACTTGGCAAATTTATTTCGAGCTTTTATTTTTCTACGTTAAAATATTTTGAGACCCTATTTTGGCTAAGTGTAATTTCTTTCAGACAAAATGTCTGAGGTAAAAGACAAAGACAAATTTCTCTTAGGGAAATTATTCTGCAACAATTTCCCCAAAGCCCTATTTCTTTCAAAGAAATTATCTATATCAAAAAAAGCTGTGTAAATTCTCTCAAACATTTTATCCAAAGTAAAATCCTAAAGGTCATTTCTTTCGAGAAAATTGTCCAAACAATTTACCGAAGGGTAATTTTCAAGCAAAGTGTCCCAAACATTTTTTTCGAAGGGTAGTTTTTCTTTGCTAAAAGGTCTAATACAGAAATCTTAAAGGGCACTTTTTCAAGCAAAATGTCCTATACATTTTCTCGAAAGGTCATTGTTTGCAGCAAAGTGTCCTAAACACTTATTTCTTCACCAAAAGGTTCAAAGCAAGAGTTCCCGAAGGGTCATTTTTCAACAAAAATGTCCTAAGGCAAAAACATGAAGGATCATTTCTTCAACGAAAAGCCTGCAACAAATGTCCAACAAAAAGTTTGAAGGAAATAGCCTGAGAAATTTGTGATCCAATAGAGAGATGATGAGTGCACAAGTGTCAAAATCAAGCTATGGTGAATATCCGTTTGATTTCAAAAACCTAGGACATTTGTGCGAGTGTCAAATTTACGCATAAGAAATGATCGTTGAAATTTAAAATGTAGTGATAGGCGCACGGATGTCATTGACATTAACTCAAACCTCAAAGTTAGAGCTCCGTAAAGTAACTATTTGGGTTCAAAAAGTCCTTAAAAAATTTAAAGTTGGTCGAGATCTGATGGTCTACCTGAGCCCACATAATGACATATGAGATCTAATGATCCACGCTGGAGTCAAACGAGTCAAAATGTCCTTGGGTTAAAGCCTTTAAAGAGACACAAGTTGGGTAAGATCCTACAGTGTGAGTTCATTAGGTTGAGATCTAAAGGTACACATTCACTGATAAGAAAGTGGGCCCAATGAGATCTATGGTGCACGTAAGCTTGTACATCTTTATCTGATAGTACGTGATCAAATCAACATGTCCAAAGGATCTTCTATCAAGAAATCAAGGACTCATGTCCATTCATACATCCAAATCTAATGGTGCGAGTAGAGTCAATAAGTCAAGAAAATCTATGGGACCAATAAGAATAAAGACAGTTGGGCACAATGTGAATGATCCGAGTTGGCAATCAATGACCAATGAACAAGAAAATCTAAAGAGCTTCCATTGAAGGTTGATGAATGAGTTATTCGACCCAGGTGAACAAATCTTAAGGACCCATATCACCATTAGAGCTCGGTCAGCAATAGACATTGTCATACAAGCAAGATGGTCAAGGACAAGGTGTCATCACCATTGAATTTTAAACATGACCTTTGGTCGATAACTTTCAACTTGTCAACCCTATTACAGAGTCATTCCATTGATATGTTCATTGATTTTAGATGAATAATCCTCGTACATAGTAGCCTGTCAGCTCTCACAAAGTTTTGGATGAAGAACACATGTTTGATATTGGACCAGATACATAGATAGAAGATGAACTAGTGTTTGTGAAGCAAGGTCAAGCAGTTTGTAGGTTTTCATGAATGTTGTGACTGTGTGAAAACCAATGGTCTAAGATTAGTTTTCCATCTATAGAATGGACCTAGGTTTGAGTTGAAATGAATACAAACATAAACGTGATCATGAAGAGGTGTCTCGCCTATTAGTATGGTCACATTTTTGATAAACAGGTATTGATAGCCACCCAAAGCAAATGTTGCATAATTCTATCAATTCCAAGACATGATCCTCATCAACAGATTAGATAGATAATGGCATGGAGTTTTAAGAATGACACCAGGTGGATGGATAAGGATAATAAACATTCAATTCTTTTACAGGATTTATTTCTTATTGATAAGACCATGACTCAACATCCTTGAGAATGTTAATCCATCAAAAGTGGTTCGACCTTTTTTAATACACAACTCTCTCTCTTTCTCTTTTCTATAAATAGAGGCTTCCAACCTTTAAAACAGATCCCTCTTTTTGGTATGATCAAACTCGACTAAAATTTGTACTATGACACCTCTTTGATATAATAAACACTGAATTCCATCCTTTTCTAAGCCAGATTGAAATGTGCTCCATGAATTCATGTATTGTGGTTAAGTGAATGTATATTCCCTACTTATGTCTGAATTTTTATCACCTTCAAGAAGTGCTTAGTAGTTCTTACAGGTCATTATAAGTGCAATTTATAGTTTATTATCTAGCTTAAAAGTAGATATTTGCTCTTTCTTGCTAATTTAATAACTGATTAATGCCTTATTCTGAAATATTTATGCGAGATTGATATTTTTTGGTCTTGAAAGTGTCTCATAGTGTGTATTGTGTGAGTTTTGAGTGATCAAATGACCAATACATCACCCTCTTTTACATGCTTTATAAGTTATTGTCAAAATCTCTTTCTTTTTTCCAAGAAAGTGCTAGTTTAAGTTTAGTGTAGGTGTTTCAGATAAATTTCAGCTTATATTCTAAGAAAGAAAGAAAAAAGAAACTAGATACGGATATGGTAGAAAAACCTATTTAGTTGTGAACGTATTGATCATATGATTGTAGAGATTTCCTCTTTAGATTGGGAGGAATGACTTGCACATAAAAAAGAACTGAAGCAAATGGGTAGTTAGATAAGATAGTTGGGTGGATTGCCTAGCACTAACTAGATATGGGAAGCAAGAGCTCTCTAGGAGGATATCAATCCATGATTTTTAAACAATTAAGTTCAAAAATCAAAAGATAAAGTACTTGTATAAATCACAAAAGATACTAAAATTAAGTACAAGAAATACTTGATAAATAAATTGATGAAGTTGACTAATTATAGCAATAAACATATCAATACTAATACTAAATAGGCTAGGTGTGGTTCAAAAAATAGGGTAGGTTTCTGTGATTAGGTCAAGGAAAAGAAAGTTGGATTTGGTTGCGGGTAAGTAGATTAAAATAGCTCATTGTTATTTTGTGCCACAGTGACCATCGATGGTTTAAAGTGACAGTCGGTGGTTAGGGTAACTATCGACGGTTGGGACAAACCATTGATGGTTAGGGTTACCATCGACAGTTAATGTGGGTTGGATTTGGGTAATAAAAGGCTAATTGATGAGGTTACAGAATAAGATTTTGAGAGGTTGGTTTGGGTTGGACTGATTATGAAGTATAAATAAAGTGATTGAATAATTAAAACATATACTTAGCTTGTCAATGATTGATCTAGTGAATGGTTGATGAGGATTGCTAATAAACTCATTGATCGAGTCTAGCATAATTTTGACTTAATAACACTACTTGGATGTTGGCAGATGGATGGCAACACTTTGGCTCTCTATCATGATGATTGGATTGTTAGATTACTATAATAATAACCTGTAAAAAGAACTCTGGATACAAAAAAGCTCTTGATAGTTATGGATCCTTTTTCCCCTCCTGCCCCTCTCTTCTTATAGGAAGGAGAGGTGCAATAATATGTTAACAGGAGATGAAACTTGTTGTCTAATTTTAACTTTGACATGCATGGGCTCACACACGAATTAGATAATCGAATTATAAAAATCAAGGTGGAGTTAAAGTTGGTGTTAGTGGTTCAAACGGTGGAACCTGACCGTCGGTGGATAGGGTGAACGTTGATGATTAGGGCGATCATCAGTGGTCGAGGGTCAAGGTCAAGTTGGGTTAAAAACGTGGGTTCAACCAATAGGTCAAGATGAATAGAGTTAGGTCTGGTTGTCGATCAAAAAGTCAAGGTTGGGCCCAAGAGGGTCCTGCGATGGTGTAGGGGTGTTTTGATATTTGAAACTGTAGTGTGTGGTTTTTCAGCATCTACATTTTTCTCTTTTTTGTTATGAAGTTTGTATCAGTAAGCGTAAAACAAAAATGGATTATGAGCTGTAAATTTTTGGTTGCCTCGAGTATAGGAGGTGTTCCCCCTCAATCCAAAAAGTGATGAGCTAAAACAAAATTAGGTGTGAGTTTGATGAGTGGTGAAGGTGATGGAAAAAGGTAGGTGATAGGTTGGGCACTAAAGCACAAACATGTGCACGCAATGAAACAAAAGTGAGATAGCCAAGATGGCATATGGACTAGGTTGCCGTAGTTGGTAAAAATTAAGATCAATGCTAGAAGGATAAGTGACAAGTAGACTACGTGATCACATTTAGGGATGGTGGTTGGGAACACTAGTAAACGCAAGTCTCCTTGATAAGGTCTATGTTTTCATGAGTATCCAAGGTAGGAAGTGTTCCTATAAAAAACAAAAATTGGTCTAGTGTAGTCGTGAGTATCCGAGGTAGGAAGTGCTCTTGTGAAAACATAAATCGGTCAGGTGTGTGTAAGGTAGCATAAGTTTAAAAAAGTTTAACATAGAAATTATTGTCAATATCGTCAAAAGGACTAAGGCAAGGTCGTCACAAAAATATGTGCTAGTTTATGCCAAAATGGCCACTGACAAGGTGACGTGATCAGTGGTTGAGGTGGGTGGAGAAAGTAATCTCCATGGGTGGGCACTGAGTTTGGTATGTGCCAATTTTTTTAAAAGCTATTAGTTTTGGGGGTAAGTGGAAAATGCCAATATGCTAACCGCCGATGGTCAAGGGTCTTAAAGTCAATCATCAACAATCACCCTGACCGTCAGTGATTAGGTACACACCTTAAAAGGATAGAGACAAAAAGTGTCATCATAGGTCATTTTCATTCATTATTGTATGTGGATGTTGGTGTCTAGCTTCTTGGCATTTGTGCAAAACTTCTGATGGCATTTGTTGAGTGGGTGAGTTGGACTACTGATTGAGTGGGCCAGAGCGGTAGAGGTTTGATCGAGCCAGGATATAGGGTGGATGAAGACATGACTAGGTTGTGAGTCCCTGGATTCCTCCTTGATGATGATCGAGGAACAAGGTAGGGGTTATATTAAATTGATAGTTGAATTTGAAATTAGTTGTTTTGGTGATTGTTTAGTTGGGTTTGGGTAGCTATTGACCTAGGTTTTAGGAGTTGTGGGTGTTTAAGTGAGATTTGTGGGTAAATGTCAAAATTGGGAGGGTAGGGTAGGTTGAGTAGGGTGGGGGTAGGTATGGGTGAAGATGTTTGAGGTTGATTTTGGTGTTTAGGTGGATGTTTGGGTAGGGTTAGGGTTTAGGTATCTCGTCGATATGTTTTATGTGAAATTGTTGGAACATAAGTTAGAACACATAAAGTAAGTTGAATAACAAAACCATATGTGAGAAAGAGAAGATAATCAAGAGACAAAATGTATGAGTGAATATATCAACCAGTTATGGGAGGATAAGAAGAGGGCACGATGCTTCTTCTTTAGCAAGGACTAAAACAAAATCAAAGTTGGATTGGCTTAAGGAACATAAGTCCTTCAAATGCTTTGCATTAGTGTTCATTAGTTGGTTAGAAAGGTGTCTTGTTCACATGATGTCAACTGATCTCAAAAAAAAAATCTCTTGCTTATAGAGCATAAACGAGAGATGGATGAAAATAGAACCTTCTTGTGTGACTAGCATGCCTCTTCTGGAGGTTACCAAAGAGTCAGTATAAACAAGTCTATGTCATGTAAGGTATAAATTGATCAATGCAAGAAGCCTACTCATGAGAGCTGATTGTGGCTTTCAAAACTATTACGTATAAGATCTGATTGCGGCATTCAAAATTCTTTTGCTTTTGTTGATGCTTGATAATGGGTCTTTTACTGATTATGTTGTTGCTTGGGAGGATTGGAGAAGATGATCGATGCTAGAAGCTTCCAATAAATTACTATGCTTTGACAAATGCTTTACCCAACCATCCTTCAAGAGAGTGGTCTGAGTTTGTGTGATTTGATTAATGCCTTTGATAGTTATCCTTCAAGGAAGCAGTCTACCTTATTTTGATCAATTTTGATATGTTTCTAGCAGTTGTCCTTTGATGGAGTAGTTTGTAAATTCTATGAATGACCAATGATTGTTTTTGGTTATGACTTTGCTTTGATTTTTTTGCTTGACATAGACTTGCTTATATAGTCTTAAAGGTTGACCTATATAAAGGCAAAACTAAAAGCACAAAAAAATTGGTTAGGTGTAAAGAGGTTTAGGTGACAATGATCATGGGAATTCATCCAGTAAAAAAGGTGAAAAGTACCATGAGAATCATGTCATGGATAGAGCTGTGGTACCCATTGTTTAAGACTAGGCTATGATTGTGATAAATAATCACATGATTTAGTTTTAATCAGTTGCCCCTAAAATAAAGAGATGAATGCGGTTTGAAAATAAGGGATGATCTTAAGTTAGACAAAAGGTGAGTTTGATCCTTCTTTAACAAAAGAAAGGATGTAGATGTGAAGCATTGAGGAGCTCCGGTTCTGGATTGCCTTCAAGAGAGGACAACTAGTAAGCTCCTGATCCATATTTATGGGTTATGATATAAGGTCTAAGCCAATTGAAAGCAAACTTTCTTTTTTAATTTTTCTCTATATTGGTGACATGTTGATTTTCGTTTAAGACGATGTCTCTAATATTGAATTCTTGCACTTTAAGGTGTTTGTTATAGGCATGTTTGATTCACTCTTGATAGACATGAAGATGGGTAAGGGCGGCTAAATGACACTCGTCAAATAGCTCAAGTTAGGCTAAGTGGTGCTGACGATAATTGTCTTCAGAAATGATATTCTATAGGGATATGCAAAGCAAAAGAATTTGGACTTTGAGATGTAAGACGACCTTCGCTCTAAAAACCATAGAGAAAGTGGTAGAACCCATAGGGATTCAGATGCTAACATGATATGACCATAAGGAAAAAGGGATGTGCAAATGCCAATCCCGACTAGATGTACTGACCATTTTAGGTAGCATGTTGTTAAGAGTTTTGTTAGAGGCCTTGACCTGTCCATTATCTTATGGATGATAGGGGCAAAAGAAAATTAACTTGATGTCGAATGCATCACAAAGACCTTGGACTTGTTTGTTTTTGAAAGATTTTCCATTGTCAGTGATGATTTTATGAGGAATACTAAAATGACAGATGATGTGATGATTCAGGAAGTTGATAATCTTTTCAGCTTTGGTTGAGACAAGATGAATAACCTCTACCCATTTGGTAAAATATTCAGTTGTAGTGATGATAGAATGGTGTCACTGTGAAGAATGGGATTTAATTTCACCAATAAGGTCTAGAACTCATTCTGAGAAGGGTAAAAAATCTATGGATACATGAAGACTATGGCTAGGTGCATGATGTAAATTGACATGTTGTTGACACTTAACACACTTTTTCACATAATCACAATAGTCTTGGTTAAGGGTAGGCCGGTAATAGCCAAGACAAAGGATGTGTTTAGCCACAATGAAGCCACTAAAATGTCCCCCACATATCCCATCATGTGTTTTCTAGATAGCATGAGAGGCTTCATGATTGCGTAGACGGTGAAAGAGGAGACCATCAAAGCCATGTTTTCAAATAATTCCCTCCATAATGGTATAATGTGAGGTACTTTGGTAAAATGATCTTTGAACATTCCTGGAAAGACTAGAAGGAATGATGTGAAGGTTAAGATAGTCGAAGGTTTGCTGCTATCAAAGATCTAGTTGGGTCTCCTCCACATTAAAGATGGTGGGAGAATCTGGTTTGACATAAGAGGGATGGATAAGTCTGTGGATAATGATAGATAGCTTAGAGTCAAAGGGTGCAAATGAGAACTGAGAGGCAAGGGAAGCCATGGTGTTAGCAAACTTGTTTGTAGATCACAGGGTGGTTTGAATATGGTAATGTTCAAATGATGTTAAGAGTTTGTCAACTAATTATTTGTACTATTGCAAAACATTATTCTTACATTGGTAAGAGTTATTGATTTGATTGAGCACTAGTTGAGATTCATCAAAGATGTTTATCATTTTAACTTCCAAGGCTAACGCAGTTTGAAGGCCTATCACTAGGGCTTCGTACTCAGCCATATTATTGGTACATTCAAAATTTAGCTTGAAAGATAAAGGAAGAGGTTCACTGTGAAGGGGAATAAGGATAATGTCAACTCCTCTACCACGTTGACACTTTTAGCCATCAAAGAACATGGTCACTTGATAGGTGAAGTCTGCTTGAGAGAGGGTCATGATGGACTCATCAGGAAACTCAAGAGGAGGAGGTTGATTGTCTACTAATGGTGCATCGACCAATTGGTCAGCAATGACTTGCCCTTTAATTGACTTTTACTAAAGAAACTCAAAGTCAAACTCAGCTAAAAGCATGAGCCACTTGGCCATACATTGGTTTTTGTATGGCTTAGAGTGCATATACTTGAGTGGGTTGGTATTTGTTATGACATAGGTTTTGTGGTTAAAAAGGAAGTGGAAAAGTTTGGTGGCCACGAAGACTAAAGCTAAGCAAAGTTTCTTGATATGGGTATACTGAGTCTCTTATTACTCTACAAATGTGCGACTGATGTAGTAGACGGCTTGCTCTTTGTATTTTTCATCCTAATGAGCAAGCATGGACGTTAAGGAGTGGTCGGTGATGGAGATATAAATGTAGAAAGTTTGATCTTTCTTGGGAGGGGTGAGGATAAGTGGAGACAAAAGGTACCTTTTAAGTGAATCAAAGGCCTTTTGATAGTCGTTGTTCTATTTAAAGGACACATCCTTCTTTAGAAGGTGATGGAAGGTTTGGCATTGGTCTAAGAGCTGGGAGATAAAGCGATAAATGGATTGGAGCTTCCCTTGCAAACTGTAGAGTTGCTTGAGGTTGATTGGAGGAAGCATGTCGAGGATTTATTTGATTTTGGTGGGATCGACTTTGATTCCCCGAAGGAAAATGATAAATCCAAGGAGCTTTCCTAACAAGACCCCAAAAATACATTTTTTGGGGTTAAGGTAGACCTGGTAATGGATGAGTTACTGAGAGATAATCTTGAGAACGATCAAATCATCCTTGCGATATTTGGATTTCCCAAGAGGGTCATCCACGTAGTCCTCGATTATTTTATGGATAAAGTCATGGAAGATGTAAGTCATAGCATGTTGGTAGGTTGCACCAACGTTCTTTAGTCCAAAAAGCATGACCCTATCGTAGAAGGCCCCCCATGGGGTGTTAAAAGTGGTTTTGTGTTGATCTTTGGGCGCGATTAGGATCTGATTGTAGCCTAAGAATCCATTCATGAGAGATAACATCTCATCACTAACTGTAAGATCAACTAGTTGGTCAATGCTTGGTAGAGGAAAGTAATATTTTGGGTAAACAAGGTTGAGGTCATGAAACTCCACACAAATGTGTAGTCCCCTGTGGCTTTGGTGATAGGCATGACGTTCAAGACCCATTGGAGATAGTCAATGGGGTGAATGAAATTGATGAATATGAGATGTTGATGCTCTTCTTTGATGATAAGGGATATACAAGGGTGAATTCATCAAATTTTATACCTAACGGGCTTGGCATCATAGTTGGTGACTATGTTGTGGGTAGTGATAGAGGGGTCAATTCCTAACATGTCACTATAAGTCCAAACAAATGTTATGTTGTGGTCTTATAAGGAGGAAAAGTCCTGAAGTTCCTTAGAATTCAATGATTGACCAATTTCAACAATGCGAGGGTTATCTAGAGTACCCAAGTTGATATCAATGGTAGATTCGATCAACATGCTCGAAGTCTCAGGAGGAAGAGACTTGTAGATGGAATAATCTAGTGCACTAAGGTAGGTGAGAATAGAATCATCATCTTGACACTTAATGATATTAATGGTAGGAGAGTCATCTCCTATCATCTCATGATGGGTCATAGGGATGGTTATGGTCACCCTGTTCTTTTGATAAGTTAGGGGTCATAGGCTGATCATGTTGAAAGAAAAAAAAAGTTAGGAGGGATGATATCAGAATCTTCAGCTATCAATGGTGGAGTAGATGGTGAGGATGGAATGTCCTCATCAATGATGGTAATGGGAGGTGGGTTAGTTTTTTGTTGAGTTAGTGTGAAACTAAGGCCATGCTTTTTGTGAGGTTTTTGGGTTTTGATTGGAAGCAACTCGTGTGACCTGTGTTCATACCGACCTAAGCCAAATCCCTTCCAGACACACTGATAGAGGTATGTCTTAGAAAATTATGGTTTATCCAAATAGGAGAAGCTAGAGGTGAATGGTTGAGGCAAAAAGGAAGTGGTCTAAGTGTCAAGAGGTTTGTCAAGTCCCCCACAGATGAAATGATTTTGACAGTTGGAAGGTCTAAAGGGAATAATGGCCCTTATATTGGGGTCATACCCGAGTTGGTTGTGAAGTTTCCCATACTCATGGGGAGTAGGGAAGGTGACAAGGGTCAAGAAGCTATATTCCCCAAGTGAAAGATGTTAGAATGTTAATTTTAAGGGGTCTGTGGTGGGAATTTGATCTGAGGGGATTGATGAACTAGTAGATGCCTCATTGGTAGAAGATATGGCTTCATATTTTGTGGTTGAGGGATTGTCTTTGGTTGATGAGGGTGTGCTAGATGGAGGTAGGAGGACATTGTTGGGTTGATAATTCATGTTGCATGACAAAAAGGGACTTGGGTCAGCATGTATAGTGACAACCTGACCTTTGTGCTCAAATTTGATGCAATAATGAAGGGTAGAGGGTACACAACCCATGGAGCGGATCCAAGGTCATCCCAGTAAAACATTATACTAAAATTTGCCTTCCACTACATAGAAGAGCTCTGAGAGTGTGCAAGGTTCTAAGTGAATGTGAATGACAATAGTTCCCAAAGTAGTGGCCATGGTGTCATTGAAAGATCAAAGGATGGCCAAGGTTTCAAACATGACATTGTTTGGTAGTTTAAGTTGATCATAGGCATGGGAGGAGATGATGTTAATACTATCTCCTCCATTAATACTAACCCATTTGATGTAGGTTTGGTTAATGTAGGCAGTGATCAAAAGAGGGGGATCTGGGTCATCAAGGTGGATAGAAGGTATTTCCAAATCCCTGAAGGTGACAAGGTTGGAAATTTGGAGAGCACCAATAAAGGCTGTCATAGTTTGAGAGTCTTCAGGTCAGATCTCTATTAACTACAATGCCTCTATCATTGCTTGGCGATGATGAAATCAATTTGTATAGGCTCATATTTGTCGAGGTTTGGTGAAGTTGTTTGAGAACCACTCTTTTGATTGCTTAAGAGGGGTTGGATTGAGAGGCACCCAAGATAGATACCTTGGGTTTGGTTGAAGGTAAAGATGTTTATATTTGACTTGGTTGGGAGGTGGAAGATGGGTATGTCCATGGGATGGACACTTTCACCTTCGCCTTATCCTTTTGCTAAGCATGTGATCTTCAGACCACATGAATAGTATGGATAGAGGGAAGAGTTGGGGTAGGAAATTGGTTTGGTTCTTTGTCACTCTGAGGTGAGAGTGGGGGAGTAGGTAGGTGTTGGGTATTGGTTGTTGTTTGTTGGACTGGTAGTAGGCTCATGGGAGGTTCATCTGATAATAGATCATCCTCATCATAGAGCTAATGGATTATGGTTCGGAGAGCTTTGCAATTATCTATGTCATGCCTGAGTGTCCTATGATAGGAGCATATTTGGCGGTCATTATACCATACTAGTTTTGAATCAAGAGGGTCAAATGATCTGATAAGAGGTAAGGTCAAACAAGAAGATTGCAATAACCTTTGGAAAATAGTTGAGGAAGACTCAGCTAAAGGTAGTGAGGGTCTAAAGGTTTTGGCCTTGGTGGTTGAGATGGAAGACATTTTAGAAACAAGCTTGGTGGTAGAGGTCTTGGGTAAGGTGGTGTTCTTAATTGATGATTTTAGTTTAGGTAAGGAAGTCGATAACTTTGAGGTAGAAGATGTCAAAGTAGCTAGGCTGGTTATTGATGGCTCGATGAAGATGGGTGTGTTTGAAAGTAAGAGTGATGGCATAACCAAAAGTGATGGTTGGGTTTTGGTTGAGACAGTTGGATTCCAAATAAAAGTAGAGGGATGAGGCCCCAAAAAAGAGGGCAAGGTTGAGGGAGGTAGAACTCTGGCCTTCTGACCTTTTGGTGGTTTTACCTCGGTTAATTTGGTTGGGTGCTTAGTTGGTGGGTCTAGTGAGATTAGCACCAATTTCAAAGATGGATGATTAAGGCTTTGCATAGGAAAGATGCCAAGGTTTTCGGTTGGTTTGGTTGACGTGATAGAGGATGATTTGGTTATTTAGGATTTGGTTGCTTTGGATGGTTGACAGATGATAGGGTTGGTAGGGATTTTTATTGGTTCGGTTGATATGATAGTGGGTTGGATAATATAAGTGATGGGTTGGTCTATTAAAGATGTGGTTAGAGGTTCTTGTTTGGTGATATAAGGGAGACCCAATTGATACCAAAAGGTGTATCAATCCATGTTAGGTTTGGAGACAAATTCTAATCTCTGAACTAGTCTAGAGAATGGTTTATAAACCGGTCTTATTACCTAGGCAGTGGACTCGAAGGATACCCATAAGTTGAGAAAGGGGAATGGTGAACTCATCCTTTTCCTTAATGAAATGATGCAAGGTTTGGGTGGGTGGTTCCTCTGTGGGAGGTGCAGATATGGTGGTTTATTCTTTGGGAATGATCTCCAGAGGGGAAGTGAATTGTTTGGTAGTTGAGGGAGGAGGTAAACTGGTGATGGTTGCTTGCTCTGGTATGCTAGTTGAAGGAGTTGATGACTCCACTACCTCAATAAATGGAGGAGGTGAAAAAATTAATTCCATGGTTTGGGCCTCTAAAGGAAGAGAAGGTAATTCCATTATCTCAATAAGTGGAGAGGGTGAAGAACAGGGAGATTGGGGTGTAGGTTCTTCAGCAATGAGCGTGTCAAGGACCATATTGACGGTATGCGCATCATGAGAAGACTTAGATTTGTTGCTCTCATTTTTGGTAGGTGCATGATTGGGAAAAGGTTTTTTGAAAATGTCAAGGGCTTGGTTCAGAGGTGCACTGGGGTTGTCCAACACAAGTTCCCCCTTGTCAATGAAGGTCTGGACAACATTTTTGAAGGTATTACACCTACTAACATCATGTCCAACTATTCGATGGAAAGCACATAGGTCATTTTCATTGTACTAGCCTAGTATAGGATGAGAAGAATAAAATTATTGATGAGGTTTGATGGGAGGAAGTTGTATGTTATTATTTTTCAACAACTTCTCTAAGACCGAAGTGTAAGACTCCCCAAGCAGAATAAATTGCTTCTGATTATTTCAATTTTGGTTCCTCATGTTTTGATTTGAGGAGATAGAAGAATTTGGTTGATTGACAGATGGTGGAGAGATCTTAAGGACAACCGCATTCATAGTTCCCTTGCTTTTGGCATTGATGTTGGTTTGGTTACTTGGTTTAGAGGAGGAGACCATCAATAGATTTGAAGGTAGAGTTTTTGTTTTTTAACTTTAACTTTCCTTCATTGATGGATCTATTTTATAGCTTGTGTCATGGTAAAAGCTTCGTCAAAGGTTCTGAAGCTCTGAACACACAATGTAGAAGAGATATGCTTGGCACATGTCTGAGCAAAATGTTTTATTGGCTTGGGTTGGGGTAGGAAGAAAGAAAGTCGATTGATTAAACTCCTCCAACGGGCTACAAAATTGGTAATAGATTCATCATCAAATCATCGGATAGAGTAAAGGTCAGTGATGGAAACTTTCTTGGAGATGTTTATTGAAAATTGATCTAAGAAAGTTTGGGCTAGTTGGGTGAAGGAGAAGAGAGTGTTTTGTTATGACACTCTACCAATCTAATGCTAGATCAAACAGGGACATGGGGAATGTATGAAGGAGAGCATCATCGTAGGCAATCAAATAGCATGAATGCCTAAATGCCCTGAGGTGGTATCGGGAGTCCTCCATATTTTGAAATTTAGAAAACTTGGGAACTTACCACTAAAGAGGATATGGTCTGATAGGGACAGATGGGTGAATGGGGTCATTGCAGATCTTGTCATATGATATAATGTTGTGAGCTCCATAAATGGATGACTCTAGAGTGGTCATTTTATCCATGAGCATTTTCATCAGGTTTGTTTGGGGTTGTGTGCCTGCAAAGTTGTGAGGTGTATATAGTTGTGGTAGTTGGGTAACATATTGATAGTTGGTGGGAGGTTGAGAAACTGCCACATATTGGTATGTGGACACAGGTGGTTGGGTAGATTCTATGTAGGGGCAGCTGGATGCAAGTAGTTGGGTAGTAGGTAGAGGTACATGCCCTTGTGGGTTAGGTATGTAGCCTAGGTTTGGAACAATAGGAACCTATTGAGGGATCAAGGTGGGTTGGGTAGGAGCTGTTGTTGGGTTTGTAACCAAAGGAAAGGTTGTGATATTTGTACCGATTGGTGGTAAGGTAGAAGGTATATACACCATTATATTTTGAAGTGGAGTAGTGACTAATGGATTGAGGTAGCCGAAAGTAGGTTGGCGATGCTAATATTAGGAACTCCCATGGTGAGTGGAGTATAGGTAGTTAATGGTTGGGTTTTTCCTAGGGTAGAGGAGTTGGTGGGGGTGAAAGGCGTAAGGGTGTTGGTAGGTTGGTTTTCCATAGTAATATCAAAGGAATTATTGATAGATGGAGATGTTTGGATAGTCAATGGTTGGGTGGTGACTATGGCAATAGAAGTTTTCCCCATAAGGTGGGAATGCATACCATAAGGTGGGTCCACAAGTGGAACCAAAGCATGGGTATGGTGAGGAATGGTGCTAAGATAATGTTGAAGGGCCACATAATTGTTATCTAAGAAGATGACAAAGTCTATATCTTCTTGGGGAACTACCTGAGGGAAAAAAAGACTTCTCAAAGGATGAGGAGAGTTTTCTAGTTCAGAGACGTACTCCATGGATAAGGAGGTAGAAGAAGCTGATTAGTTTAGTGATGTGTTTTATTCTGCTAGGTTTTTTCACTACTAATGAGTTAGAACCATGCATGATAAGGGAAAGAGAATACAAAAACAATCTCACCACTCAAATAAAGAGAAGAGAAAAAATGAGCGAGGAAATCAAACACACACTAAAAAGTATATTGAGTCGTAAGGTTCTTTTTAGTCTCTCTTTTGGCTTATGCCTTAAGCTTTGTAAGAAATTATGTGACTCCACTTGGGTTGATAGAATAGGTACTAGAAAAGAATTCTATGGATGGTTTCAGGTTGTTTAGACTCTTAAAAAAATATGTATTATTTTTTCAATACATGGCTTGATATTGGGGCCTATCCCCCTCACTTCACACATCACAATGATAAAGGTATTGGGCACTTAACTGGTATATACCGATATCTAGAGTTTATACTCAACTAGAGAGCTCATTTGGTTCTCCCCTTGGTAATGACCTCTAAGTAAAATCATCGAAAAAAGGTAAGGTGACCATTATGTGATGAAATTTCAGTTGGGCCTTATGTCAAGTTGTTTTGATATTTGATTAATCTAGGTGGTTTGGTTTGTGTATGTGATACAAGTGATGTTATGATCAAATTAATTTGCTGTAATTTAACTAAGTGATTTAAACTTGAAAGCAATCAATGTATGCAATTGATTTTATACCAAAAAATAAAATAAAAATTGTTAACGAGCATAAAATAAAGAGAAGAGCATGTAGATGCAAACAAAATAAACTCAAGTAGAGACTCAAGGGTCCCACTGGGCATGGCAGAAAGTTTCAAAAAAAAATTAGCTTATATTCTAAGAAAAGAAGAAGAAAGAAACTAGATACAAGTATGGTAAAAAAATTATTTGGTTGTGCACGCGTTGATCAAATGATTGTAGAGAGCTCATCTTTATCTTGGGAGGAATGACCTAAGAAAACATTGAAGCAAATGGTTGGTTAGATAGATAGGTGGATTGCATAGCACTAGCTAGATTTGAGAAGCAAGAGGTCCCTAGAAGGTTGTCAATCCATGTTTTTTAAACAATTAAGTTCAAAAATTGAAGATAAAGTATTTGCATAAATCATAGAAGGTACTAAAATTAAGTACAAGAAATGCTTGATAAAAAATTGATGAAATTGACTAATCATAGTAATAAGTGGGTCAATACTAATGCTAAATATGCTAGGCGTGGTTCAGAAATAGGGTAGGGTTTTGTGATTAGGTCAAGGAAAAATATATTGGATTTAGTTGAGGGTAAATGGATGAAAATAACTCGTTATTATTTTGTGCTACAATGTCCATCGATGGTTTGAGGTGACTATCTACGGTTTAGGTGACTTTCGGTGGTTGGGATAATTGTCAGTGGTTGGGATAGATTGTCAGTGCTTAGGGTGGCCGTCGATGATTACTATGGGTTGGATCTAGATAATAAAATGTTGATTGATGAGGTTCCAAAATAAGATTTTGATGTTGAAAATATCATCATTGATGTCAAAGGTCTAGCATTATTGGTGATAAAGGCCCCATTGCATTTAATGGTGTTTTTAATATTTATATCTTGGCTAATATGTGTTAATATTTATTTAATATTAATGAATATATTTTTGGTTCCATATAAGTCAAAAGAGGGCCCATGGAGAAGTCAAAGAGTCACGGGGTAAAAGACAAAAGAGGAATAGAATACATTTTCTCATAAAGAGTCATCTTGAAGAATTCTAAGAGTCACCATGTGAAGACAAAAGAGGGTATGGTCTATTTTTCTATGAAGGGACACTTTGAAGAATAAAAAAAGTCACCAAGATAAAGACAAAAGAGGAAAAGATGCATTTGCTTATAAAGGGTCATCATATGACTTTTCAAATGCAATGCAAGGATACGAAAGGTCATAGAAGTTTGGCACAATTTTTCATGAGGATTAAAGGGTCACAAATGGTGAATGCTAAAGGTCATTTGGAAAGTTATAAATAAATGCTTGAGAAGCCATTTGTAATATGCAATAGAGTGCATGGTTTATATTTTTTTCGAAGAGAGAAAAGTAAGAGATATTGTAGAGTTAAATCATTTGTTGAGTAAGCAAAATTTAGAGATAGTTGTGTTTTATACACAAGAGGGGTTGGTGCTCATGTGAGTTGGTGCTCACAAATATTTATAAGGAGTTGGTGTTTCTGTGAGTTGGTGCTCACAAATAGTTATTATGTTGATGCTCAACAAAGGGGTTGGTGCTCCTACAAATTAGTGTTTGCAAACTTTGTATTTTGAGTTGGTGTTCATTCATTTACTTGAGATTATTCTTCATGGTTTTTTCTATTTTGGGTTTTCACGTAAAAATATGATGTCTCTCTCTTATATGGTACATATTATTGTTTTAATTTTATTGCATATCTTGAATGTGTGATTAAATGGTTAAAGAAAAGAAATCAGATTAAGTAAAATATATATAATATACTAATTCACCCCCCTCTTAGTATATTTCATGCTTAACAATTGGTATCAGAGCAGATTCATTCAAAAAAAAATTTACAGCTTGAAAGTAGATCGGAAAAACACGATGGTTAGATCACATGAAAGATTTTCTACAAATAAAACACATTTGTTTGATGGAAAAAAATATGCCTTTTGGAGAAAAGGATGAATAATTATTTGATGGCCCTTGGATTCGACATTTAACAAGCAGTGGTGGAGAAATATGAAGAGCCACAGACACTTGTAACTAATCTAACAGAGAAAAAAGCAAGTAAAAATAATGTTAAAGCTTTAAATGATATTTTATGTGGTTTATGTGAATCAAAATTTTTTAAATTTATGTAATGTAAATCTGCTCGTAAAACTTGGATAAAACTTAAAAATATTTACAAAGGTGATGGAAAGGTTCAGCAAACTAAGTTTCAGACTTTCAAAAGACAGTTTGAGAGTTTGAAGATGGAAGAGAAAAAAATATAGCAAGTTATCTTTTACGAGTTGATTAAATAGTTAATCAGATTCAAAGTCTTAGAGAAAAGTTATAAGAATCAATTGTGATTGAAAAAGTTTTGAGATCTCTACCATCGAGATATGATACAAAAATTTCAGTAATTAAAAAGATGAAAAATTTAGTCAAGCTAAATATGGATGAACTACATGGTATTCTTACGATATATGAGATGAGAATTGAAGACAAACCCTTAAAAAGAGAAGCTACCTTAGAGACATCAAAGAAAGAGAAGGCTAAGATTCAAGAATCAAGTGACAGTACTAGTGATGATGAAGATGACAACGAAACTCTATTCATTTGCAAGTCAAAAAAAGATAGATAAATATAAAGAAAAATTACCATTTAAATATTTTAATTGTGAAAAGATTGGATATTTTATAGCTAAGTGCCCACATAAGGGTAATGGTGACAATGAAGAAGGAAAGTTTACATACAAGAAAAATTTTAAAAAAAAATTCAAGAAGGGATTCGAGAAAAAGAGTTCGTATTCTAAAGATCATAGCTCAGTTTAAGATAGTGGAGTCAGTGATTCAGAAGAAGAAGAGATTATATTCATGGCCATACATGAAGATGTCTCTGCAAGTAAAAATACAGATGATCGAGAAGAAGAACATGATGAAGCCAGAATGAATTTGGAAGGAGAACTCATTTGTGTCTTAAAAAAGTTAAAATCTCTTGAGAAGAAGAATCGAAGATTAAAGCTCTAGATCAAGAAAAATAAAAAAGAGTAAAAGGAAATAATTGAAGATCTACAAGCACACATTGAAGAAGCTAAAAAGAATAAAGAAAATATAACGACATAGTTGCAAAAAGTAAGTAAAGAATGTGAAAGTTATGTTATTAAAATTATTTATTTAAAAACAGATCTTGAGAAAAAAATAAAGCAATCAATGATAGAACAGTGAATGATTTAAAATTTGAAAATGACACTAATATGTTGAATAAGATATTAGAATGTCAAAGATCAATGTCATATAAGACATGTATCAAATTTGAAAAAAAAAGGGGGAGGCCACTACTTTCACAGATAAAGAAAAATGAAAGATCTATGTTGAAGCTCTTAGAAAAGAGAAAAAAAAATTAAAAATACAGAGGACATCTCAAATAAAAAATGTTGGAGGGAACAAAGCTACAAAAGATAATCAAGTCAGAGATACATAAATAGGTCTTATTTTTATGGTTACTATTTTTATTGTAATGGATACGGTCATAAAAAAATAAAATGTCAAAAAATGGCTAATAATTTCAAAAATAAGAAGAAGAAAAGTAATGCAGAGTCAAGCAGAAGCCACAACTCTTGTTTCTCTATCAAGCTTTAATGAAGAGGCCATAATATGTTACAAGTACAATAACTTTAGACATATAGCCCGGTACTGTAGAAGCATTTTTGAGTCAGTCAAGAAGGACTAGATTTTCAAGGCTCCATTCATCAAGAAAAAAATTCAGACATGTTCAAGGCAGAAGAAACAACTTAAAAAATCTATGTTGGTGCAGACAACTTTGCATAACCTTGAAGAAGATCAATGGTGGCACAGTGAAATTCGAAGATAATACTACTGTTAAAATTGCTAAAAAAAGTACACTAAGTTTGAATAATGGAAAAACTAAAATTGAAAATATTTTGTATGTAGAAGGTCTTAAGGATAATATTTTGAGTGTAAGTCAAATGTGTGATAAGAGACACTAAAATTTTATGTAGAAGGTTGTAAAATTAAGAAAAAAGATTCAGATGTGTTGCTTGCACATGCTCAGAGAATAGGGAATAATTTATATATGTTATCAAACATCAAAGGTCAAAGATGTTCTTTGAGTCAGATTGAAGAAAGTTGGTTATGGCACAAGAGAATGAAACACATAAATTTTGACAATCTTGTCAACATCAACAAAAAATAAGCAGTCATTTTTTTTTCAAAGATTATAAAGCCATCTAACACATTTTGTTAACCTTATCAGTATGGAAAGTAGGTCAGAAGGCAGTTCAAAAGAAAAGAGTACTCGACCACTCAGATTTTAGAGCTTGTTCACACTGATCTATGTGGACCTATGATTACTCAAAGTACTCAAAGTGAGAAATATTTTATGTTGTTTATTAATGATTTTTCACATATGACTTGGGTAATATTTTTAAAGAAAAAATCAAAAGCTTTCATATATTTCAAATTATTCAAAGCATTAGTTGAGAATGAAACTAGTTTGAAGATTGAGTGTCTAAGATCAGATCAAAGAGGAGAATTCATGTCAGATGAATTTATTGAGTTTTGTGAAGACCATGAAATAAAAAGATATTATTTAGTAGCTAAAACTCCAAAGCAAAATGTAGTTGAATGGAGAAATAAAACAGTTCAAGAGATGGTGATGATAATGTTAAATCAATCTAAGATAGCTGATAAATATTGGAGAGAGACAATTGCTACAATAATACATATTCAGAACAAAGTATTATTGAGAGTTAATAGTGACAAAACTCCTTATGAGCTCTGGAAAGATAAACCACCAACAGTTGAATATTTTAGAGTTTTTGACAACAGAGGTTTCATAAAGAAAACTGACAAAAAACTTGATAAATTTGAATCTGGAGTAGATAAATATATATATTTTTGCTATTCTTACAAAAATAAAGCTTATAAATGTTATAATAAAAGAACTAAAAAAATTGTTGACAGTGCAAGTGTCAAGATAGAAGAAGATGAAACACAAAGAATCAGTGATCTAGTAGACATTCCTAAAATCATTGAAGAGGAAGATTTTGAAGAATCAGATGAAGATGAGAAAAAAGAGAAAAAAAACACCAAAAATCCATCCAAATATGTTTAAAGAAATCATAATAAAAGTGACATTATCAGGGATATAAATGAAAGAATTCGTACCAAAAGAATGATAGTAAGTGAATCTGAGCAAGTTAATTTATCTTTGTTAACCAAAATTTAGCCTAAAACTTTTTCAGGAGCTAAACATGATAAGCATTAGGTTAAGGTAATGGATGAAGAATTAAATCACATAAAAAATAATGATACTTTATAATTAATGTCTAGACCAAAAGATCATAATGTGAGAGGAATAAAATGGGTTTATACAAATAAATTAAATAAAAATGGAGATGTAACCAGGAATAAAATAAGATTAGTATGTAAAGGATATGCTCAAATTGAGGGAATAGATTTTTAAAAAACTTTTGCACCAGTGACAAGGTTAGAGGCTATTAGAATATTTTTTATATATGTAATGTTTAAAATTTTCAAAGTGTTTAAGATGGATATCAAATCTGCCTTTCTAAACAAGAATCTAGAAGAAGAGGTCTACATTGAGTAGCCCGAGGGATTTATTCTCTTAAATATTAATAGCCATATATGCAGATTGAAGAAAACATTATATGGATTGAAACAAGCTCCCAGAGCTTGGTATATAAGACTTGATAAGAACTTACAAGATCAAAATTTTAAGAGAGGATTTGCTGACAGTAATCTTTATATCAAAACAAAAGGTGAGCATCAATTGATTGTAATAGTATATATTGATGACATCATTTTTGAAAGAAATATTGAAAATATGATAATTTTTTTGATAATATGCAAAAAAAATTGAGATGTCTATGCTTGGAGAATTATCATTTTTCTTAAGATTGTAAATATTTCAGTCAGTTAAAAAAAATTCATAACTCAATATAAATATGCCAAGAAAATATTGAATAAATTTGGTTTTGAAGATTGTACACCAATTGGCACAGTAATATGTACAAAATATAAAGTGAGCAAGGATGAAAATTCACATGTTGTAGATCAATTTTTGTATAGATCTATAGTCGGTAGTCTTTTATATTTAACAGCATCGAGGCCAGACATCATGCATGCAGTAAGTATGGTTTCAAGATATCAATCATCTCTAAAAGATAGTCATGTTCAGTTAGTGAAGAGAATATTCAGATATATCAAAGGAACATTGGATTATAGATTGTAGTATCCCACAAGTAGAGATTTCACTTTAGTTGCTTATACATATATTAGGTAGGTTGTTTGGATGATAGAAAAAGTACAAGTGAAGGAGCTTTTTTTTTGTGATAGCTTAGTATCAGGGCTAAGCAAAAAGTAAAATTTAGTATCACTTTTTACAACTGAAGTAGAATATATTGCAACAGTATTGTGTTGTATTTAAGTGCTTTGGATGAAACAAACTTTGGAAAATATCAAGGTAAAATATGATGAACCTATTTCTATTTTTTATGACAATACAAGTGCTATTAATATTTTGAAGAATCTAGTGATGTATTTAAGAATAAAATATATTTCTATTAGATATCACTTTTTGAGAGAGTAAGTTACAAATCAACAGGTTAAAATAGAATATATCAGTACTATAGAGCAGATTATAAATATTTTCACGAAGGCACTACCAAAAGATATATTTGAGTATCTATGAGAGAAATTGAGAGTAATGTATTTTACTTCCTACCATTGAGGTTCAACATCAGTTAAAAAGAAGCTAAGTGTTAGCTCTAGGTAGGCCATTTGTCATTGATGTCAAAGGGGGAGAAGAACATAAATAGATATAGGTACAAGTGTAGAAATAGGTACCAAAAAAAAAAGAACAGGTTGCTGCAATAAGGGAAAGTTATTGTATGTTTTTCAAATGGTAGTATGTATAGGTTTCAGGATATGACAGTTTCAGTTTGAAGTTGTCATCAATGACAAAGGAGAAAATTGTTGAAAATATTGCCATTGATGTCAAAGGTCTAGCATTATTCGTGATAAAAACCCCATTATATTTAATGGTGTTTTTAATATTCATATATTGGCTAATGTGTGTTGATATTTGTTTAATATTAATGAATATATTTTTGGTTGCATATAAGTCAAAAGAGGGCCCATGGAGAAATCAAAGAGTCACAAGGTAAAAGACAAAAGAGGAATATGACGCATTTTCTCATGAATAGTCATCTTGAAGAATTCCAAGAGTTATCATGTGAAGACAAAAGAGGGTGTGACACATTTTTCTATGAATGGACACTTTGAGGAATACAATAAGTCACCAAGATAAAGACAAAAGAGAAAATGACGCATTTGTTTATGAAGGGTCACCATATGACTTTTCAAATATAAGGATACGAAATGTCATGCAAGTTTGGTGCCATTTTTTATTAAGATTGAAGAGTCACAAAAGGTGAATGCCAAATATCATTTGGAAAGCTATAAATAAAGGTTTGAGAAGTTATTTGTAATATGTAAGAGAGTGCATGGTTTGTATTTATTTTCAAAGAGAGAAAAGCAGGAGATATTATAGAGTTCTATCATTTGTTGAGTAAGCAAAATTGAGAGATAATTATGTTTTCTACATAAGAGGGATTGGTGCTCCTGTGGGTTGGTGCTCACAAATCTTTGTAAGGGGTTAGTGCTCATAAATAGTTATAATTTTGGTGCTCAGCAAAGGGGTTGGTGCTCTTGCAAGTTGGTGCTTGTGAACTTTGCATTTTGAGTTGGTGCTCATTCATATATTTGAGATTGTTCTCTATGATTTTTCTCACTTTGAGTTTCCACGTAAAAATCTGGTCTCTCTCTCTCTCTCTCTCTCTCTCTCTCTCTCTCATGTGGTGCATATTATTATTTTAGTTTTATTACATATCTTGAATGCGTGATTAAGTGAATAAAGAAAAGAAATCAGATTAAATAAAAGATATTTAATATACTAATTCACCCCCCCCCTCTCAGTCAATTTTGTGCTTAACATTTGAAAAGTTAGTTTGGGTTGGGTTTATTGCAAAATACAAAGTGACTAAATAATTAAAATAGATACTTATCTTGTTGATTGTAGATTTGGTGAATAGTTGATGAGGATTGTTGATAAACTCACTGATGGAATCTAACGTAATTTCAAAAGAGTAATGGTACTTGGTTGTTGGCCGATGGATGGAAACACTTTGGCTCTCTATTGTGATGGCTAGATCACTAGATTGATGGACGAATGACCTATAAAAGAAACTTTGGATACAAAAAATCTCTTGATAATTGAGGATCTTTTTTCACCTCCTACCCCTTTCTTCTTATAGGAAGGAGAGGTGAAACAATATGTTAACAAGAGGTGCAATTTGCATTATAAATTTAACTTCAACATTCATGGGCTCACACATGAATTAGACAATATAATTATCAAAAAGCAAAATAGAGTTGAAGTTAGTGTTAGTGGTTCAAATGGTGGACACTAACTATTGATGGTTAGGGTGACCATCGATGATTAGGGTGACCGTCGACAATCGAGGGTCAAGGTCAAGTTGGGTTAAAAAGGTGGGTTTAGCTAATAGGTCAAGTTGACTAGAGTTAGATCTGAAAGATCAAAAAGTCAAAGTTGGGTCCAAGAGAATCTTGAGGTGATCTAGGGATGTTTTGACACTCAAAATCGTAGTGTGTGATTTTCCATTGTCTACAGTAGGTGATAGATCCATAAGGAAGCTAACTTTTTTTGGAGGTCTGATCCATTATTAGGATATGCACAACCTAAGATCAGTCCCATATTGGACTAGATTTGAGTAGAAAGATTTGAATAATCCCCTCCTCAATTAGGGTGTGAATGTAGAACACAAATAGTTTTGACATGCCCGATGGGACTCAGTTTCTTTGATATAATTGAAATTTGAAGATTGAGAAGAAGAATTTTCAAAAGGAAGAGACATCTACCATCATCAAAAATTGAAGATCTTTTAAGTTGTAGAATTCATAGTATCTTCCAAACAATGCTTTCATGCCAAAGGTTATAAAAAGATCATCAATTAAAGGTACTCCTTTGGAACATATTGAATTGCCTTCTACTTCTTATATAAGATCAAGATTCAATAGTACAAGACCTTATCCTCTAAAACAACATTTATCTGTTGGTCATTCTTTTGTTTTAGTCCAATCTATTGTCTTCATAAGACAAATCCCATTTGCCTAAATGGTTATTAGGAATCAAATGTTTATCCCATTTAATAAGGGTAGTCCTCTAAATTTAGCCCAATATGATGACATTCATGTGTCTACATTAAAGAGTATCCTTTTATTCTCCATAGAAATGGATAAAAGTACTACTATTGAGCATATCCAAGATGTTGCCAATCTATGTTTTATTCATAATGTTATTTAAGATAATGTGGATATCAGATTGCTTACTGCCTCCTTCAATGGAAAATCATTGCAATGGTATAAAAATCTTCCATTGAGCTCCATTGCTACTTGGGATGATTTAGGTGCAGCCTTAGTTAGGCACTTTGAAGACAAGTCTAATCATCTATCTTTGGTTGAACAATTGACTACCATACAAAGGTACCCCCATGAATTCATGTCTAAGTTTAACCTCATATTCTAAAAAACATGGACTAGGATCCCTGCATTGGTTAGACCATTCCTAGAGTATGCATTTTTGTACTATCTTAAGGCCCTTAATTCTGATATAAGTGTCATGCTACATTCTATGAGTGGTAATACCTTTCCAAATGCATATGAAATTATTATAAGGGTAGAAAATAGCTTAATACAAGCTAGTAAACTTGATCTAGGGCCTATAATGCCCATATTTCTAGAATTGCAACTTGTTACTCCTCAAGTTTCCCAAATTCCATTTATAACTCATATTCCATCTCCAAAAGTCCAAGTTGTAGCTCCTCCTAATCAATCTAGTGAGATTAGTGACCTGAAAATCATGTTACAAGCCTTTGGAAATGAGATTTTTCAACTCAAGAGACAACACTACCAAGGTAGACCTTATCAAAAACAAAACCAAAATACCTAACAATCTTTCAATAACCAAAGACCTCATTATCAAGGTTTCAAGGACAATAGGCAACCTTATCAAAATCAAAGAGCCATAACCAAAACTATCCCATATTCAACCCTTGATCCCAATGTACCTTCCAGTTCAAAAGCTATTGTTTCTCAAAATAACTTGATGCAAGATTCAGGTTGGTAGCCTTCCAATCCAAATGACACTCAAAATTAAATCTTGGTATCACAAGATATTACCATGCCACAAATGACACATGAAGAGTTCTCTTTTCAAGATAGTTAGTATCAAGACATGAATATGGCATTCCAGGAAGAAGCTCAAAAAAATTTAAGATACCCTGATGCCATCAATATCAATTGGCAATTGGATGATCATATTGCATTCAATCAAGTTGGTGAAACTAGGAACATAAATGGTCAAGTGGCAACTCTGACTAGAGCTAAAATAAGAGCAGTTGAAAAAGCTCAAGATGTGAGCAATACTTCCAATGTTTCTAATTTTATTTTCAAGAGTTTAAAAGATCAAGTTGTTCCTATAATATAGAAGATTCAGAATATATAGATAGTGAAAGTTTCCCAAATGCCCCTAACTAGAGAACAACCAGTGGCTCAAAAGTTGTAGCCAAAGGTTAGTGGAGCATCTTTTAGAATTACAGAACAAATTAAGAAATCAAATGTTAGCATTAGCATGTGGGATTCCCTTTTCATTCTATGATAAAATTACATACTTATTCTAGAGCTTTCAGATCTTAAGGTATCTAAAGAACCAGTTTAGAAATAAGGAGCTGTCTTCGCCAATTCAGACTAGCAAATCAAGCAAGTTGATTAGCAGGTATATAACATGACAAAGGTGGAAAAACTAATGTCAACTCAAACAAAACCCCTCCTTTTATCTCTCTTTGATAGCAGGTGACTGCTTAATCCATAATTGTATGGTAGATAGTGGAGCTAGTAGCACTGTCATGCCCAAACAAATTGCAGGCAAGGTTAGTCTTGTCTATGGGCCAAATACAAAAAGAGTATTGAAATTATATGGGTCACCAAATAAGACATTAGGCATAATCAAAGATCTAAAACTGACATTAAATATTTGCCCCAATGTTATTATTCAGCAAGATGTAGTTATCGTGGACTTGCCTCCCTATTTTTTCATGTCCCTGTCAAGAGACTTTACTTCAAAGATTGGAGGATATTTGTCAGCTGATTAGACCTATTTACTATTAAAAACTAGGTATGGTACGTAGGTAACCATACTTTATGAACCTATTACAATATTTTATTTAGAGCCATATATGCCAAGCATGGTGAATACTAATTTTGTTATCTTAGACAAGGTACTAGAAAACAATGAGGTGGAAACTAAATCACCTCTAGATGGAGTCCCAAATCTTTTCCTAGATGAATGGGTCTCTAATTTGCATGGGGATGATCCATACAAGTTAATTGAAGAAGATAGACTTGGTATCTATTGTCTTCATGAAAGTGATGCACCAATTCCAACATTGATCAAAGATGATCAATCTAGTGATGAACTGTGGTAGTTATATCTTGATGGATCTAGGAATAAACATGGTACCAAAGCTACAATAATGTTAATTTCTTATAATCTTGAAGTTTAATTTGGTTTTTCCTATAATGTTATTGAATATGAATCACTAGTGCATGGTTTGCAATGGGAAAGAATGATGAAGGTCAATTCATTACAAGTCTTTGGAGATAGTGAACTAGTAGTTCACTAAGTAAGATGACTTAATATATGAAAGAACCCAATAATTAGATCCTATAAGCATAGAGTATGGGACCTAATTGAATACTTTCAAGCCTTCAATATTCAAGCCATATCAATAAATAAGAACAAATATGTAGACAAGTTGGATGATGTTGGATCACAATTCAACATCCTATATGACATAAAAAATGAAAAAATTCAATCATACATCAAGGTAGTTGTGAGACCTATCCCAAATAATCATGACAATTGGAAAATATTTGAAGATGATAGTCAGATTATCAGATTCTTATAAGAGGAAGATGAATTCTCTTCAAAGAACCAAGATAATCATTTATGGTAGTATGATGACCAGATTGTGCAATTGAAGACAACAAGTTACATAAAGGGTTGGTCACCCTTGAAAACATTTTTAGCAGAGATGATGAATTGAGAAAATAAATTTTTTTTTTATCAATCAAAGAAGAAAACTACACAAATGTAGAGATTGTAACTGGTAAGAATTTAAAGCTAGGCAAAGTTTGCACATCTTCAGAGAATTTTTTTTTTATTGAGTTATGTTCAAGTTTTGCAAATGTCTTTGCATGGTAGTACAATGACCTTAAAAGATTTGATCCAAGTCTAGCTCAACATACCATTGAGTTAGAGGATGAGAATAGGCTAGTCAGACAGAGACAAAGACCTATTAACTCAAAGCTTGAACCTTTGATGAGAGCTGAACGACATAAGCTCATTGAGTTAGCTATAATAATTCCAATTAAGCACTCAACTTGGGTGATGAACCTTGTTCCAATATAGAAAAAGAATGGTGAAATAAGGTTATGTGTTGAATTCTATAACTTGAACAAGGCCTCTCTTGATGAACACTATCCATTGCCATCAATGGAAAAAAATTTACAATTAGTTGCAAGTTCAGAAAGGTTTTTTTTATTGGATGGCCATAATGGATATAACCATATTTTGATCAAATAAGAAGACCAGTTCAAAACAACCTTCACCACAAAGTGGGGTACATTTTCATACAAAAAAATGCATTTTGGTTTATTCAATGTTACAGCCAATTTTTAGAAGGCTATGGACATGGCATTTCATGGTCTCCTCAACAAGTTTATTATTATTTATTTGGATGACATAACAATATTCTCTAACAGTACATATGAGGGTATGATTCATCTTAGATAAGTGTTTGAAAGGTGCAAGGAATTTGGAGTGTCTTTGAATTAAAAAAAAATGTGTTTTCTTTGCTCATGAAAGTAGGCTTCTTAGAGATGTCATTTCAAAAAATGGTACAAGCATCGACTCTGATAGGATAGAATCAATTCTTGCACTTTCATTGCCTAAGCACAAGAAAGCCTTGCAAAGCTTTTTAGGCAAGATCAACTTCATAAGGAGATACATTTTAAATTTTGCTACTTTAGTCAAGCCACTCACAGCTATGCTAAAGAAGGGTCAGAGTTTTAGTTGATCCAAAGGAGTAAGAAGATTTGAATAGACCAAGAAACCTACACACTTGAACCCCAACTTTACAATGGATTTCTTTGTAAACAACTATGCTAACATTGACATAATTTTAGGTATTCTTATGAAGAAAAATAAAGAGACTTTAGAGCAACCAATATCCTTCTTCAATCATGGCTTAGAAGATTATGAAATAAGGTATTCTTTTGTTGAGAAGCATGTTCTTTTAGTCATAAGGTTTCTTTAAAAAATTAGGTACTTGTTGTCCAATAATAACATACATTTGATGGTTGCACATCCAAGTGGCAAGGATTTTCTTCTAAACAAAGATATAAATGAAAAGAGAGATGGTTGGATAACCAAGGTCATGAAATATGATATTGAGGTCGAATTCACAAAGCTGGTTAGAGGCAAATGACTTTGTGAACATCTATCCCAAGACTTGCAGGGGATTAATAAACCGGTTATGGTGTCAAATGATGAAGTTGCAAGTGAACAGACCTCATCTTCTAGTTGGTTCCAATATATGATAAGATATATACATAATGGTATTTATCCTTCTCATCTGACCCCTTCAAAGAGAAGATATTTTTGATTTTAGTTGATTCATTTTCTTCTCGTTGATAATGTATTATTCAAAAATGATCTCAATGGCATATTGCTAAAATGCATAGAACTAGGCCACACATAGAGGTTACTTGAGTAGTTCCATAATGAACATGGTAGACATGGAGAACATTATTCAGTAAGGATCAAAGCCCACAAGATACTGAGAGGTAGGTATTACTAGCCAAGGTTATTTGGTGATTGTCATGCATGGACTAGGAAATATAGATAAAGCGCCATGTTTGTTAGAAAGTGAAACTTGCAGCCTTACCTCTCCAACCAATTTCAGTAAATCAACCATTTGTCCTATGGGAATTGGACTTTATTGGTATCATAAACCCCCCTTCAAGATCAAGACACAAGTGGATCCTTATTGCCATAGATTATTTTACTAGATGGACAGAGGCAGTAGTATTAAAAGAAGTTAATGAAACCAATGTTTTGGACTTATATGAAGATTTGCTTACCATATTTGAGGTCCCTTCAACTATGATTTTTGATAATGCTATGACTTTTGTAAGATCTAAGATCAACCGATGGGTAGTTCAACATAGTATTTTTCTCAGTACTTCATCAAACTATTATCCACAAGATAATGGCCTTGCTGAATCCACTAACAAGAATATGTTGAAGATCATCAGGAGGACTGTTGAAGATAATCAGAGATCATGGCATTTCAAATTGAAGTTAGCTTTGTGGGATGATAGTATCACCTATAAGAGGTCAATTGCCAATTCTCCATACAATCGAGTATATGGTAAAAAAACAAGAATGCCTATTTCTCTTGAATTCCCTACTTTGGAATTAATATATCAACTTGAGATTTTGAAAAATGAGACAATGGAAATAAGGTATGTTCAGCTCATGGAGATAAAAGAGACAAGGCATCGGTCAATGTTGGATATGGAAACCCATCAAGCAATGACAAAGAGATTGTTTGACAAAGGAACTTCTTCAAGAGTTTTTCAATAGGGAGATTTGGTCCTCAAGTGGGATGATGACAAAGCTAAGCTAGGAAAGCACACAAAATTTGATTCTCTCTGAAGTGGTCCATATACAGTCTCTAGTTACAAATCCCACAATGCTTTCCAACTCATAAGGATGAATGGAGAAGAGTTTCTTATCATAGTCAACGAGATACATCATAAGCACTGCTATTAAAAAATCTAAGTCCCATGTACATAGTTGTTTTTTAATTTTTATCTAAGTATTTTTCTAACACATTAGTCAATTTAATTTCTTTTGTCCCAGATAAATGCTTTTGTTTGCACAGTTATTTCCTAGTTTAGTCACCTTTGTTTTATTAGGTTAATTTCCCTTTCAAGTTTGTTTATTTCCCTGTTTGTTGAAATTCTTTTGTCTTTGCAAGTCAAAAGGCTATCTTACAGTCATGTAAATGGTCCATATATCATAAAAATGATCTAAAATTCATAGAGATGGCCTGAGTTCTCAAGCATAGCAATCATGTTGCCCAATGAAGTCATCAAAGATGTTGACCAATTATGGTCTACATACTAAAAAATTGCCTAGTCCAAGAGTTTGGTGGAAGGAGCAAGATCCTGATTGAAGAGTAGTCCAATGATTCAATATGAGTAGGCTTCATGGAGAAACCAAGTAGATAAAAGGTCAGGGACAACTAGCAAGATCGTCTAAAAGTCATTCAAGCCTTTAAAGATTCAACAACAATTTAAGTACAAGTTTAGAAGGGCCTATAGGCTTTCAACAGGATAAGTACAAAATCTTTGTTTGGGTTAAGTTCTTACTTGGCGAATTTATTTCAAGCTTTTATTTTTCTAAGTTCAAATCTTTTGGGACCCTATTTTGGCTAGGTTTAATTTCTTTCAAACAAAATATTTGAAGCAAAAGATGAAGATGGATTTCTCTCGAGTAAATTGTTCTGCAAGAATTTTCTCAAAAACCTATTTATTTCAGAGAAATTGTCCGCATAAAAAAAAGGTAAGTGCAAATTCTCTTGGACATTTTGTCTACAGTAAAAGCCTAAGGGTCATTTCTTTTGGAAAAATTATCCGAATAATTTTTTCGAAGGGTGCTTTTCAAGCAAAGTGTACCAAACACTTTTTTTGAAGGGTACATTTTCTTCACCAAAAGTTCTAATACAAAAATCTCGAAGGGCATTTTTTTAAGAGAAGTGTCCTATACATATTCTCAAGGTCATTTTTTGTAGTAGAGTGTCCCAAACACTTTTTTCGAAGGGTATTTCTTCACCAAAAGGTTCAAAGCAAGAGTTCTTGAAGGGTAATTTTTCAGCAAAAGTGTCCTAAGGTAAAAACCCAAAGGGCCATTTCTTCAACGAAAAGCCAGAAATAAATGTCCATCAAAAGGTCCAAAGGAAATAGCCCAAGGAATTTGTGATCTAGTAGAAATATGACGGGTGAGTAAGTGTCAAAATTAAGCCATGGCAAATAGCCATTTGATTTCAAAAACCTAGGATGTTTGTGTGAGTGTCAAATTCAAGCACAGGAAATGACCGTTGAAATTTAAAATAAAGTGATAGGCATGTGGATGTCACTGACATTCACACAAACATCAAAGTTAGAGCTCCATAAAGTAACCATTTGGGTTCAAAAGGTTCTTAAAAAGTTTAAAGTTGGTCAAGATCTAATGATCCGCCTGAGCCCACATACTGACACATGAAATCTAACGATCTGTGCTAGATTCAAACAAGTCAAAATGTCCCCAGGTGAAAGCCCTTAAAGAGATTCAAGTTGGACAAGATCCTACGACACAGGTTCATTAAATTGAGATCCAATGGTGTGTGTTCACTGGCAGGAAAGTGGACCCAATGAGATCTATGGTATGCATGAGCTTGTACATCTTGATCCGATGATGCGCATCAAATCAACATGTCAAAGGGATCTTATGGAAGGAAATCAAGGACTCGCATCTATACATCCAAATATAATGGTGCAATTAGAGTTAATAAGTCAAAAAAAATTGTGGGACCAATAATAATAAAGATAGTTGGACACAATGTGAATGCCCTGAGTTGGCAGTTGACGATTGATAAATAACAGGCAAATCTAAAGAGCTTCCATTGAAGGTAGAACCAATTCTTTGACCCAAGCAAACAAAATCTTAAGGACCCATACCACCATTAGAGCTTGATCAACAACAAACATTATCATACAAGCAAGATGGTAAAAGACAAGGCACCATCACCGTTAAAGTTTAAACAAGACCTTTGGTTCATAACTTCAAATTTGTCAGCCATGTTACAAAGTTATTACATTGACATGTTCATTTATTTCAAATGAAGAATCCTCATACACAGTAGCCTCTCATCTTTCACAGAGTTCGAGATGAAGAACAGGTGTTCGATATTGGATCAGATACAGAGATAGAAGATGTACTAGTGTTTGTGAAGCAAGGTCAAGTAATTTGTAGGTTTTTATGAATGTTGTGATTTTGTGAAAACTAATGCACAACTCTCTCTTTCTCTTTTCTATAAATACAGGCTTTCAAGCCTTAAAATGGATCCATGTTTTTGGTATGACTAGACTTTGCTAAAATTTGTACAGTGACACCTCTTTGATATAATAAAGACTGAATTTCATCCTTTTCTAAGCCAGATTGAAGTGTGTTCCATGAATTCATGTACTATGGTTAAGTGAATGTATGTTCCTTGCTTATGTATAATTTTTTTTCACCTTTAGGAAGTTCTTAGTAGTTCTTACATGTCATTATAAGTGAAATTTATAGTTTATTATCTGTCTTGAAAGTGGATATTTGCCCTCTCTTGCTAATTTCATAGTTAATTAATGCCTTATTTTGAAATATTTATGTGAGATTGATATTCTTTGGTCTTGAAAGTCTCTCATATTGTGTATTGTGTGAGTTTGAGTGATTAAATCATTGGTGCATCACCTAATTTACATGCTTTATAAGTTATTGTCAAAATTTCTTTCCCTTTTCCAAACAAGTGCTAGTTTAGGTTTAGTGTAGGTGACAAATCCATATGGAAGTCGGCCTTATCCAGAGGTTTGATCCATTATTAGGATACCCACAACCTAGAATCAGTCCCATGCTGATTAGATTTGAGTAGGAAGATTTGAATAATCCCCTCCTCAATTAGGGTACAAATTTAGAACACCAACAGTTATAATTGTCAAATTCAGCCTCTAGGTGTTTATAATATTGGTAGGGCTACAGATCAACAGGAATGGTAACTTCAATCCCATCATGGGGGAACTTGAGGCACTAGTGCAAGGTGGATGGTATAGCCTGTACTTCATGAATTCAAGGATGACCAAGAAGTATACTATACGGCAATTTAATGTCCATAATATGGCAAAAAATAGGATGGGATACAAACCTAACAATGATTGACACATAGATAGTTCTAAAAGATTCACTTTCAATGTTATTATATTCCTTGATCATGATTGTCTTGATATGGATGTCCTTAGAAGTATAACCCAATCATTTTATTAAGTGACACTATGTTCATCCCTAAACTATTGTCTATAAGAATCTATTTGATGTTATGATTTTCTATAATGACCTCAATGTACAAGGGGTTGTTATGGCTAGGACTAAGAGTAGACATATCTCTTTGATCAAGTGTAACTTGTTGAAAAGAAGATAAATGTCCTACAAGTTTGTTCAAGGTTAATATATTGGGGAACAGTGGACTATTGAAGGAAGTCATTCAAAATCAGTGGACTTTCAACATATGCAAGAGATCTAGGATAGAAATATGTGCAGGGGTTTTACTTAATTGGTTCGAGATGCTATATGACTTTTAAATAAAAACACAAGAGGGTTTAGCCTTGAATGGTATAATGTTCAGTTCTAGATCCGAAGGCACAATGTTGAAGTTTGGTCTAGTGTTAGAGGAGGGCAAAGGGACCTGGAAGGTGATTCATGAGCATCTAGTTACGATTGCATAATCTAGAGTCAAAAAGGAGACATTATAATTATAAGAATAAGGCAAAGGGCCTTTAATGGTGACTCATGAACGTCTAGTTACATTTGTGCAATTTTGAGTTGGCAAGGAGTCATTATAATTATGAGAAGGGGTGGTACATAAATAGTGATCCATGGAATACGAGGTGCAATGGAATTGGTTCAACCCAAAATGATGTTACTTGACGAAAAGGGCGTTAACTCTATAATGGGTGGTTCAATACTTCGAGAAGAATTGGATAGTTCATGAGCTTTGATGGTGATAATGGTAATGTGATTTGCATAAATATGCCCCATAGTGATATTATAATCATATGGCATGTTGTTGTAATCTAGGTTAATGGCATGGGTATTATGATCTTGATTATGATTATGTTGATTATGGTTTTGGACTTGTGCTTGTTAATGTTGGTTATGCCTTTGATTCTAATTGTTTCTTGGTGGCAGTTGATCATGTTTAGGAAATGGGTCCTTGTAAATTCCCATGTCTTGATTAGTGTTACATGGAGTATGTTTTACTTTAATTTAACCACTTTCGATTAAGTCCTCAATAATATGCCTTAATTGAACACAATGGTAATTGGCATGGCCGACAACGCGATGGAAATTACAAAAATCATCTTCTCGATACCAATTGGGTTTGGGTTTATCTTTAGGGAATGGCCTTCATATAGGCCACACAATCTAATTAACTGCTACTAGCTTTTAAAACATGGCCTTAACTAGTTCTTCGAGTTTGATAAATTCCCTATATGTATTAAATGATCTTCATGGAAGGGATTTTTGTAAAGTGGTTGATGGATTGGGTGGAGCTAATTGCACATTTGAAACTGGTGGAGCCTGCATCATTTGCATGTCTCGATTCTATCACTCCATTCCCCACCATGTTCTTGTTTTTGTTAAACCTTTTATGTTTTTTTAATTATAATAGCTTAAACAGGTGATTGGGCCTGATTAGATGTTTGACCTTGTGAATAAATATTGACAAGGCCCTCAATAATAAGTGCCTTCTCAATCTGTACACCTTTGTCTATGATATCCTTGAATGTATTCACACAAGTGAGTCACAGATTATTAGCCACCTTAGCGTGTAGGTTTTGTGCAAAAATATAAGCTAGCTATTTATCTAAAAAATTGTGTTGAAAGTATCCAACTAATGCTCTCCATCACTATAAGTATGTTGTAAAGCTTTCTCAATCTCATTGTTTGGCTTTGCACAAGTCAACCACTATTAATTCATACTCAATGTTATAAGAGAAATGACTGACAAATTTATTAGATAAATCATTTGAATCTACCACCGATCCCTTAGGTAATTTGAGAAGCCAATCCAAAGCTTGTCCAGCCAAACTGTGTGGAAACAAGTGAAGCAAATAAACACTATTATAGGCTACCTCTTAGCATAGGACAAAAAAGGCTTGGATATGTTCTCGAGGGTCTACCTTCTCTTTGTATTTATCAAATTTAGGCACCTCAAAATGAGGCTGAAAGGGGACTTGAAGAATAATTAATTTGAATAGATATGGACATATCTGATCAAACTTATACTTCTTCACTAAGTTTCCTGTCTCCAATCTTGACATGGTTTCCTTCATTGAATTCTACTCCTGCATGTTTGGTGCATTTATAGGTGGAATATAATTTTGTTGGGGTGGTATGTGTCTTTATTGCATTGTTTTTTTAGGGATATAAACCTTATGATCCAGGACTTTATTTTGGTTTACTCCTTGAGTTGATAGGTTGGTTGTTGATTACTAGGTGGTTGATGAACAGTTCTTAGAATCTGACACTGTGAACTATAAGTATATTGTTGGTTTTGAGGAGTCTACAATCCGTTTACTAAAAGACATGATAGTTAGGATCAACTTTCCAAAGTGTGTTGAATAATACCCCCAACATGTGTTGAGTTATTTGTCCCTTGGTTCTGTGAAGGGAAGAGAGTTTATTGATGATTAAAAAATGTATGCTACATATCTAGTGAAACATGTTACGAAGCATCCCTAGGTTTATTTTGTTCAGATGATATGTTCATATCTATTGTAGATGTAATCTCAACTAGGGTATGCTACATTTGATCTATCACATTTTCTTTCTCTTTAGAAACATTATTGTTAAGCGAAGTTGTAGCTAAAGAGTCTATAAGGTCTGTGATAAGTTACTTTATATATCGTTGGCTAATTTTATTGATTTTGGTAGCAAGACCCTGATCATTGGAAGTCGACTGTATAAGTGTTTCATTGCCCTTTTTAGAAGAAGCAATATCGGATTTTATGATGCTAACGAGAGAGTCCTCTTGCTATTGCTCTTCTACCCTAATAAGTGTGTGTAATTGTTCCATTGAGAAATATGGTAGTAACCTAACCCCTGATTCTATCAACCATAAAAGGGATTCATCCTTGTCTTCTAAGGGTTGATTTTTATAATAATATTATCTAGACCCTATGATTCTTGGGATATCTTCAAACATGACAAAGTTCTCTTTTCCATCATAAAAATGCTCTTCCTTGTAACTAGGGCCGTAAGAGACCCCACTATGAATATACCTTTGTGTCATGCTTGGAAGATGGTTTTACAACATTTTCTAAGATGTGAAATGTGTTTTACAAACATTTTAAAAAGGGTATTCATATTTCTTCAAACAAATGACAAGGTAAGACGAGACTATAAAAAGAAGTAACATAGTACCACACAATTAGAAGAAAGTGCTTACGAATTTACTCAAACTTGGTGGGTTAAAATTGTCAAATTAGAAGAGGGTACGATAACATTGGAACATAAAGAGCAGGCTAACACAATAAACTTACATCAAAGATATGTCAATACCATAAAATCTAGATACAACTACGATGAGATGCGACTAGAATATTAGAAAAAGGTCTTTCTAATAAGGGAGATAACAATGTGAACTAAGAAGCTCAAAATGTGAATTAACACAAGAACTCCTAAGTATAAAGCCAAAACTAAATGGGATGCACAACAGTGCCACATATAAAATGATGTAGAATGGTCTAGGAACTTAGATCATGAGTGAATGCAAAATAATCTAAGTCCATAATGAAAATAAAATGATGATGAGTCTAGGTAACAACCTTCAATCTAAATGAGAAATCGTACCCAAGTTACTCAAACCAAGTGCAAAAGATAAACTGATAACACCTTGATTTAGAAATTAGAAAGGCAAGATTTCGAATTTAGATAAAATGAAGAACTTTGAGATATTTGCAAAGTAAATAAATGGTCTAGACTCAAATGGACAGCATAACAATGCTATTGGAAAATACAAACACAATATTTTTAATGATGATTTTGAACAACGTAAGAAGTGATTTTAATTTGGTCAGCATAATGCCTCTTTGTTCAAACAAAATGGTGTATAAAATTTTTTTTGGTTTCTTGACATGCTTTTATTTCACATAAATAGTTTTAGGCTCAAAAAGACCAAGCAAGTAAAGGATAAAATGATAAACACACCTAAGTGTAATGTCCTAAATCCTAAAACTGACAAGGTTGCATGGTACTGTCAAATTCCATCTATATACATGCTCTTAAGAGGATTTTTAATTGTTAATCCAAAAGTAAAAGCACATGAAAATTAAGTTTTTTATGCACCCTCTTCTCTCAAGAGTTTGTACGATAGCAAGTGGGGTTTATCTAAAACTAATTTTTTATGCATCTATATGGTCCCAAGTGTGAATAACACTAGAGATGTTCACATCAAATAGATTGTTGTGAAAATGTCTTATCCTTTTAACAACCACTACATCCATTAATTTATCAGTATAGTGTGATGTTTGAATTGCCCCTACAATCTGAAGTTGATAGCCACTAACAAAGTTTGTTTTAACCTCTCAAAATAAGCATCCCAATGGATCACCCTCAATTTATATACCCCGCTATGGAATGGAGTTGAAATGATGTTGGGAGATGAATTCTTAGGTCAACGCTTCCCTAGAGAACCTATGAGGAGGTGATGAACTCGCGCTTACAATCCAAAGTGGATAAAATAAAGACAAGTGAAAAGACTTTATGGTCATTTTGGGATCACCCAACCCATACAGATTTGGGGAGGGCCTTAGTGAATTTATTTTCATGTCTTTGGACAAGACACCAAATGCAAAGAATGAGTGCTTTTATTCACCTGAGTTCCCTAAAGGGGACAGGGAGAGCATACACGCATCACTCATTTTGTTAAAAAACAAACAACTTCAATAAGCATGAAAATGAAACTCTTAAGAATATTTAGCTAATGTGAGTTCATTGTAATGACCAAAATGAAGTGTGTAATGAAGTTTGCCTTTGATTTGTTATTAAATGGAGACTAAGTGACTTAAGTCTTGCAAACAAGATGTTAGAAGTCTAAAATCAGGGTGTAAAATTGTTAGAAAAACTTCTAGCTTGTTGTTTTAAGTCTCTATTTTCTTGTGCAGGTCAATATTATTGTTCCACAGAGTGATCTTGTCATTTTACAGATTGATCTTACTAAAAGATAGAAGCAAAGAAAACATTGGTTTTTGATCTTGTTGATTGATAGGGTGATGTCAGTGATTAACAAGGCATTCCTACTGAAGTATAAGGCATTTTTGCCAAAATAATAAAAAGAAACAACAATCACCTATCATTTTTTGGTCTGGGATGATCTCACTATTTCATAATACGATCCTGCCAATGCATAAAGTGATCTTGTTGATCCATAGTGCATTCATGCCATTCTTTAGAGAAATCCCTCCGATCCATAGTACAATCTTGCCAATCCATAGTACGATCTTGTTAATCCACAATGTAATATTGCCAATCCTATAAAACACATAGGAGATAGAGAGTAACTAAATCAATCTCGCTGTTCACGGATGTATTTTCTACCATTTTACAAGGTGACATCACTAATGTTTAGGTCATTCCCGCACACTTCTAGAGCGATCCCACCATTTTACATGTTGATCCCACCATTTGTCTCAGAAGCCACTAAAATGTAAAATGTAAGAAAAAGAAGTGTAAAATAGCCTCCAAAGAGGGCATGAATGTAAAATTAGAAGGTATAAAGACTTGTGTGAGGTGTAGATCCCCCAGGTGTACAAAAATGTAGAGTAAGATTACAAGATGTGTTAGTTTATGCGTTAATCAAGAAAATATCTATAAATAAGCATATAGAGAAAAAACATCAAGCTTACTCCCTCATGGGGTCTTGCTAGTGAATTTTAAGAGCTATTTAAGAAAGGAATACTATCAAACCTTCCAAATATAATTCCTCCTTCTAAGAGCAGATAAAAAGCATGTTTTTCTTAGGATTTGGTGCTCTAAGTCTGAATCAATGAAGAGTAACATGTTCCTCCATCATTTCCTAATGCACCAATGGATTAGGCTCACAAGTTTGATCAATTCGTGCAAATAGGTGAAGCTTTGTGGAGATAACTCTGCATAATAACATTACACAATTTAAGATCCCTTAATCAATGGTGAGACCTTATATTTATAGCTTTCTAAAAATGTTCAGGATCACCCATGATCATTCATCTCAAGATCAAGATGTGTGGCCATGAACTGATTCAATTTTGGAGGGACAAGCCATATATATTCCCATCAATATTTGGAAGAATGGGGCATTGATGAGACATCGGAGGACTTAACCCTTATATTTATTCTATTAATGGCCTATGGATGCCACCTCATAAATGATGTCACAAGTTGATGTAGATTTAAGAAATAAATTTTCAATAAATAGATTTTCAATAACTTCTATGAAATTTTTACTTAGGCTCTTGATTTGGTTTAATTTGCCTAAGTGGATTTGATTAATTCTATGCAATTCTTTAGAAATTTGTTGTATGCTTAATCAACCTGGTCTAAAATGTCATTTTACTGAGTCATAATTTTATTAGAGCATAATCAGAAGATGGTGTCTTTTGCATACAAAAAATACCTCAGTTAGGACCTTATGGACATGAAATAACACATGCACATGATGTGTGCTTCTAAATTACAAGAATTCAATGGTCCAAAACATCATTTTACATGGTCATAATTTGAATCGAAGTGATTTTCAAAAATATAATAATCACATAAAATGAATTGCCCCATTTAGGGATACATTAGCCTAAATCAGCACTTATTCGTGACAAATTCAAATAATTTAGTACATTCTAATGATTTTGGCCCAGATTGTGCATTGTTGTAGGATATTGCTTAGATTGACAATTACAGCACAATAAGAATTTGATGTCTACACTTTTAATGTTGCTCTGGGAAGACATGTCTAGGCGTCACTATTTATGAATGTACCATGCTCTAGCCTAGGTGTGTAAAGTACTTTAAAAAGCATGAATCCATAAATATTCAAGCAAAAATATCTCATCAACATTCCAAAGGTTTTCACAAGCATCGAGATGAGCTTCTAGAGCATTAACACCATCATAACTTAGAGTGGCATGAACATGATTATCATGATGGAAATGATAGTGCATGATAATGCACACTCGGTACCAGGTGAGAAAATTATGATGGTGAGTTTCCCACCATCGAGCAATTATCCCTTGAAGAACATGGATAAGCAAGCACATCTATTTATTCAAACACAAAAAGTTTCCAACTACTACACATATTCTTGAACCTCCATTTGGCCATAACACCTAGGTTTTTGATCTATTTACAGGGGTGGTCCAGCCATCAAACATACACCAATGACATGAACAAACTTATGGTGATTAAGTAGCTTTTGTGGAACATCTTGTCAACTACCAATTGTGCTAAAAATTCATCTAGTAAGATCATATTCTCCACAAGCCCAATGTTCACAAGTATTACTAGTAGCGTTAGAAATGGACTATGCATCCACCCACTATAATTTACCATCTGAACTAAGATCAAGACACTTAGTTCCCTGAGCCGTGACATTATATATATGATTGAGATCCACCTCAATGTTAAATGGTTCAACAAAAGGATGTTCTTGAGCATTATCTAAGGGAATCATGATGCGCTAATTATCATTTTACAAAATGATGTAGTGCTTTTTGAATCTCAAGTCAACATTGTTTGTATAACACCATGGATGACCCAAAAGATTTTAAAAATCATCACCTTCATCCAACTCAATCACTTTAAATTCCACCTTGAAAGTGACACCCAAAATGTCGATGGTAGCATCCTTAAGAACTCTTATGATAATGTAGGAGTCTTATTTACCATGAGAAATATGTGTGGAAAAGGTTGTATAGGAAGGCTCACCATTGTTGTAAATATTGTCATTGATGTCAAAGGTCTAGCATTATTGGTGATAAAGGCCCCATTGCATTTAATGTTGTTTATAATAAATATATCTTGGCTAATATGAGTTAATATTTATTTAATATTAACAAATATATTTTTCGTTGCATATGAGACAAAAGAAGGGCCCATGGAGAAGTCAAAGAGCCATGAGGTAAAGACAAAAGAAGGATGGGACACATTTTCCCATGAAGAGTCATCTTGGGGAATACCAAGAGTCACCAAGTGAAGACAAAAGAGTAAGGGTGCAATTTCTCATGAAGGGACACTTTGAGGAATACGAAAAGTCACCAAAGATAAGGACAAAAGTGGGGAGGACGTTTTTGATCATGAAGGGTCACCATATGACTTTTATAAGGCTTGAATCTGAAGGGTCATACAAGTTTGGCACCATTTTCCATAAGGATTGAAGGGTCAGAAAGGGGGAAGGCCAAAGGTCATTTGGAAAGCTATAAATAAAGGCTTGAGAAGCCATTTGTAATGTGGAAGATAGAGGTTGATTTGATATTGTAATATCTAGCTTAGAAGAGCAAAAGTGAGAGAGAGGAAAGAGATGTTGTGTTGATCTATCATTTGTTGAGATAGCAACATTGAGAGATAGGTGTGTAGTATACACAAAAGGGTTGGTGCTCCTGTGGGTTGGTGCTCACAAATTGTTGTTGGGTTGGTACTCATGTGGGTTGGTGCTCACGAATAGTAGCTGGGTTGGTGCTTGGCAAAGGGGTGTGGTGCTCCTGTGGGTTGGTGCTCACGAATAGTAGCTGGGTTGGTGCTCGACAAAGGGGCATGGTGTTCCTGCAAGCTTGGCTTGTGAATATTGTTTGGGTTTGTGCTCATTCATATACTTGAGATTATTCTCCGTGATTTTTCCCACATTGGGTTTCCACGTTATATCTAGTGTCTCTCTCTATCTTGTGTGTTTGATTAAGTGGATTTTGGTTAAAGAAAAGATTTATAAGATATATGATATACTGATTCACCCCCCCTCTCAGTATATCTCGTGCTTAACAACCATCTTTCTCTAAGAATCTTTGGTTAGTACATTCACCTTTGCATTATTGTCTTCTAGTATATCCTGAATGATCTAACCATCAATAGTTGCATTCACTAATATTTATTTGTTGCACTCCATACTAGGTTGGACACAAGCCTCTTGTCATCGTGCATGGTTCAATCAATGATACTACATAGGCTTTGGTGCTTGATGACTCAGTTGCTTCCATAAAAGGTAATTATGCCTTCATTAAGAAGCCATTTTCACAATTCAAAAAACTCATCATGCATTGATTCTATGAGTACTGAGGCTTTCTATATTTTAGGATACATAGTAACATCTCTATCCTTTAGGAATTCAATTTCACCTTGCAATTTCCACACCAAAGTCATTGTCTTACAATACTTAATTTTGTTAAAGAGCATCTAGATAACATTTCACATGAGGCTCTTCCCAATGAATCTTGTCAGTGGATGGATTTGAAATTGACAAGGAAGGAGCACCACTTATTGTAGTAATATTGACCTTAGGTCCAGTAGGAGTGGTAGGGCATGGTTTCCATTAAATAGTTGGAGTTTTTTCAATCCATATCATCCTAGTGCCCTTCTCATTCTACTATTTGGTGATGGCAACATACAATTTTGGGCATTCCTCTAGACGATACTCATTCTTACAAAAGGAATAGGTTAGGTAGACTATGTAGTCACACTGATAATGCCATGGAGAACCACATGTTTCTATAAATTTTTGCTATTTTCTTAGATTTTTATGAGAGAAGAGAGAAACACAAGATGAAGGGTGTGTACCTGAAAAACATGTGCTCACTGATGACAAGACGAAGAGAGAACTCCTTTTTGTCTTGAAAGGAATACCTCCAATAAGACAACACTCAATGCTTGTAGATGCTTATTGATGAAGATGGTTTGTTGAAGACTGTTGATGAAGATGTCTTGAGGTAATTTCGGCAAAGCTTCATTACTTTGAATTCTTTTCCTCCAAGATGTGGAAGAGTAATGACCTCCTTGAAATGGATGAACACCTATAATAAAATTTGGGAAGTAATACTCTAACTTTCTCCACCTCTTTCTTGGGTGAAGGAGGGGGGGTATTTGTAGTTTTGTTGTGAGGAAACATGCCAAAAGAGGGCATCTTGGAAGTATGGCGCATTTTTTCCCAAGATTAAGGATGGGGTTGGTGGAAGATTCCTATGGTGGTTGTCAAGTCTCCCTACCTTGCATGCAAGTCCAAGTTTAAAAGGAATTGTGCACATGGTTTGAAAATGGGACCAAAGACTTTGTTACACCCTTATTTGTCCTCATTTATGACTTTTAAGAGTTCTCCCACCAAATATGATGCTATTTTTCAAGGGGGTATGGGTGAGTCAAGGTGAGGTGGGTGAAGATTCCAATTTGGGCTGATAAGTCTCTTATTGGGGCTAAGAAGTCCAAAATGGAGGCTCTTTGTCTCTTCCAAGGTGTGAAAGGGGCAAATAAGTCAATTTTGAAGGCTATTTTCATGTGAAAATGCAAAACCAAGTCAAATGACTTACCCTTGAGGATAAATTCTACCCATTTCAAATGGGGACCCTTGTGATGCTTAAATGAGGTCATTAAGCATTTTGGAAAAATGAGCCAAAGGTGGGGTACCAAGCCATGTCACTTTACCACATCATTTTTTCATGTCATATGCCATGTCACATGCTATGTCACATGTCATGTCACATGCTATGTCACATGCCATGTCATTTTCCATGTCATATGCCATGTCATCATGAATAGTGAAAATGGGTCCCATAGTGAATAACGTTTTGTGAATAGTGATTCCAAAAACTATTTTTGAATGGTGTTTTCAAATAATACTTTTTGAATAGAAATGGGTGGAATAGGGGCTTTGGTTAAGTTAGGAGGGTGGCAGAAGGGGTTAGGTAGGTTTTAGAAAGATTTAAGGTGGTTCTGAGGCATTCAAACACCTATAAATGCAAGTGTGCAGTTTTCTAATGTCTACATTTTGCCCCTTTTTGTTATATGGCTTTGAATTAACAAGTTGTAAAACAAAAATAGATTGTTTGGTAAAACGTCACGGTGCCACAAGGTAGTGGGGCATGTGAGATGCCAATAGGTGCATAAAATCCGACTAAGCATGGTAGTCAAGATTGTGCAAAGATGAAAGTTACCATCGTTGGTAAAATAAGTTTAGTGTTAAGAAGGCAGGTGACCAATAAACCACGTGACCATGGCTAGGTACACTTGTTAGCCTTCATAACAAAAGGGGCAATGTCTATGTGGGTATTCGAATTTAGGAGTGATCCCATGTGTGGGTAACTAAAATTGGAAGTGATCCCGTGTAAAACACCAATGGTTGGGTCATGTACTAGGTGGTGCAAAATATTAAATGTTCAACATGTCAAAATCGATTGGCATGGTCAAAAAGACTATGGCAAGGGTATTGTAAAACATGCAAATAGGTCAGGTTAAAAATAACCAACGTCAGGGTAGACGTGGGCAAGGTGATTGGGTGGTTGGAATGGGGTGGCCGAGCGGATGCCATATACACTAGGCAAGTGGACGTTGCCTACATAGCTCCATGGACATGATGTCCAAAATGAACTTCATGCCTAATGTAGTAATTTTAAAAAGAATGGATGGTGGCTTGCAAATGGGATGCCCCAATTTGAAAGACCATGAAGTTCAAGTTAGGTTGGTTGGATGCAAAATTGACAAGAGATCAAAACTGGTTAAGGTTGGTTTTGGTTTGCTTGTGGTTGATGGTGAAGGGAAGGAAAGGGAAATGTTAGTGGTTGTGCTACTTGTAAGTGACGTCTACATAGTCCATGGACATCAAGCCAATGTAGTTTTAAATAGGGGTTGGGTTAGTGGTGTCCAAGTGGGTTGCCCCAATTGGATGAACCACATGGGTTGGTTTGGGCTAATGGCAGAGGGTTTCGATGAAACAATAGGGGTGTTGGGTTATGAAGGTAATGGTGAAAGTGAATGGGGTAGGTTGGTAAATAGTTACCACAATGATCCCACATTTAGTGTGATGAGAGGCGTAGATGGGTAAGGTAGGGTAAATAAGAAGGGAATACTAAGCCTAGTAACACAAATGACCTTAAATGAAACTAATCTAAAGAAGAGGTGTCTTTGTTAGGAGGTTACATCGGTTGAAGTTATGCGAGGGTAGGAATTTGGAGATAGTGTTTACCACTAGGAGCTCAGTTTTAGGAGGTGAGGATCTATCTAGATCTGTAGAGTTGTTGTGGCCAAGGTTCATCACCACTACGAGAAGAGTCTTAAGGGCAGTAGCGAATTGACGACCTGCAAAGAATTTCTTTGATGGTAAAGTAGATTCTACAAGTAAAGAAGTTAGCAGTGTGGTGAGAGACAGAGGATGGACCTTCCCTAACCCAAGAGCTACATGGGTAGGCTATACAAATGGTGGCCATGTATGCATCCTCTGTCCCAACTCTGTGGAACCAATGACTTACTGGTTTCGCTATTTCAGGCCTAACCAACCAAAGGCTGCATGGCTAGGAGAAGATGGTGGTTCCCTTGCTACGAATGAACATTCAGCTAGCACAAAAGAAAAGACCACCATGTTCGAGCAGACACTGCCAATGGTTGGGGTCTGATGCTCGGAGCATGTGGTAGTGGGCTGGTAGGAATAGGAGGGAAAAGAGGGCAAGAAGGTGAATGTATCATTGTAAAAGACCCAAAGCAGAGTATGATTCTCGCTCTATGGGGATGAATGTGGGAGAGGAGAATAAAGTATACCCTTTAGCGGTTGTTTAGACAGGGAATGCTACGGATTAAGTAGAAGGATGGTTGAACACAAATCCAAAGTCACCAGATAATTGGTCTAATGTGTAGGTAGTAAAATAACGTATGCCTGTGTGTTAGGCAATGCATGTGTAATCTAATAAAAAATTGCATGCGTCATGTGACTCCTCGCACCCTAAATAAAATATTGCATAGTTTGACATAAACATGTATAAAATGTGTTGGATGTTGCTGGTCGAATGCTATGGTTATGGTTATGAATGGTATGGTGATGGTTGTTGTATTCTCACTCAATGTAAAAGGAATAACTATTGTTGTTGCAATGTTAGATGGTAAAATTTGTGATGAAAACATCAACCAAGTACATTAAAATGAGAATAGGGCACGATGCTTCATTTTTGACAAGGACTAAAAATGGACCCGAAGTTGGATCAGCTTAATGAATATAAGCCCTTTGAACATTACGCATAAACAGTCGTTAGTTGATAAAAAAAAGTTTCTTGATCACAGGGTGTTAAGTAAGCTCTAAATCCCTTGATTTACAGATAGTCAAAAGGGAAAATGGGTGATAGGTTGTGTGAAGGGTAATTGGTGATATGTATGATAACCTCATGTGAATTAGTTTTCGCCTTCTATAGGTGACCTAAAAATGGTATTAGACAAGTCCATGTCATATGCTAGATGAAGACTGATCAATGCAGGAAGTCTGCATAAGAAAGCCGATTGTGACTTCCACCTTATTATGTTGCTTGAGACCCAATTGCAGCTTTAGAATTGGTTTTGAAAGTGGGCCTTTTGCTTTATTATTGTATATGGGAAGCCGATCGATGCAGGAAGCTTCCATGAAATTGCTCTACTTTTGACAAAGTTGACTCAGCCATCCTTCAAGGGATTGGTCTAAAAATATTGGCTTTGTTTTAATGTTCTTGCTAGTTGTCCTTCAAGGGAGCAATCTACCTTACATGTGGCAATTTTTGTTTTTGTTTTTGGGCAGTTGTCCTTCAAGGGAGCAGTCTACAATGCTTAAGATATTGACCCAATTAATTGTTGCAAGATGAAATGTGTTTAGACATGGACCGGTGTAATTAGGTTTAGAGTTTTACCTTTATGAGGGCAAAACTTTACACAAGAAGGTTAATGATATGTGAAAGGGTGTTGTTTTGAGAGAGAATGACCATGGGATTCCATCTTATTAGAGATGAAAAGTATCCATGAGAACCATGCTATGGGTAGAGTTGGGGTACCCATATTTAAGATTAGGCCATGGTGATCACGATTAATCACATGGTTCTATGTTATAATCAGTTGGCCTCAAAAGGGGAAGAGGAAGGTGGGTGAAGGTTAAAATCTTATAATCAAGGGATGAGCTTAAGTTAGACAAACATGTGAGCTTGATCCTTCTTTAACAAAAAAATGAACATAGATGTGAAGCGTTGAGAGGCTCAAGTTCTGGTTTGACTTTGAGAGAGGACAAATGATAAGCTCCTGATCCATACTTATGGGTGATGATGTAGGGTCTAAGCCAATTGAAAGTACATTTGTCTCATTTACTCTTCTCCATGTTGGTCATATTTTAGTTTTCCTTTAGGACAATATCTTTGATATTGAAGTCCTAAGGTTTGAGGTAAGGTTGGTTAGGTTTGATGGAGGTGGGTAATCTCCAATGGTTCGATGGGAGAATTTATATCCCAAATAGGTTGGGTGGTGTCCAAATGGGTTCCCCCAATTTGATATACCACTTGGTTCAAGTTGGGTTGACGGATAGGTTTGGTTAGAAGGTTGAGGCAAAAATCCAAGGGTTAGTTTAGTTAATGGTTAATGTATGGTTGAAGTTAATAAATGGTTAAAGCTTTATGGAAGGAAAGTTTCCCCAGTTTAATCTTCACATGGGTGGGAAAAAGATCCCAAAGTGAAGGTGTTTGTAGTTGGGTTCGGTTAGAATGTTGAGGTTTTGAAGGGAATGTCTGTGGAATGGACATTTTAACCTTTCCCTTATCCTTTTTTGGACCTGAGAGTGGGTAACCCTATAGATGGTATGGATAAAAGGAAGTGTTAGTTTAGCTTGTTGCTTCGGTTCCTCCTTACTCTTAGGTGAGAATGGGGGAATAGGCAAGTGTTGGGTAGGTTTGGTTGATGGTTGGGTTGGTAATGGGCTCAACGGAGGTTCATTTGATAACACATTATCCTTGTCATAAAGCTGGTGGATAATGGTTTTAAGAGCCTTGAAATATTCCGTATCATGGCCAAGTATCATATGGTAAGAGCACACATGGTGTTCATTATACCATGACGGTTTTGGGCGTGAGGGGTTAAAACTTTTGATAGGGTCAAAAGGTTTGATAGGCGATAAGGTTAAGGAAGAGGTTTGCAATAACCTTTGTAAAATGGTTGAATAGGATTCATGCAAAGATGTTAGGGGTTTGGTGGTTTTTGGTTTGAGTGTCGAGATAGAAGATTGTTTGGTGATAGGTTCTTTTAAGTTGGTATGTTTGCTTGATAGATTTGGTTTAGGTAATATGGTTGGCGAGCTAGAAGGAGAGGATGGTAAGGTAGGTAGCTTAGGTATTGCTAGTGTTGGTAGGAGAGATGTTTTAGAAAGGAGGTGTGATGGTGTAACTAGTAGAGGTCGTAGGGTTTTGGTATAAATAATGGGCTTCATGCTCAAGGTAGAGGGATGAGGACTCAAGATGGAGGGCAAGATTGAAGGAGGGAAATTTTGGGATTTTGGGTTCTTTTATAGTTTTATCGCCTTCGTTGTTTTTGTTGGTTTTAAAGGAGGTTTAGCTAGTTTATTTGTTTCAAGCTGTTGAGGGTTGGTTAGTTTAGCATAGATTTTAGATGGTCGAGTGGAGGTTTTAGAAGTGCTAGGTTGGTTCACCAAAGAAGGGGTTGGGGGTTCTGGTTTGGTTTTCTTACCCTTATCTTGGCTTGTGGCAGAAAGTTCTATAATTAGAGGTTCGGTGGATGAGGCTATCTTTTCTTGTGAGATAGCCTTTAAAGAGGGAACGGATGGTTCTATAATAGGGGAGATAGGTGTGTAAGCTTCTATTGAAGGTTTGGGTATGGTTACTTCTTATGTTTGGGTGTTCAAAGGGGTAGAAGGTAACTCTACTTCTTTCATAGGTGAAGGGGAATTAGTGGGTTGATGAGTAGGTTCTTTGTCATCGAGTGTGGCATGAGCCATGTTGATGGTCTGGGTGTTAGGAGAGCATCCAACGTTATTGCTCTCATTTTTGGTGGTAGAATGGTTTGGAAAAGGCTATCTGAATATGTCGAGAGCTTCATTTGGTGGAGCATTGGGGTTATCTAATCTAAGCTTTGCATTGTCAAAGTGGGATTGGACAACATTCATAAAGATGTTACATCTGTTAATATCATGTCCTACAACTCGATGAAATACACGGTTGTCATTCTCATTATACCATCTTGGTATGGGATGAGAAGGATCAAACTGTTGAGGTGGTTTAATCGGTGGAAGTTGAATGATGTTGGCTTTTTTAATTTTTTCCAAAATTGAAGCATATGGTTCTCTAAGTGGAGTTAATTGCCTCTGATTATTCCACATTTAGTTTCTTTGGTTTGAAGGATTTGAGGAATTATAGGTTTAGTTCCTTAATTTTTTTTGGTTGGTAGATGGTGGAGGTGCGGCTTTGAGGATATTAGCATTGGTGGTCACTTTGTCCTTGGTATTGCTATTGGTTAAGTTGTTGGGTTTAGACGAAGAGGGCTCCTTGGGTTTGTAAGTTAAATTTTTATTTTTCAACTTCAACTTCCCTTCTTCAATGGCTCTATTTTCTAGTTTATGAGCCATGGTAAAGGCTTCATCAAATGTCTAAAAACTTTGGACATGTAATGTGGAGGAAATGTGTTTTGAAAATGCTCGAGCAAAAATCTCTATGAGTTCTAGTTGAGGTAAGGGGAAAGAAAGTTGGTTTATTAAGCTTCTCCACTGAGCAACAAAGTCAGAAATAGACTCATCTTCATATTGTCGGATAGAGCAGAGGTCAGTAATGGAGACTTTCTTGGAGATATTGATTGAAAAGTGTTCTAAGAAAGTTTAGGTCAGTTGAGCGAAGGAGACGATAGAATGCTTAGGCAAGGCACTATACCAATCTAAGGTTGGTCATGCTAGAGACATGGGAATGTGCAGAGAAGCAAGGAGTCATCATGGGCAATTAGGTAACACGAGTGTCGGAATGCCCTAAGATATTGCTGGGGGTCCTTATTATGGAACTTAGTAAATTTTGGGAGTTTCCATTGGGGAGGGTAGGCATGGATTGGGATGGATGGATGGATGGATGGGTTCGTTACATATTTGGTCATAGGAAAGGAGGTTGATGGATCCTACAAAAGAAGATTCAAGATTGTTAACTTTGTCTATTAACATCTTGACCAAGTCAGTTTGGGGTTGGGTTGGGGGAATGGTAGAATTGATACACTGATAAGATGGTTGGGAAGAGGGAATATGGTGGTAAGAGATTGATTCTTGTTGAGGGGGTACCCCATAAGAACTTGTGGGTACAAATGAAGAGGTAAGGGGGGATATATGGCTTTGTGGGTTAGCCACATACTGATAAGAGGAGGAAGTTGTTTGTTGGGGAATAGTTGTGGTTGGGGGAATGGATGTAAGAGAGGGTTAGGTTTGAGAGGTTATTCAAGTTTGGATGGGAGGAAGTGTTTTGGGTATCGAAAGCACCAGGTTTTGAAGAGGGGTATTGGATGCATGGGTAGCGGTAAGAGGGGAAGAGGAATGAGCGATCGAAGTTTGACCCGCGGTTGGTAGGGTATCGATGGGAAGGGGCACACTCACCTCCATGTGAGATGAATCAGTCAGGGTTGAGGGTGCTTGAGCGGTGGTTGAGACATTTGATTGGATTTGATCTACTGGAGGGCCATGAGTTGAGGAAGAAGCATGAGAAATGGAAGGTCAAGTAGAGGTGACACCCACCATGAGGTGGTGTGGCATGTTGTAAGGTGGATTCAAGAGAAGGATAGAAGAGTTTGGGGCATGAAGGGCCAAGGTGGCAAGGTATCGCTACAAGGCCACTGGGTTATTATCCAGATAGGCGGTGAAGTCAGCATCCCCTTCAGGGACCACCAAGGTTCTATTAGGTGAATGAGGCATATGAAGAGAATCACGAGGTGTCACCTCGATGTCTGAGACGTACTCCAAGGGTAAAGATGAGGAAGGAGGTGGGGGTAGGTTGGTTTGGTTTCTCGCCAGTAGTCGGGATAAGACCATGCGAGAAACCAAAGAGAGGAAGTCAAACCTCGCACTTCAAACAAGAAGTAGTTGAAAAAAAAAGAAATCGAAAGAAATCAACACGCTCTAGAGAATGTTGTTGGCTTAAGCCTTAAATGAGTATGTAGGGAATTGGCTTAAAAAGGTCCTAAACAAAGATGTCTAAGTTTAGTTTAAGGATGTTTAGGCACTCAAAAGTCAATTCTGCACTGAATCGGGTATGTGGCCTCGTACTAAGAGCTTGTTCCCCACACTTCATGAACTCGAAGCTGAGTTGGGCCGCTTAGCCAAAATATACCATTTGTTCAGAGTTTATACTCCACTAGATAACTGAGTTGGTTAACCCCTCAGTGATTAAATTTGAGTACGAAAACTGAGTAGGGGTAAGGTTGCCGCTTGGTGATGAAATCCAAGTCAGACCTTATCTCAAGTATTATTTTGGTGTATTGATTATGAAAGTGGTTTGGTTTGTGTGTGAAAAATAAAAGTGAATCTACGATTAATTTACCTGTTTAATTAAAGCTACGTGAGCTAATTAAGCAAGCAAACCATGAATGCACTTGATTTAAATCAAAGAAAAGTTTTGATGTCTTTAAATGAGCATAAAATAATGCAAAGGTTTATTTTATGCCAAAGAAAATTTCAGATTTCAAATTGATGAGAATAGAAGAATGTAAGGATTTATTTTATGCCAAAAGAAATTTCAAATTTCATTTGATGAACATAAAATAATGCAAAGATTTACTTTATGCTAAAAGAAATTTCAGATTTCAAATTTCATTTGATGAACGTAAAATGACGTAAAGATTTACTTTATGCCAAAGGAAATTTCATATTTCAGATTTCATGAGCATAAAATAAAGGAGAGCATGCAAATGCAAACTATGAAAAATTGGAAGAAAAGGGCACCTAGATGATGTTAGGTCCCACCGGGCATGCCAAAAATGTTTCTGTAGATTTTTGTTTTTTTCTTATTTTTTATGAAAAAAGATAAAAACATAAGATGAAAGGTGTGTACCTGGTAAACGTGCACTCATTGTTGACCAAACGAAGAGAGAACTCATTTTTGTCATGGAAGGAATACCTGCAATAAGACAACACTCAATGTCTGTAGATGCTTATTGATGAAGATGGTTTGTTGAAGATTGTTGATGAAGATGTCTTGAGGCAATTTCGAGAGAGCTTCATTACTTTGAATTATTTTCTTCCAAGATGTGGAAGAGTAATGACCTCCTTGAAATGGATGAACACCTTCAATAAAAGTTGGGCAACAATACTCTAAATTTTGCCAACTCTTTCTTGGGTGAAGGCGAGGGGGGGTATTATAGTTTTTTTGTGAGGAAACATGCCAAAAGAGGGCATCTTGGAAGTATGATACATTTTTCCCCAAGGTAAAGGATGGGGTTTCATGGAAGATTCCTATGCGGGTTGTCAAGTCCCCCTACCTTGCATGCAAGTCCAAGTTTGAAAGGAATTGTGCACATGGTTTGAAAATGGGACCGAAGACTTTGTTACACCCTTATTTGTCCTCATTTATGACTTTTAAGAGTTATCCCACCAAATATGGTGCCATTTTTCAAGGGGGCATGGGTGATTCAAGGTGAGGTGGGTGAAGATTCCAATTTGGGTTGATAAGTCTCTTATTGGGGCTAAGCAGTCCAAAATGGGGGCTCTTTGTCTCTCCCAAGGTGTGAAAGGGGTAGGTAAGTCAATTTTGAAGGCTATTTCATGTGAAAATGCAAAACCAAGTCAAATGACTTACCCTTGAGAAGAAATTCTACTCATTTCAAGTGTGGACCCTTGGGATGCTTAAATGAGGTCATTAAACATCTTTAAAAAGGGGACTAAAGGTGGGGTACCAAGCCATGTCACTTTGCCACATCATTTTACCATGTCATTTTGCCATGTCACATGCCATGTCATATGCCATGTCACATGCTATGTCACATGCCATGTCACTTTCTATGTCATACACCATGTCATAATGAATACTGAAAGTGGGTCCTACAGTGAATATTGAAGGTGAATAGTGTTTTGTGAATAGTGATTTCAAAAACTATTTTTGAATGGTGTTTTCAAAAAATACTTTTTGGATAGAAATGGGTAGAATAGGGACTTTGGTTAAGTTAGGAGGGTGGCAGAAGGGGTTAGGAAGGTTTTAGGAGGATTTAAGGTGGTCTCAAGGCGTTCAGACACCTAGAACTGCAAGTGTGCAGTTTTCTAGTGTCTACACCACACTTATAGAAGGTTATTGGATAAAAATGACCACCTCTGCATCTATGACTGCGACCTCTATAGGACTAGCCTCTACCATTTTCTTTGTTGTTAGTTACATAGGTTTGGTGAGTAGCTCACACTCATGCTTCATGAATCTCACTGATGAGTCAGAATTCATTCGTATCATGTGTATATCCATTGCATATTTTATAGTATGATGATACTTTAGCTCGAGTGGCATACTGAAGCAAGTGGTAATCTATCACATCATGGTCTTCTTGGAAGATATCATAAGACTGCTTTACCACTTTGTGAATACTCTTCTTGGGATAATTATTTTTGTTATGACCTTCCACTTCATAGTTAACACACCACAAACCATTGTGAGTGTGTAAAGCATTATTCATGGTAAGCTTTTCAAATTGAAATGCCATAGTAGTAAACTGGGATTCCATAAAGGGACTAATCCTTGTATCTATACTTCCAATAGCTTCAACATGAAGGGCAACTTCCAATGCCTCATGTAGGTCAGTGAAGGTCGTCTGGGACAAGGTGTGCTAGAAAGGAAGTAACAATCCTCCTACAAACCACTGGGCATACTATGTTACGTTTATCTCAAATGATAAATTGGAAAGAATCATTTTAAAATGCACATCATACTCGTGTACACTCTTAGTGAATTCTTGTTTAATATCCTGCAAGGTAGCAATACTCTATTATTCAGACTCTAGAATGTCAAATTCTTGAAGAAAATTTGCCTTCAACTGTTTGTAGTTTAGCATACCTTGTTGCAGATCAAACTTCTGGTACCATTTATATCTGTAGTCTAAAAGGGTATTTACAAACAAGGTTACCTTATATTCAGTAGACGTGATGCCTCACTTGCCAAATGAGTTTGCACTTATGAACATGTTCTGCTGCATTTTTAACATCATAATATTCAGGCAGATGAAGTGACATCTCATAATACACTGTAGGTGGACTGGGAATTAGTGATGGGGCATCTTAAAATGCCCCTATAGTTCCTCGTGGACCATCTAGGGGAGGTCCACCAATCCCTTTTTCACCACCTTTGGATCCTCCAGTAGAACCACCACTGGTACCGCCTCGTGCACCTCCTATGGTAATAAAAGCACTTGGTATTTTGGGCAAAGAAGCATGCCAATTAACTGTTGATGGGCCTGTACTCTATCCACTAGATATATTTGGTCTACCAAGAATTCCAAAGTGAGCCATAGGGTTGACTTGTAATGGAAAATAAATTAATGACAAAATATTATCTTGATTCTATACTTCAAAAATTTATTTTAAAGATTCAGACTCTAACTCCACACTATATGTATCCCAGTTTCTTACAATAAAATTTTCCATCTCAAATGTATGAGCATGCACTATGGGTAGGGAATTGGGCCTATCTAGATTGGGTTCTATAGTCACCAATGTTTGACTTATTTCTTTCATGCATACCTGTGTCGACATAACGTGTGGTCCTATGGTTAGGGAGTTCTCATGATGCCTTCCCACCTCCCTGTGGATCCTCATGACACTTTCAAAGTCCTCCCATTCCCTCCCTGGATCACTTCCAATTATATCCCTTCACCTAGACTAATCATACTTATGCTTACACAAATCCCACTGACTAGATACAATGTTGAACCAAAAATATCATGCCAATATATGACCCTTCATTTCCCCATTGATTGTGCTACTCATACAAGGGAGAGTTTAGACATCCATTGTCGAAGTTTTCAAGTCCTGAGTCCATTATAAGCTTCTTAATTTCTAACAAAAAATTCCCTGAGATACCTTCTGTGGGACTCCCAAAGGAAGTTAAACTAGGATTCCTCTAGACAAGAGTACGTAGAGACTGTGTATTCTAAAATATAACTTTTAAGTGTTCATCACCACCAAATATCCACTACATGCATCTAGGGTGCTTCCAATCTTGCCAAGGCCGACTAATGCTCTACTGACTAGCAGACCTCCTATTCATAATTCCTTAAACGGTATTGTGCATATGCTGAAAGCCAAACATGCAAGTGAACAAGCACTTCTCCAAAGAAAGCTCCATAGAGTGAGTCGTAAAGGTGTTATTATACCCATGTGCATGTAGAAACTACTAGTTTAAGCTATTGAAGTGTAAAATTATCATTTATAGTAATAATAACCCTATGATCGACATTTTACAAAGATAACCACTGAATATTTTCCCACCATTGTGAAAATAAGTGCAATGAGTCCTAGAAACGTAACCAAAATGTTGGGCTATTTTTCTTTTAGTCTTGTATGAATTTTCTTAATTATGTGCCTAAGAGAATAAGATGCTTAATGAACTAGCACGCTAACATATCATGTGAGAAAGCTTCTCACATGCTCACTTGAAACACACAACCAAAGATTGGTTCTCATTGGTTTCATCATGCGGTGGTGTATTCATTTAGTTTATTAAGCTTGAGTGCTAGAACATGAACTTAGTTCTAACTATATACTTGGTTCCATGACCAACTCTTGACTATTCATTCATTTTCTATTTAACCAATCAAATAAAAATATGGACATAAACTAAGAATAAAACAGTATTGATTCCATTATATTCATAACCAGATTACATAATGTAGTTTATCAACAAAAAATTTCTCTCTCATTCCATATATAAGTCATATCCGTAACTACGACAGTTTCAAGATTACAATTACCAACCAACCCACTAAGCAAAACAAAGGGGTATTTATACATGGTTCTACCTCAACCATTCAGTTAAAAAAATAATTACATGGTGATAACTTATCAATGACCATTAATAGTAATGAGTCATGGGAAGCCATTAAATTTAATTCCTAATGACCTGAGCCTAACTAGCCTTATATGCTCTCTCTATGTTGGATCCTCATTATCATGCACATATATTATCGTAGATCAGTGCTAGATTCTCACTTGACTATTCTTCATCGATGTCCATGGGAACTGTTCCCTAACCATCTCCACTTTATGTGCCCTTGGCTAAGTCTTTCACTATTGTCTGAGTTTTTTGTTCTTGGTTTTTTTGTGTTTCATGTATCCTTGTTCTTCGTGAATTACCTATTCCGTGCCATAGTCTTTCGTGTCTATGCTTCCTTTTTATTTATTTTTTCCAAAAAGTACTTAGGATAAATAGATACAAAATTTAGGGCCCAACATGTTTAACCATTTTGGAAAGAGTTAGGGGGAGAATAACCTAATCAAACAAAGGACTAAGCTATTCTAAAAATAGGCCAATTAAATAATCTAGATCCAAAATATTCGGATACAATGCTAAATTATGAAAGAATGCTAAATATAGAAAATAAAATGCCAAAAATATATTTTAAAAGTTGCAACATGAATAAAAAACAATGCTTAGCTTATTGACTGATGTGCAGGTAGATATAGAAAATACAAGCGCAGAAGGAGATAGTCTGATGCTCCTCTATGATTCATCAAATTATGTAAAATAGGTCTCTGAAAACCTAGACATTATCATTGAAATCTTGACACTAGCATCGATGCTTTTATCCTATATGAAATACGTCTTTTTTTAGAATGACCACTTTGTTGTGGCCAACACACCTCCTTTTTAATTCAAAATGGGGGACCCCTCTAAAAATCCCAGGAACAAAAGATTGAATGTCCTTTCTCTTATTCTTATCGGTTTTGCCTAGGCTTAAATACTTGAAATATATGTCGGTCTGATTTCTCTGAACAATAATGGATCTAATTTATTTTTACGTTTAAGGTAGACTGGTTATTTTGTGAATTAAGACACTAATATTGCAGATCTACTTCTGATGGAACTTCCCAAAGTCTCATTCCTTTCCCAGAGTAATATGTCCATCAACCTACGAGGCAAATTAAAATCTCAGCTACGAACAAGGATTAAATGTATTGTGTTTCCTATTCATTTCTTACTGAGTTTTTTTTTGTCGATTTTGTAGAGATAAGAAGAGCCCAGCCGAATGAGAAGGTACCACATCACCAAGTTTTAGAATGGCTAGTCCCTGGACTTATTAGAGATTTCAGAGCTTGAGAGAACCCTGCCAAATCAGGAGGCACCACATCACCAGTTATCAGAATGGATAGACCTCAAACCTGTCAAAGATGTCAAACCTTGGGGGAGCTCAAATGAATGAGAAGGTGTCATGTCTCCAAATGTAATAATGGCCAATCCCCATACCTGTTAGAGATGTTAGATCCCAGTAAAGCCTATTCAAATTAGGAGGTGCCACATCACTAGCTAGTACAATGGCTAGTCGATGTTAGAGCCTAAAAGACACTGACTGACTGAGAAGGTGCCACATTGTTAAGTGTTAAAATAGATAGTCCTCAGACCTATCAAAGATGTCAGATCTTGGGAGAGTCTAGCTAAATCAGTAGGTGACATGTTTCCAATTGTTAGAGTGGCTAGTCCCTAGACCTTTAGAGATGTCAGAGCTTAGGAGAGTCTGACTAAGTGAGAAGATGCCACATCACCAAGTGTCAAAGTGACTAGGCCTAAAACTTGTAAAAGATGTTAGTGCCTCCAATATCCCAACTAAACCAAGACATTCCATGTCACCTAATAAGGTAGATGAACTGATGGCCACCTACGGCCCCAAGAAGGTCAGAATAAGGTATGTATGAGACTGGAGAACCAATCAGGATATGCCACATGTCCTTAGGTGACACCTAACCCTTCCTAAGGGTATGACATAGAACATGAATCCATGCCTAGGTGTCAACTGTTAGTAGGAATAATGAGCAGACAACATGTATTGAAAAGTGGGAGTTAACTGAGAAGCCTCTAAGAGATGTGACTGCTTGCCTACCATGAATTGGGTATTAATGAAATAGAAATTTAGGCTAGATTGGATAGTTTTAAAACATCACATTGTTATTTCTATATCTAAATAGGGGTGAGGGATCATGGGCTCTAAATTCAAATCTAGATTTAGAAGTAAATAGAGGAAATTTTGCCACCAACTCAAATTTGAATTTGCAACAAGTGAGCTGCCAAACAAGATTAATATATGGGTTTGTATGCATGTATTTATAAAAGCCTAAGGAAAGTTCACTAACAATTACCACTGCTACCTTTGAGAACACTCCAACTCCTAGTTTTCCAATTCTCACAAAGCACCCATGTATTCCATGCCTCCTATGCTCAAAGCTTCCCTATTACCCCTCCATCTTGCTATAATGGCCGCATCCTTTTTAAATCCAAAGGTTAAACCTGAATACTAGGATACCACATTCCTAGTAGGCTTGACCAAATACAAGCACTACAATGACTTATTCAAAGTGGTCAAGAAAGTACCCAAAGAATCAGGGTCGGATGATGACCAATAAGTAGAGTTTGAGGATACCCTTCGATCTTACAAGAAGTGTGGACTTCATAGAGCTTCAGCCAAGCTAGAGGCATTTCCCTATGCCAACTTGTTCAGCAACCTCTTTTACACTATCATTTGAGTGCAGGATGGGGTCCATGATTGAGTATGTTTGCCTAACTCTCGATACCAAATTGTCAATATCTCTAAGAATTCTTGCAAGGCATACTAATCCCTCCCAAACTACACCTTCTCTTAGGATGCAATAGTGGTGATGGTCTGGATGGGGACCTAACAAATATAAAACATCCTACATGACTTGGCTGAGAACCCAAATATTAAATAGGTTAATAAGGAGGGAATTAATGCGTACATGATCCGTACCTTCTAGGAGGAAGTTTGAGTAGGCATGATCATGTTTAATTGATTGTTTGGGGCCTAAGACTACTTACTTGTCAATGAGCTATGGGTGCTCCTCCTCCATATGATCCTCACATGCTCCAAAGTTAAGAGCACTTTTCGTATCATAATGATTGGGCAAATAAAGGATGCCCTCTTACTACTCTTCTCAGTTATTAGGAAAGTAGTGGAGACTTTGGCTGAGACCAATGTGCTTATCTAGCAGACCCAGGCTTACTTGGAGAGGATTACTGAGATAGATTTGAAGTGCAAGAAGCTACAAGTGGTGACCAAAAAAGGCTTGTTCTTGGAGTTAAAATTTATGCCAACCTTAGACTTGGGGTTGTATAAAATGTACACTAGGAACATGAGGGATGCTATGGATGAGTGGTTAGTTATGGGCTTGGACTGTAACTAGACCCTTAGAAGAGGGCAAGAAGAAGACATTGACCTACTTTAAGGAAGTCAATATCTCTATGTTATTCCACTTGGATGGCACCCTACTAGACCAAGGATAATTTAGGGTCCACATGGGTCAATTTGATTAGGTCATGATGGAGAAGGTCTCTAAAACAAACCAAGAAGAATCCCAAGTGTTGTTGGATCCATCAACATAGTCCATGATGAGTATCAACTAGGTCTCTACAGTCCAGGTGTCAATGGAATCCCCATTCCAAGTCTACTAGAGACTGACAACTCAATCTGAGGTAATATTCAGAGAGCCCCCAATGAATATTTCTAAGATGGATACGGAGTTTGACCTCATGGTGGCCACGTTGGAAGCTAAGGATGTCAAATCAAAGTAGTTAAGACTTAGACCTTCATAGCCACCTTCGTACATCAACTAAGTGGTCCTCATAGATCTTTTACAAGTTTTTAGGGATATTACTGATTTTTAATTTTCAATTATAGTTGTAACTGTCTTGAGTGGCCATCATGGCCCAAGATGGGATCCTCGTGTTATTTGGAGGTGAGCCCCATCCTTATCTATATAAGGAAAAATTGTATTGTAATATAGATGTCGATTTAAAATTACTAGAAAGTGTTGTTAAATTATAGCCAAGGTTTCACCTAATTTTTCCTTCATATCTCTAGAATATAATGTTAGTTTAGATTGATTATTGTAACACTTATTTTAATGAATATAATTCCTATTTTATGCAAAGTGTTTGTTTTATGTCTCACTTTTGTTTCATCTCTATTCATGAATGATGGTCAATGATAGGTTAACTAGATAATACTTTGTTGCTTTATGTATGCTATGGTTATGATGTGCTTAGCTATTATAATCATTGGGTGAGTTATCTCATTTTCCTTTTCTAAGCACTATTAATTTGTGTGTTAATCTACAAATTAACGTATGGTTTTTATGTGTAGTTTAATATAAACTCCTAGTAGTCATCTTTAGTGAGAGCTCATATTGAAGGCATACTCCTAGTTACCTTAGACTCTTCCCATTGTATGTTCTTTGAGCTATAACTTTAGTGAAACTCAGCCTATAGTGGTATAGTTATGAGAAAGTCACTTGGTTTGCTGATCAATGTATTGAGTTCATTCTAGACCTAGAGGCTCTCTTTTCTATGTTACCCTTCCCTCTCTTTTGCACTTATTTTTTGAGATTTAAATACTTCTTCCCATTGTGCATAGAAATAGAAGGCATAATGCTAAATTTCTCATAATAATATTGGACATGTGTGTATTTAATTTAGATTGAACTTTCAGTGGTAATAATGCATCTCTTGGAGACTATTCATGTAGACTCAGTTTGTGAAGTCAAATACCTACATCCGTACCCTATGTTGATCCTAGATCAGAACTAAAATGAAGGACAAAAGTTTGTAGTTGTCCCACCTTCCCTTTTAGGGAATGTCCAATCTCATGGGCATTTCATGAATAAAGGAGTTTGGAGTGAACAACAGTTGCACTAGAAGGAGAGCCTTTTCATAGGCATACTTCATGCTTGTCATTGATTTTGTTTTATGAGTATGTTAATATTGTGCTTATTGATAGTAACATGTTAACCCCTATTTGATTGTGAAGCATCTTGGACACTAGTTTGTCAATTACTAAGGCTAGGTCTTACCGAGGGCGATTGGTAATTTTCCCCTGCTTTTCCATAAAAACCCCAGGCTCAACCAACTTAGACCTACCATGATTCCCATTAGTTCATCTCCACTAATCCTTCCAAATTTGTAACCTAAGATGGCTTGGTTAGCTAGCTCTACCATTAAAATCCCAAGAATTATCCATGATTTAACTGAGAACCTTGAAAGGTACCTTCCTCGTTTCACCCTTGGCATTGGACAAACTATGGAAGAACACATTACCTCCTAAAAATTGCCCTGAGACTCCTAATTTTAGAACACGAGAATGTGTCATGTAGGATTTTCCCTGTTATTCTAATGGACTCAATATATGATTGGTTCCTCAACCTTCCTTAAGACTTTATTCTGAGTTGGGACTATTTCATTACTACTTTCCTTGCCCAATTTGAGCAAGTGATAAACCCCAGTGTCATGTACCAGCAGTATGCTTGTATCAAAAAGGATCCTAATAAGCCTTATTAAGAACTTTAATGCTAGGTTTCGGAAGATGTACAACCAGCTCACCATGCTTTATCAACCTAACCGTCAACTAGAACTTGAAATGTATAAGAATGCACTAGACTCTTGGACATCCATGTTACTAAGAAGGGACACAGCGTTAGCAAACCTATCCTTGACTTATGAAGGTGCCATCAAAGTAGATAGGAAACTAAACCCTCAAGGTCACATGATGACCCCCACTCCTAGCGTGATACCATTGATCCCTGTGTTGAATTTTTTGCCCAATGTTAATCAGAATACCCTAATGCTTCATCCACTCCCTATAACACATCAAATCCCATTGAGTCATCCCACTTCAAACCAAAAATTGGGTTTCCTTAACGTAGGGATCCATGAATAGACCCCTGTAACTCAACATTAGGTAACATTAGTTGCATATAACATTACCCAAAACACACCTGAAGAGTCCATTAAGACTGAGTTAGATGCCATTCAGTGAATGATACAAAAACTCAACAATGCCTTCTTTGGGATACAAAGGTAGGTGATTAAATCTAATGCAATAAATTATAACAAAAAAATTAGATATCAAAGACCAAACAAGATTTATAACTGTCCTCACAACCCCCCAAAACCTTCACCCAATAGGCTACCCAGGATCAATATATTCAAGATAGCCTTACCTAACTAGGGTCGAGTGCATAACACAATAATGCATGGATAAATGGACTACATGGAATTTGGTTATGCTTTCGATATCTTTCAAAAGTAAATGTTAGAATAAATGGTGGTCCCCAATCACCCTGAATCCTCCAACACGGGTAAATCCCCTAGTATTGCTATGATGTTAAAAATTATGGATTTACCTAGCCAGGAAGAAAATGAGCTAGAGGAGGGTATTAGTGAGGTGCAAGTGTTTTAGCAATTCTAAAGGAGCAACTATGCCCTCAAGAATAGGCAACAATAATGACCCATTACTACCTCAACCCCCTAATAATTGTACAACCCCACTAGACCAAAATGCTATAAGAATGATCCCCCACCTCTAAGACCTCAAGAACCTAAGCACCTATGAAAACCCCACCAGTCCAAAGTAAAAAAGGTTTCAACATAGTGAAAGATATGAAGAAGATCAAGGCAAACATTACCCTTCATGAGCTTGCTTAAATCACATAGCAACAAGATCTCTTGCTGAAATATTTGACTCAAAAGTTGACCCCATAGGCTTAGTCAAAACTGCGAGAAACACATGCCAACGTGATCATTCAAAAAAAATAAGATGGAGGTTACCCCTTTCCTCTTAACCATTAGGTTATTTAAAAATATTCTACATAACTACTTAGTATATTCTAGAGCTCCAACCAATGTGATGGCAACAGGTATATGTGAAAACTTCGGGTTAGCTCGCATAAAGTCAAACAAGGTAGTGATCCAGTTAGATGAGTTAGAAGTAAAAGTGATAGGTGAACTACTAAATGTACACATCTAGTTGGAGTTCAAACCCAAGATTCAACACTTCATAGACATTCAAGTAGTGGATATTCCCGAAGCCTACGACATGCTCCTCAACATAGATTGGTCCAAATCCCAGAATGGGTATATAGCCAAAAAAATCTCCCATATGTGGTTGTGATGGAGAGGAGTAGCCAACCAAATATGATAGACAAATAAATCTACATGAAACATATGATAACCAAGTACAATACCATTAATTAAAAGGTAAACCTAGTTTCCTTAGACCTAGGCATCTACACGTTGAGCATGAAGCCTCCCAAAGATAAAACTAGCCACAACCCAAACCTAATGGGCCTATGGTCTCTTTATATAGATGAGGCTTGTTTCAAACAAGGTAGTGGGGTTGGTGTCCTGCTTATAGATCCCCTGAGGAGAAAACATCTAGCATCATATAAGTTACAGTTCCTTGCATAAATAACCTGACAGAGTATGAAGCTCTGAACTTTTTATTATAATTTGCATTGAAATACAAGGTTAACGAACTAAGAGGATATAAAGATTATGAGATGGTAGTCAACTAGATTGAGAGTAAAGTTCAATGCAAGTTATGATACCTCAGGAGGTATAAGCATAGGGATTGGGACCTAATTGAGTGGTTTAATGCATTTAATATCATCCCTATTCCTCAAGAGGAAAACCAAATAGTAGACTCACTAGCATATGTGGTAGCAAACCTAAATCCCTTAGATGACATTAAACTACAAGAGTTCTCCGTGGAACTCATCCCATGTCCCTCTATCCTAAACAACGTGACAAACTGATAGGACTTTAAGGATGACCATTAAATCATCCAATTTCTTAGCAATGAGGGAATATTCGAGGCCCAAATTATAGATGAAAAAGACAAAGATAACCCCAGTATTGAGATGGATAAGGATGGGATCCTAAATATTCATGGGAATCGAATCTTAAATAGGATGATCTCATTAGAAATAGTAATCAATGCATTAGACCCCACTTTTCAAAGCAAATGACCCAAGATCGAGGACCAAAAGTGTCGATTCATCAACCTAGGTCTTGCAAAAAATCCCTAAATGATTAATGTGGGTCCCAATTGGATGGACCAATACTTAGAGCAATTATGAATGTTATTGATAAGATATAAGGATGTGATTACATGGGCCTATGGAGACCTTAAGGTCCTCAACCCAAGAGTAATCACTCACACCATACCCCTAAAACCTAAACAAAACCCTTTAGGCAAAGATAGAGGTTGGTAAACCCAATCCTAGAGCCCTTAATACACAAGGAAGTTCATAGGTTTCTCTCTTTAGGGATAATTTTCTTGGTTTACCACACCACCTGGGTGGCCAACCTGGTCCTAGTTCGAAATAAGAATGGATAAATCTAATTTTGCATGGACTTTTAGAACTTTAATCGGGTATAAGATAAAGATAATTACCCATTACCATCCTTAGATGAGGTGATCCAAATGGTGAGTGGATCTCAGATGATGTCCTTTTTGGATGATTGCTCTAGATACAACCAAGTCCTAGTCAACCCCTCAAAGACAAAACTAAGACTGTCTTCACCACCAAGTGGGGCACAATTACTTATAAATGAATGCCCTTCAGGTTGATCAATGTTGGTGCCACTTTTCAAAGGGAAATGTACTTCATTTTTGAAGAACTGATAGGTAAGTACATAATAATATATATGGTTGACCTAATTGTATTTTCAAAATATAGGACATATCATGTGCACCACTTGGAAAGGGTATTTGAAAGATGTAAAAGGTATGACATTTTATTAAACCCAAAGAAGAGCATGTTTGGTGTCATTGAAGGTAAGTTTTTCGATCACATTATCACAAAAGAAGGTATTACTATCGACCCCGAAAGGGAAAATGTAAGTTCTAAACTACCATTACCTAACAAGAAGGAACTACAATCCTTTTTTAGAAAAATCAGCTTTGTGGGTAAATTTATTTCTGGATTAGATGAAATATTAAATCCCTTGAATGCAATGTTGAAACATGATGCAAAAGGAAAATGGAATGAAAAAACAAAGAAAGCTTTCTAAGATATTAAAGACACTATTATGCAAGCCCCAGTCCTCATCAACTTGGACTATATGTAAAATTTCCATATATGTCCCTTTGTTTCAGAGTACAGCATTGTCGTTTGCCTCACCCAAAGGTTAGAAGGAGAAGAGTACCCCATAGATATTATGAGAACTAACCTTAAGGATGTCAAGCTCAAATATTCTAATCTAGACAAATATGCCTACACCCGGTCAAAGCAGTGAATAAATTCAAACATTACATCCTCTAGAACAAAATACATGCGGTTATCTTGGACCCATATATAAAATAGATGTTGGGACAGAATGAGTTGGGCAAAAGAAGAGGCCAATGGATAACAAAGTTAAAAGAGAACGACTTGAAAATCAAGTTGTCCAAACTGGTTAGAGGACAAGGCCTTACTCAATTAATAATGGAGATAGACCCGATGATTATGGTACACTAAGAAGACCAAAAGAGGGTACTACAACCAAACTGATATGCCCCAATCATGCTTTTTCTACTCTATGAAAGTGCACCTCTGGGACTCAACCACACATAGAGGAGGGCCCTCCCAATTGAAGGCTATACAATACATGTTGAAGAAGGGAATTGTTTTTAGAAAGAACCATGAAGGAATCTATCTCCAGTGTGCATCACAAGAAGAAGCCAAATAAATAATGAAAAGTTTTCATTAAAAAATTAGGATTCGATCATCATGCAGCAAATGTTATGGCCCATAGAGTTCTTCAGGTAGGCTACTACTAACCCACACTATTCAAATACATTCACACCCATTTTTGTTCCTGACACTAATGCTAGACCTTTGTTAAAATAGAGACACACACGACAATTCCACTGTAACCTATTGCAAAGTCTACACCATTTGCACAATGGGGTCTAGATTTCATGGGGTCATCAACCCCAATTCGTCAACGGCACATAAGTTCATTATTATGAGCACAAACTATTGCATTAGGTGGTATGAGGCAATTACAACTAAAATAAGCACCACTAATAAAGTCATCAAGTTCCTTGAAAACAACATAACCACCTATTTTAGAGTCCCCATCTCTTTAATATGTGATAATGGTCATGACTTTCAGTCTACAGAATTCACATAATGGGCCTATAGTAATGGGATCATGTTAAAGTTCTCATCCAATCACTACTCACAAGGGAACAAATTAGTAGAGTACACTAACAAGAAGTTGATTGATGCCATCAAGAAATCAGCTAGAGAAAATCCCCAAAAATGGCACTCATTGCCAAAGCTCGCCCTATGGGTAGACTATACCAGGTATAAACAAGCCCTCAAAAGCTCTCCTTTCCTTCTAGTTTATGCATTGGAGCCAATCATGTCGATCATGCTTTGGGTTCTGACTTATAAGTTTATGCAATGATTCATGGAACTGGATGATAAGGTGGATTCCAAACTCTTTGACCTAATTTGGCTAGAAGCCTAGGATGAAGTTGTGTTAAGCTTTAGCAAACACCAAGATACAGTCAAAAGGTCATTTGATAAGAGGGCAAAGGTCAAGACCTTTAAAATCTCTGACCCAGTTCTAATGTAGGATAAGGATCATGAAAAGAAAGGCTAGCATTTGAAATTCAATCCACTATGGATTGGCCAATACCAAATAGACAAAATCTTGGGCTAAAATACCTTTTGTCTCAAAGATATCGATGGAAATGAGCTACCACTTCTAGTAAATGCTTAGTTTCTAAAACACTATTTCTCAGTTGTCCCCTTCAGTGTAATTTCTAAGTAATCCAAGCAGAGGTGGTAATGTATATATTAGATAGTTTTTTTCATTGTTTGTTTACTTTCACTGTGTACATTTCTTTTATTTTGTGTTTTACCCCTCTGACTCCATCTTTGTTTTCTGATTTTCACCTAACATTCAGCTTCATTAGTAACTACTCCAAGTGATGGTTGAAGCCTAGAAGGATTGTTGAAAAGCAAAAAGGCCCAAGTTGAAACCTTTGATCTAAGAAATTCAAGGGTGGTAATTGAAACTTTTGACACTCCAGATTTAAGATGCCAATGATTTTTAAAATATATATGGATTTAGAATAGCCCACATCCTAATAGAGTCACTAAGTTGCACTTAACATAACGTCTAAAAAAATACTAGATTATTTGAACTAATCAAAAACTGGCTAGGTATTTAGTGCAGACACTCCTATTTTGCCATTGCCATGTCTAAACAGACACTGGAGCAACTTCTTGCAAATAATGCTAGTTAAGCTTAGAAATCACTGGAATGCTCTGATTCATCAACACACATCACATGCATCTTCTAAACTGCATCAATGTAACCCTAACTAGGGAAATGCACTACACACAATCATCATGTTCTTCTAATTCATCTTCGATCAAGTTATAACCTAGTAAATTGACCTTTTCGACCATGTGTGAGGGACAACCTATCAAAATTTAAAAATGGCAATTAACTTGACTATAATTGCTTAATTGGTTAAATGCAATTAAATGCATAGGTGAAAAGCCCATGACTAATTAATTATTGAATTTTTATTTTTACAAATTCATAAATTTAAATTAATGACATCACACAAATATCTAAAATGATGACACCATCATGACATCATTTTTGTGAGTTTTCAACCAGTCACAAAATATCAAACAAATATCTAGATTTGTGAGCCATGCTTATTAATTCAAAATAATAATTGCTTGTCCTCTCCTTAACTCAATTAAGGTTAGTCTAAAACTAAACCATAGTTAAATGAAATCTAACTGCACTTGGGTTAGAGTTAGTTTGAAAGCCTATAAATACAAGGTTTCACCCGTTGTTCAATAAGCTATTTTGGTGTAATGTTATGATTAAAAAATACCTTCAAATACCATCTTTGTAGTGTTATAATTCTCATTTGTTGAGAGAGAGTCAATCCAAAGCCAAACCAAACATTGTTAAGTTGACAAGGAGAGATGATGTAATGAACACCATTTCCAAAGATTATTTGATTACACGACTGAGCACATTTTTTTGTGGCCAACATACAACTCTTACCCTCAAAGAAGGTAAATAATGGGTGTTTTGTATTTTATTGATAGGTACTTGTATTGTTCTCTTGCTCCTTTAGAGTCTAGTCTTGAGGTGTTAGTTTTATTAGTGTGTTTTTGTTTGATTTTTATCATACTAACACAATACTAATCTCCCCTCTTGGATTCTTATTGATCACATAATGACATGTAGGATGGGACAAGCACCCCACAAAGCTCTTCTAACTAATTCTTAATATGTTTTTCTAACTATTTATATGCCAAATTTTTTATTTAATCACCAAAAAAGTGAAGTTTGAGCTCTTAGCTGAGCCATAGAGATTGGCAATGATCATAACAAATTGGGGTCAATTGATGGAATTCACGTTAATCAAAGAAATAAGAAACGATCTCTACGTCAAAAACATAATCAAACCAAAAACTAGAAACATAGTAAAAATCAATTTTTTCTTTCTTTTCTTGGTGCCGAACAACCTGTTTACTACCTATTTAACATTAATCTCGCAAGGTAGTGAGATGTTTTGATTATAAAACATTGTTTATCAAGTATTTTTATATCAAAACACGTTTGTTTTTGGTGTGCTTATAGGAATAAGCAACGATCATAACAAAATTGGTATCGATTGTAAGAATCAACCACGATCCTTGCAATGATCATCAACAATTTATATGTATTTTTTTGGAAACCTGAGAGTTAAAATTTTATGATTTTATTAAGCCAACTTGGAATATGACTTCGGTTCAAACACAAATTAATCCACTAACTTATTTGCAAGGAATTAGGCTAAGAAAGAAGAAGTTTGGGTGCTTTTTAATCAAATTTTCATTTTTCAAAGTCCAAATTTTACAAAGGTTAAAACTCATTCACATTTGGTTAAGGTGTTTAAAATTCACTTAGCAATTTGTTTTTTTTTATATTGCAAGCTTTTAATTTCAAACACATTTCAATTTGGTGTTCATAAAAAGAACCTACATATTTATTTAGCGCTCTTAAGGGTTTTTTCGATTCTTGTTTATTCTTTAGACTAGTTTCACATTACTTAGATTAGATTTTTTGATTTTGTCAAACACAAACTATAGCTTGTATGCTCTCCCTCATCCCTTTTAGGGAACTTAGATGACAAAAATCACTTACTTTATTACCATTATTTGTAAAAAAATGTGTCAGAAAGAATGTCGTGTATGTTCTCTTCAAGCTTCGAGCGACTTGAGTGATTCAAAAGTGACCTCTAAAGTATTTATATTTTTTAATTAATTATTTTTATGCACTTGGCTTATGAGTAAGAGTTCATAATCTCTCCATGAGTTCTTTAGGGATGTGTTGACCTAAGGATTCATCTCCCAACATCATTCCAAAATAGGGTATAAAAATTGGGCAAACCGTTAGATGGGATATTGGTGAGTGGTTAGCCTGACCATCCCAATAGGTATCTAGGCCAAGTGGCAGCCAAACATCAGAATCCACTAAGCAGTACATGACTAGAGTCACTATGCAAAGGATTAAACCCATGCATAGTAAGTGTTGGCCATTTTTAACCCACATATAAAGCTCTTGCATGGTTTGATCAAGCATTGGATCAAAGGTTTAGAAATGGATCCAACATTTGCAAATAGAGAGGATCCAAGCAAAGTTTTCTAAAGATCTAGCAGCAGTGTTCAAGAATAAGCCTACAAGACAAAAGCTAAGTGCAAAACCTTTTATTTCGCATAGTCTTTACTTATTCATTCTTTCAGAATTTGCGGGTACTAAGTGTTTCTTTTCTTTCAGGACCCCTTTTTGACTAAGTGTTTCTTTTCTTTCGGGACCTTTTTTGGCTAAGTGTTGAATACTTTCAGACAAATTGTCTGAGACAAAGCTTCTAAAGGGATAATTCTTTTGAACAAAATGTCTAGAGCAAAAGACAAAGACCTTTTCTTTCAGGAAAATTGTTCGAGACAATTTTTTCGAAGGGTAAATCTTCAATAAAATGGTCCTTTTCAGAATTTCCAAATGAATTCTTCTACATCAAAATGCCCTAAACACTTTTTCTGAATGGTACTTTTCTTTCAGACAAGGCACTTTTTAAAAAAAATCAAAAGATATCTTTTCCAAAGAAATGGTCTTTTTTAGCAAGCCGAAGGGTACTTACAAAAGCCAAAGGACCACTTACTTTTTTTCAAAGGGCACTTAGCAAGAATTCCGAAGGTACCTTTTTCAAAAAAGTGCCCAAGAACAAAAGGTCAAAGGCAAAAAATCAAAGGAATTCCTTCATAAAAAGTGGTCGAAAAAACCTTTCCTTTGAAAAATAAAATCCCAAAGAAAAGGCGAAGAAAATTGCTTCAGGAAAATTGTCCGAAGAAAAGGGTTTGAAGGAATTCTTTCAAGATAATAGACATAAGGCAAAAGTCCGCAAAAATTGTTCAAGCAAATTGCCCAAAAGAAAGTGGCTGAGGAACATTAAGGTCAAACGGTCAGTAAATCTGAGGGGCTAATCAATCAAGGACAAGTGGCTCAAGGGCATCCAACTAGCAAGGAGATCAAGGATTCTCAAAGGTCCAAGTTCAAGGAGATCAACAGATGAGAAAAGGTCAAGTTTTCAAAGGATCCTAGTGGGACTTAGATCAGCCAATCAGCAAAAGACAATAATGACTCCTCTTTTCAAACTCCAATGACGTGGTCTACAACTCATATTCAAAACATGTAAAGTGGTCAAACTAAGAATAGATGCGTTCAAGTAGAGCAACGAACATGCAAAGTGAAGGAACATGCCAAGTTTTAAATGCAAAAGATCAAATCATTTAAACTTGGCAGAAACATGCAGCGAACCTTCGACATGCTTCTGTCAGTTTCAAAAAAGGGACTTGAATGCTAAGCAGACCCGAGTTAGACTAGATGCATTAAAAGGAGTTGGTGTATGCAATTAATGAAGAGGCTCTTGTCCTTCAACATGGCTATCATCTCCAACAAACAACCACTCAACATAGAAACAACATGACTCAGTCCAGATTCAAAGTTATGGGGATTTTGTCCTTATACATCCAGGACAAGTGAAAGATGGTGTGGCAGTGAAAGATGAAAGATCAAGTGATTAAAAAAGGTAGCTCAAGCATTAAGGCGTTCTTGGAGAGGTTCTTGTCTTCTAGCATGTTTGTTGATCAATGAGGAAGCTCAAGTTCATTAGAAAAAATAAATTTTCATTTGTACAAAGCAATACAGTGCCCTAATTGGCCAAAAAGATAGTGGAGCATTCATTATAGAAAGGTAGCAACTTAATTGTCATGTCTCGAACAAGTCCCTCTCTTCCTTTCTCTCCCCCTCTTTTCTCTCATCCCTTTTTGCTATATATATAGACTTTTGAATCTAAAAAAGGGATCCCTCAATTGATGATAGAGTTACTTTGTCAAAATTGCCTTGTAAACACTCTCTTGAAACAATAGGATAAACTTTTTTTATTCTAGTTTGAAGTCAAGTGTACATTATTGGAGCTTAATTTGCAGATGTATGTCCCTTTTCATCATCTGTAGATTATCTATGTATCTTGCTTTAACTCTTTTAGTTCCTTGCAGGTTGTGTGAAGTGTTAGACATTAGTGTCTTTCTTGAAGTGTCACAAGTTTATAGTGTCTCATACAGCCCTATTTATTTATGTCCTTCAAATTGCAGGGTTCCCTTCAACCTCCACACAAAATAATTATGCTTGTGGTCTTGAGATAGGATCAGATTAGTTTGTGTCTTGGTTATGTTCATTAGTAGTTGTTAAGGTTTTCAGGTTGAAAGTGGATCATTTTGTATTTTGGTGCATCACCATCCTTAGCTTAGATTTCCCTTTCATGTTATATTTCTCTCCCTATTCCTTAGTCGGTAGTATATTTTAGTGTGGGAAACAAGCCAAAGTGAAGCATCTCAGAAGCTAGCCTCATTATAGAGCCTAGAGGTTCAATCTCATTACAGGATACCCATAACCTGAGGTTGTTCTAATATTGTCATTGGGAATGAGAGAGCTTGAAAAACTCTCACACAAGGGTGCAATTCTAGTCTATAACTGTTTTTGGCATGTCCAATGGGATAAATTTCAAGGAAGATTGATCAAGTTTGATGTTGGTTTGATCAATTTGCAGTGGTTATTGCTTTCATCTTTCAGTATTTGGTGAATTCAAGGAACACTCAATAATTTGGTGGCAGAATAGTAACTATCTTTCATGCCAAGGGTGACTACAAGATCAGTTTCTAGAGGTATTCCTTTTGAGTTTGTTGAACTCCCCTTAAATTTAGCCAAAAAGTTAAGGTTCACCCATACTCACCCATACATAGGAAACCATTTTCTTAAACCAGTCGTGAGGTATACCTACGCAAGAAGACCTTTGTTTGCCCTTTTTATTACCATGATTCCTTAAAGAGATTTTGTAGGCTTCAGTGGCCAAAGTCCTTTGAATCTACCACAATACAATCCTATGTCAACAGCAACTCTCAAAAGCATCCCATATTTTACAGGAGACCAAGCCATAACCCCTAATGAACACATCAATGACATAGCCAATTTATGCAATATCCATAATGTCATTGCGAAAAATATAGCTATTAGACTGTTAGATGTATCCCTTAAGGGAAAATCTTTAGATTGGTATAGAGGCTTAGCTCCTAACTCTATTCAATCATGGAATTAGCTAGGAGAGGCCTTGTGTAAAACATTTGTAGACAAGTGTGACCATTTGTGACTAGCAAAATAGTGTACCACAATTAAGAGAGCCCCCCATGAAGTCATGCAAGATTTCAACACAAGATTTCAAAAAGCTTGGAACAAAATTCCAGCCTCTGTTAGACCTTCCCCTAACTTTGTGTTCTTATACTACTTGAAAGCTCTAAATAGAGATATAGATGTAATGATCCAATCCATGGGAGGGGACATATTGTCAGATGCTTATGAGGTGGCTATTAAAGCAGAAAATTACCTAGTTTAGGCTGGCAAGCTTTCTCTTACGCCCCCAATGCCTCTTTTCCCTGAAATCAAACCACCCCCTACAGTTATTCTCCCACTTGATGTTATTCATCCAACTCCAAAAATTGCTTCTATAACTTCACCTAATCAGGAAAATGCCTCCACCAGGGGATCAAGTGATTCCCAAGAGTAGAAAAACTACCTAAAACTTAAGAGCATGCTCCAATCCTTAGAAAATGATGTGCTAAATGTTAAAAGGCAGCAAGATCAATTCAATGAACCATATCAAGCTCCATATCAGCCTCAGTAGCAATCTTATCAAGGGAATAGACCCCCCTTCAAGGGAAATTTCCAAGGACAAGGTCAAGGACAAGGGCATCCTAACTATGTTAGACAGAGTAACTACAATCTAAATACTGCAAGGCTCTTCCAACTCCTTAGTTCCTATTCAAAACAATATCGCTCAAGAGGCTGAAGGGACCATACCTTGGGATGAATCTTTTTAGCAATCCATTGTCTCAACTAGTGGTTTTAACTAGATATTCAATGACTAATAGAAGCAAGTTTTTGCTTATGGATACAATCAAGCCTTAATGGCTCAAAACACAGAGATCCCCACAATGACAAACCCAGGACAGTCTTCACAAGACCAAGAACCTAATGAAGAACCAAACCAGTTGGATGCTACAATGGTCATTAGTGAGCAAGAAGAGTGATATGTACTCAATTAGCAGGGTGGTTCTAGCCAAATATACATTTCAGTGGTAGCTAATACAAGGTTCAAAAGAAGGAATATGGATGGTAATCAAGACGCGATCAAAGATCCCCCTACTATTACTCCATTACTATCAAATCCAGGTGGACCTACTATTATTCCAAAGGTTCTAATAGCTCCAAAAAATCAAAATCAAGGGGCCCGTTTTGATCCAATAAACTTGCAAATTCAACAAACAACAATAGTGGCTCCCAAAGCATAGATGAAATTTGGTGGTTCACCAATCAACATTTTTGAGCAAATGAACAAATCTAGTGTGAGTGTACCAATGTGGGACATGCTTTCCATGCCCGATCAAGTAGATATCCTTCAAGAAGGTTTGTCCAAGATAGGTGTTATAACAACTACAAGCAAACAACCAAGCAAATAAATTGAGGTCCTCACCAATGCAACCCAATGTCCTATGGGAGAAGAATCAAGTAAGATTTTCAAACCTCCTCCGTTCTACATTTCATTAATCATTGTTGATTCCTTGGTGCATAATTACTTGGTAGATAGTGGAGCTAGAACTTCAATAATACCAAAGTCTATATATGATCAGCTGAACCTCAAATATGAGCCACATGCTAAGGGAGTTATGTAGTTTAACGGTTCTTCCACAAAGTCATCTAGTATCATCAAGGAATTGATCTTGACCCTGCATGCTTAACTTAATGTTTCGATGGTTCAAGACATGTTGATCCTTGATGTAACTCCTCTCTTTACGTTATCCCTCTCTAGAGAATTCATAACCAAAATTGGGGGTTATCTAGTAGTAGATTGATCCTACATGGCTTTCAGGAAAAGGTATAGGACCAAAGTATCAATCAACGCTGAGCCCATGGCACAAGTTTACATTGAGCCCCATTAGCCAAATAGCATAAACCTCAATTGTACTATCTTTGATGAGGATGAATTTACAATTGGTCAAGAATTGAATACTTACCATGAGGAGATTTCAAACTTATTCTTGGATGAGCTATGGGGGGATAATCAATTTCTCAACCCTTTGGAAGATGTTGAAGAAAGAGACATGGGTGTCTATTTTCTACACGAAGAAAATCAACTCATGCCTTCCCTCATTGGACCTAAAGAAGACCTAAATGGTATGTGGAAGTTGTTCTTCGATGATTCAAGGAGCAAAAATGGAGTAGGTACCAGAACAATGCTGGTTTCCCCTTCAGATGATAATCATTTCTCTTCTTATAGGTTACATTTCAGTTGCTCCTCCAACGCAATAGAATATGATGGCTTAATCCATGGCCTCTAATGGGCTAGTAAGAGGGAAATCAAGTAGTTGCAGACATATGGAGATAGTGAGCTTATAGCAAACCAAGTCAGGGGCTTGAATATAATGAAGAATGCCTTAATGAGGTCCTACAAAAATAGAGTATGGGAACTAATTGAAGATTTTGAGGCCTTTAACATTCAAGTTGTGCCAAAGAACCAGAATCAACATGCTAACAGGGTGGCAATTGTGGGAGCCCAGTTTGATATTCCAAGTAAGCTAAAAGAGGCCAAGGTTTAGCCACATGTCAAGGTGGTGGTGAGGCCATCGGTACCAGATAATGAAGCCCACTGGTAGGTCTTCGAAAATGACGAACAAATTGTATTTTTTTGCAACAAAAAATAGAGTTTTCCTTGATGAACCAAGGTAAATTTCAACATTAGTATGGGGAATAAATTGTCCAACTAAAGTCTAACAAACTTCCTAAAGGGTTGGTCACCCTTGAAAGTCTTTTCCATGAGGGAGACCATATGAGGAAAGATAAGGCAATGATGTCAACTGATGAAGAGAACTATGAAAGAGTCCTTATTTTCAAGGACAAGCTCCTTAAGCTTGAAAAGGTAAATAATGAGGCAGAAAGGCATGCTTTCATTGAACTTTGTAAAGAATATTTAGACATCTTTGCTTGGGAATATAGTGACCTGAAAGGTTTTGATCCAAAATTAGCCCAACATACTATAGAACTAGAGGGTAATGCTAAGCCTGTGAGGCAAAAACAAAGGCCCGTAAACCCCAAAATAAAAGACTTTATGAAGAGAGAGCTGACCAAATTAATTGAATCCAAGATCATCTTTCCCATCAAGCACTCATCATGGGTCGCCAATTTGGTGCCTATAGGGAAAAAGAGTGGGGAGATTAGGCCATGTGTTAAATTTAAAGATCTGAATAGGGTCTCTTTGAAGGACCATTACCTTCTACCATCCATGGAGCAGCTTCTTCAAATAGTTGTAGGTTCAGAACATTTTTCTCTTTTGAATGGATATTTAGGTTACAACCAAGTGTTAGTAAAGAAGAAAGATCAATACAAGACTACCTTCACCACCAAATGGGGCATGTATGCATACCAAAAGATGTTTTTTGGCCTATCAAATGTTGGGGCCACTTTTCAAAGAGCAATGGACATGGCCTTCCAAGGGTTGCTGAATCAAATGGTGTTGGTCTACTTGGATGACATCATAGTTTTCTACAAGAATGCCAACGAACACATAGACCACTTGAGGTTAATCTTTGAAAAATGCATAGAGTATAGGATCTTTGAATCCCAAAAAATGTGTGTTTGTTGTCCATGAGGGAAAACTCTTGGGACATATTGTCTCAAAACAGGGATTAGCTATTGATCTTGATAGAATAAGTGCCATCTTGGCCTTATCCTTACCCAAACATAATAAGGGACTCCAAATTTTTCTTGGAAAAATAAACTTTGTGAGAAGGTTTATATTTGGTTTTGCAAACTTGGTCAAACCCATCACTGTTATGCTGAAGAAGAACCAAGTGTTCACTTGGTCAAATGAAGGTAAATCAACATTTGAGGCTATCAAGCAAGCCATTACCCAAGCACCCACACTCATAAATCATGATTTCTTAAAAGATTTCATATTGTATGCCTTTGCCAATATTGAAAATATATCAGCTATGCTGATGTAAAAGAATGGTGAAGGACTTGAGCAGCCAATAACATTTTTTAGTCAAGGGCTTGAGGGGTATGAGGTGAGGTATACATTTTTAGAAAAATAAGTTCTTGTAGCAATAAGAAGCTTTAAAAATTTCAAGCCAATGCTCTCCAATAGCAAAATCTATCTTATGATGTCTCATCCTAGAGTGAGAGACTTCTTTCTTAACAAAGACTTGAATGAAAAGAGGGCTAGTTGAAAGACCAAGGTCATGGAGTATGATGTGGAGATCAAAGTCACTAAGATAGTGAGAGGAAAAGGTTTGTGTGAGCATATGGTTGACGACCTTCATGAGGACAAAGAAGTTGCCATGGTGATACAAGACAACTCACAAGTAGAGGCACCTCTACTTTATAAGAGCTAGCTCCATGATATGGCACATTTTTTGCTAATAGGAGAATGCCCTCAAGGTCTAAATAAGGCAAAAAGAAGGTATGTTAGACTTCAATCCATTCCTTATGTATTGGTTGATGAGGTTTTATTCAAAAGAGACTTAAATGGAGTGCTCCTAAGGTGCATAGATGATGACCAAGTGACAAGGCTCTTGGAGCAACTCCATGATGGCCCTGTAGGAGACCATTTTACTCCAAGGACCATAGCAGTAAAGATAATGAGGGTTGATTATTACTGATCCAACCTCTTAAAAGATGCACATGCATGGGTAAGGAAGTGTCAAAAGTGTGATTTCTTTGTGGGTAAGCAAATATTGGCAGCTCTTCCTCTCAATCCAATTCAAGTAGAGCAACCCTTCATGCAATGGGGGCTAGATTTCATAGGAATGATCAACCCTCCATCAAGTGCAGGACATAGATGGGTGCTTACTACAACCGACTACTTCACCAGGGGGGTGGAAGCCATTACATTGAAAGAAGCTAATGAAGGTGCAGTCTTAGACTTTTATGATAGCATTGTGACCAGGTTTGGGGTTCCATCCACTATCATTTCTAATAATGCATTAGCATTCCTCAATCTGAAAATGAGTGAATGGGCTCTCAAGATGGGCATCTATTTCAGCACCTCTTCTAGTTATTATACTCAAGGAAATGGATTGGCCCAGTCCACAAATAATTTTTTTTTAAGAATCATTAGGAGAACTATGGAAGAGAATCAAAGGACCTGGCACACTCAACTAAAGACAGCCTTGTGGGCTGACAGGGTGACTCTTAAAGCTACCATTGGCATTTCTCCATATGTCTTAGTATATGGAAAGGAGGCCAAGTTGCCCATTTCTCTTGAGTTCCCTGTATTAGAACTAGCCCATCAGTTGGAGTTGATTGAAGATGAGCCCATACATGTGAGATTGACAGAGCTCATGGAGCTTGAAAAAATGAGAGGCCTTGCAATGGAAACACTAGAATCACATCAATCTCAAGTCAAGAAAGCCTTTGACAAGAGAGTCATAGTAAGGGACTTCAAGGAATGGGATCTAGTCCTCAAGTGGGATTCAAACAAGGCCAAGCCAGACAACCATACCAAATTTAGCAACTTGTGGAGTGGTTCTTATTTGATCCATGGATGCAAACAACATAATGCTTTTCAGCTGACCCAACTAGATGGAGAGCTTCTGCCCATCCCAGTCAATGGATTTAATCTAAAGCCTTGTTATTAGAAGAGTTTTCAGCCATTGTATATATTGTACATTTTCTATAGTTCTTCATATTTTATCCTAAGTGCCTTGTGCACATCTTTTCAGTTGTGTGTTTCCCTTCCCTAGGTGCCTTGTGCACATCTTTTTAGTTGTGTGTTTCCCTCCCCTAAGTGCCTTGGTCACAGTGTTTGTTTTGTTCTTGTTGTCCTTGTTGTTTCAAGAGGAAGTTCCAAAAAGGATCAGCCTTATATCCAGTATTAGATCAACTCAATTGCAGAGATTAATGAATCCATGCCCAATGGACTAGACAAGGCAACATGGTATAAGTTCTCTTGCATCAACAGGCATGCAACCCTTGTGAGCTGCCAAAGATGTTGGCCATTTTTAGCCCACATATAAAGCTCTTGCATGTTTTAATGAAGCAGTGGAACAAAGGTTTAGAAACGGATCCAACATTTGCAAATAGAGAGGATCCAAACAAGGTTTTCTATGGATCTAGCAATAGTGTGCAAGAATAATCCTGTAAGCCAAAAGCTAAGTGCAAAACCTTTTATTCAGCGTAGTCTTCACTTATTCATTCTTTCGAGCTTTATGGGGACTAAGAGTTTCTTTTCTTTCGAGACCCATTTTTGACTAAGTGTTTCTTTTCTTTCGAGACCTTTTTTGGCTAAGCATTGAATTCTTTCAGACAAGTTGTTCGAGATAAAGTTTTTGAAGGGATAATTCTTTCAGACAAAATGTATGAAGTAAAAGACAAATACCTTTTCTTTCGAGAAAATTGTCCGAGATAATTTTTTTGAAGGGTAACTCTTTAATAAAATGGTCCTTTCCAGAATTCTTGAAGGAATTCTTCTACAACAAAGTGTCTAAAACACTTTTTCTGAATGGTACTTTTCTTTCAGACAAGGCACTTTTCAAAAAAAATTGAAAGATATCTTTTTCAAAGAAATGGTCTTTTTCAGCAAGCCAAAGGGCACTTTCAAAAGCTAAAGGACCACTTACTTTTTTCCAAATGGCACTTAGCAAGAAGTCTAAAGGTACCTTTTTCAAAAAAGTGCCCAAGGACAAAAGGTCAAAGGAAAAAATTTTGAAGGAATTCCTTCGAAAAAAGTAGCCGAAAAGACCTTTCCTTTGAAAAAGAAAAGCGTGAAGAAAAGGCAAAGGAAATTGCTTCAGAAAAATTGTTCAAAGAAAAGGGTCCGAAGGAATCCCTTCGAGAGAATAGGCAAAAGGCAAAAGTCCATAGAAATTATTCAAGCAAATTGCCTGAAAGAAAGTGGTCGAGGACCATTAAGGTCAAACGGTCAATAAATCTGAGGGGCTAATCAATCATGGACAAGTGGCTCAAGGGCATCCAACTGGAAAGGAGATCAAAGGTTCGCAAAGTTCCAAGTTCAAGGAGATCAACGGATGAGAAAAGGTCAAGTTTTCAAAGGATCCTAGTGGGACTTAGATCAGCCAATCAACAAAAGACAACAATGACTCCTCTTTTCAAACTCCAATGACGTGGTCTATAGCTCACATTCAAAACATGTAAAATGGTCAAACTAAGAATAGATGCATCCAGGTGGAGTAGTAGGCATGCAAAGTGAAGGAACATGTCAGGTTTTAAATGCAAAAGATCAAATTACTTACACTTGGTGCGAACATGTAGCTACCCTTTGACACGTTTCTGTTAGTTTCAAAAAAGGGACTTGAATGCTAAGCAGACCCAAGTTAGACCATATGCATTAAAAGGAGTTGGTGTATGCAATTAGTGGAGAGGCTCTCATCCTTCGACATGGATATCATCTCCAACAAACAACCACTCAACATAGAAGCAACATGACTCAGTCGAGATTCAAAGTTATAGGGATTTTGTCCTTATGCGTGCAGGACAAGTGAAAGATGGTGTGGGGGTGAAAGATGAAAGATTAGGTGATTAAAAAAGGTAGCTCGAGCATTAAAGACATTCTTGGAGAGGTTCTTGTCTTCTATCATGTTTACTGATCAACAAGAAAGCTCAAGGTCATTAGAAAAAAGAAAGTTTCATTTGTACAAAGCAAAATAGTGCCCTAATTGGCCAAAAAGATGGAGTATTCATTACAGAACGCAACAAATTAGTTGTCATGTCTCAAACAAGATCATCTCTTCCTTTCTCTCTCTCTTTTCTCTCATCCCTTTCTGCTATATATACAGACTTTTGAGTCTAAAAAAGGGATCCCTCGACTAGTGATAGAGTTACTTTGTCAAAATCACCTTGTAAACACTCTCTTGAAACAATAAGATAAACCTTTCTGATTCTGGTTTGAAGTCATGAACATTATTGGAGCTTAATTTGTAGATGTGTCCCTTTTCATTATCTATAGATTCTCTACGTATCTTGCTTTAACTCTTTTGATTATTTGCAGGCTGTGTGAAGTGTTAGACATTGTTGCCTTTCTTGAAGTGTCACAAGTTTATAGTGTCTCATATAAACCTATTTCTTTATGTCCTTCAAATTGCAAGGTTTCCTTTCGACCTCCACACAAAACACTTAAGGTTGTGGCCTTGAGATATGATCAGATTAGTCTGTGTCTTGGTTAGGTTCATTAGTAGTTGTTAAGGTTTCTAGGCTAAAAGTGGATCATTTCATATTTTGGTGCATCACCATCCTTAGCTTAGATTTCCCTTTCATGTGATCTTTCTCTCCCTTTTCCTTAGTCAGCAATAGATTTTAGTGTGGGAAACAAGCCAAAGTGAAGCATCTGAGGATCTAGCCTTATTAAAGAGCTTAGAGGTTCAACCTCATTACAGGATATCCACAACCTGAGGTTGTTTTAATATTGTAGTTGAGAGTGAGAGAGCCTGAAAAAATCTCCCACAAGGGTGCAATTCTAGCTTACAACAGTAAGCTAGGCAGTTTGGATTCAATTGATGTGATTATACCCTTATGTTAGCCACACTTGGGACCATCTAGTACCTTGAGAAATTTATAAATTTTTAGTCAAACCCCACTTAATACAAAATTTTATGCCAAATTCCAAGTACTCCTCACTCTAAGTTCATGCCATGCACCAATGATTGAGAAACAGATGGAGGTGTAAAAACTCTACCTACACATATACTTTAATTTTTTATATTAACACTTAATTCCTCATAAGTATTGGTATATTGATGAAAATTTTGGCTGAAGCTATGCACACCCATGTTAGTTATACAGATAGGATGCACCATTTGTGTTACTTCTATTTTCTTTGATTTACATGAATATTTTGAGACTAAAAAATGTTTGTTTGTTTGTTCAAAATGAGTCATAAAACATCACATATTTTTACACCCTTTTTGCCTAGGAGGTGTTATTGTGTCTGTTTAGTGTCACACTTTTGCCTTTAGAATTTTTTACAAAACATTTGTGTGTGTCACTCATTTAAATGGGGCATCATTACACTACTCGTTTCATCCCAAGCATTTGCCTTGGAGTTTTGAAAACCATTGTCATATCTTTTGATCAAAGTAGCATCATTATGATGCTCGTGTTATTTCAAAACATTGCCTTGTTGCAAACCAACTTCAAAACCATATATACCTTTGGTCTACAATTGGTGTTGGTATGCCATCCATTTGGGTCTAGAATATTATCCATTTGAAGAATACAAGTCTTTTAAACCAAGTTTGAAAATTGATCTTGTGAAGTTTTTATTCAAATTTGATCAATCTACACTTATGTTTTGCTTAATTTTCACTTGGGTGTTTACCTCTCACCTTTGAATTGTGTAACCTGGAATAATTCCTTGCTTGCTTTGGAGACCTTTTTTACCTAGATCTAGGAAGTGTTCTATTTTTTGTGTGCCTCGAGTTTATTTGTTGCCTTGAACTAAGGTTGAAACTCTCTTTTTAAGTACTACCTTACACATGGTTAGTTTACATTAGAGCCTTGATAATCACTTGGGCTTGAATGCTTTACTCATCGCTCTTACTTTGATTACTTGAGATTGAATTTTCCAATTAGTTTAGGCATGTTCCTATAGTGAATGCCTTATACCAATCTCAAGTTTGTTTTAGAATCCATATGTCAAAATTGAGTTTGAGTGTTTCAAAGTGTTTAGAGTTAGATTAATTGCCTTACAATTTTTACCTTGACCTAGTTTGTTTTAAAAGTCTAGCTTTGTTTCTTCTTACCAAAGACATAACATTTGCCTTTCAATTTTCATATCTGGTTTGTTTAAAAGTCTAACTTTGTGCCTTATTACCAAATACCTAGTAATTGCTTTTTAGTTTTCAGACCTAGTTTGTGACACTTGTCACCTATGCGTTAAACCTTTGACATCATGCTTCAATGTGAATAAAATTGATGGTCTCTGACCCATCACTATCTATAAGTGCAACTTTGGAGATTTATATCTCCAGTTGGACAACACTTCAAGACCCCAAATTTTTAGGGTAGATTCTTGGCATTATAGAAAACATCTCCATGATATCCTTTGAATAATATTGACCTTCCACATACCTAAAATAAATGCACAAACTTACTGGTTCATCCACATTTGTATGATGGTCTGAAAAACATTGCAAACTACCTGGAAAGCCAACTTTGCATTAGCATATCTTTTGTCGTGCTTCAGCGCTTGACCTGAAAGTTAGCACAAATAAACTAGGCACAAAATTGAACAAACCCATATGATCACCTTCTCCTAAAATATCTACATGTATGAGATATGCCATCATCAAAATGCTTACTCATCTCTTCTGGCCACATTGTAAATTTGGCTAAGTATGGGAAAACACTGTCAAAATGCTTGGGAGCTTAGCTTTGCATCCACATATCTTTTGACGCACTTTGGTGCATGATCTAAAATTTAGCATGAAAAAACTAAGGACTAATGTTATCACAACCATATGACCAGATCCCTTGACTCATCCACACATGGTAATTATGACATCAACAAATTGCTTACTCAGATTCTCTACCACTAGACACAAACTATCTAAATGAAAACTATGGACTACCAGATGAATTCCACTTATGCAAACAAACTCTCCAAGCATAGAAAACCTATTATAGGACCCCTTACACATGATCAATACTCCATACTCATCCTTGAACATCTCTAACCCAACCAAAACTGAAGATTAACCAAGCCAACTTCAAGCACACTAAGACAAACACATTGCACACTTTGTCATTGTCACTTAGGCTATCAAAGCAATTCATCCACTCATCAGGGCACCTTCACGACATCACCATGACATCATTGACAACTCTCCAACATCTGTGTCTCATAATTCTCCATTGAGATGAGATACTTATAAAATTACACAAACATTCGAAACATTTCAAAAAGCTAAAAATTAGAAAAATCAGCTTATAATCTCCTAGAGAGATATAAAGCCCCAAAATCCAAAAATATTTGTCTTGTTTAAACCTAGTCAATCATCTTCGATCTGCTCTACAGGGAAAAATTTGTGGTGGGTTTCCATTCACACTTTTAGGCCAAGCTCATAACTTTCACCCTATTGGGATAAATCAAAATGTGAGATGTATACCAGGCTATCTTATCCCTGCATGTTATTCCCTTGTATATATCCTTACTTGGGGGCACCAACTATTTATCATTTTATTAAGCCTTCACACGTAGGTATTGACTTGGTTGATGACAAGATGATTTAAGTTTATTTTTTTTTAGAGATTTTTGTGTGTTTATTTACTTGGTTATTTGTTTATTTGTTTGTAGGTTTGTTTTCATTGTTGTGCCTTGACTCAGTGTATATGCATTCATTAGGCGATTTCTTGTGCATTGCTCTTGAGTTTATCCATATTCATATGTCAACATTGTCATCATAGTTTTTATCATTAGTGCATTGTTTTTTGTTTTTTATTATATCGAGAGTCAATCCTTATACGCATTATGGCCAAGTCACCATGGTGTTTTATATCATGATACATACTATCACATGTTAAAAAAAAAAATTAGTTCACTGGAGCTTACAAGCAATGGTGCCACAAGAATTTCTCCTTGTTCACTTTGGAAAATCCTCCCACCCCTTGATTAAATAAACCCATTGACCATTCTAGTTGTATTAATGCTAATAAAGATGAGCATATCTGCATTGGTAGGTATTGTAGACATCCAATTCCTAACACTGTTTATTTTGAAATTGTCGATCTTACTCGAATTGTAGTCAAATGTATAATTTAAGCCAAAATCACTTAATTACACGCTAAATGGTTCGAACTTGTCGTATACAAGTGTTGATTTAGGCTAATGTATCCCTAAATAGGGTAATGCATTTTATGTGATTCTTAACTTTTATTAAAACTTTTCAAATCAAAATGATGATTTCACATTTTGGTACTTCGGATCACTCTTTTTTTATCACACGTCACATGTCTATGTTATTTTATGCTGGCAACATCCTAAATAAGATCACGATCTGTACACATCTAACATCACCTTTCAATTCCTCTTGAGTCAAATTATGACCCAATAATATGACTTTTTAACCATTTTGATTAATTGTATACCAATTTCCAAAGGATTACACTAAAATTGATTAATCTTACTTAAGCAAGTTAAATCAAATTATAAGATTAAGTAAGAATTCAATGAAACAAATTGAATATTTTTTATTGGAAATTGGTTCTTAATATCTACATCACCTAATGACATGATCAATGGGGTGGCATCTATAAGCCATAAATACAACAAATATCAAATTTATGGGTACCCATGCTTCATTATCACCTCTTCCTCTAAAATATTTATGAGGATATTTATGAATTAATTATGCAATATTGGATTAATTCATAGCCACACATCTTCATATTGAGATGGAAGGTCATAGTTGATCTTTATCAAACCCAAAATCCTATAAATAGAAGGTCCAAGACCACTATTATTAAACTTAAATTGTGTAAACTTATAATGCAAGATTCGTTTCGCAAGTCATTTGTGGAGTTTGATAAATGTTTTTTTTTTTTGCAATAGGATATCTTCATTTGATAAGCATATTAATGATTAAATATCATGAGCTTAAATTATGCATGTTGATCTTCAAATGATGGAGAAGCTTGGCATCCATTGTTGACAAAGACAAGAACACCAAATCAAGAAGAAAAACATGCTTGGATCCAGTTTTGGATGGTGGAACATTTTTGGGAAGGTAATAGGTATAAGTGTTTTATTTCAAATGCTTCTTATTGTCATTTACAAACCACATTGAATAGGGTGGCCTAAATTTTTAGTTTTTATACCTTTTTTTGTGTTTCTCATGACTAATACATGAATTAATCCTCTTTGTAATCCATCTCTACATTTTGGAACACCCAATGGGACCATAAGGTCCATTTAGGCAAAAAAGATATTTTGACAATCCTAGATTTCCATTAAAGTCATTAAAAAGTCCTTTAACATCAATTTTTAGCTTGTTTTCCCCATGTTTCTAACATTTTTTGTGCATACATAGATTACACAGTGATCGACATCGATTATGTGTGACCAGCATCGGTCACAACTAACAATTTCCATTTTAGAGCTTTATTCAAGTTTGTTGTTGTAAAAATTGGATTTATAAGTCTTTGGTCTGAACATTTTCTCGATCTAAAAGTTTACCTTTGGAGATTTTATCCTAAAAATTGAGCTAACAAGTATTTTTAATCATAACATTTTTGCCTAAGGGTTCACAAGTGATCGTTATTAGTCAATTTTGATTGACAATGGTTAAGTCTTTGATCGACATCGATCTTACAACAATCGGCATCGATCAATAGTCACTGACGTCAATCTTTGTGAGTAAAAAATAGAGAAACCCGAGAGTAACAAATCTAGAGTTGCTTGTTTCATTTCAAATTATGCTTCAAAGCTAAAAAAGACTCTACTTTTTCTTGCAGGACCCATGAGGAAAAGTAGTTATTTTCAGCATAATGAAGTATTTTCACATTTCCTTTGGTGTTTAAAAGGAATTAAGAACCTTCCCTTTGGTGTTTAAAAGGAACTAGATGATTTGATTGAATGTTTTTAAGCATATTTTTTAAATTTTTTACAAACTAAGGCCAAGGGGCCAAGAACTTCACTTCACATTTCAATTTAATGTTATAAAACTTAATTTTCACTTAAATTTCACAATTTTTGATGTTGTTTTATGTAATTCATCTTTCACTTGATTGTTAGATTGTTTGAGCAAGAAGAATTATGTGTGTATGCTCTCCCCCATGCCTTATAGGGAACTCAGGTGATCAAAAGTGCCTTTTTATTGAAATTATGTCTTTGTCCAAGGCATAAAAAAGTTGTCTATGCTCTCTCCAAAACCCGTATGGTTTGGGTGATCTAAAAATAATCCTAAAGCTTTTTTACTTAGATTTTACTTCATGCAATTTGGCTTATGAAGGGGATGTCATTACCTCTCATGAGTTCTCTAGGAAATCATTGACCCAAAGTTTTATCTCCCGGTAGTGTTTCAAACCTGTTCCACAGTGGGGTATACAAATTAGGGTACGCATATTGCGTGATCCAAGGGGTTGAGTGACTAACGTCTTCTTTTGTAATGAAAGCCTAAGTCAAGTCTAGTCAACCAAGGGATTTTACTAAGCATTATATAGATGGAATCGCTATGCAAAGAAATAGACCTTTGCATAGTAAGTTGATCGGTATGAACTTAAATGACATGTTGCATATCTTATGTTAACCACACTTGAGACCATCTAGATGGTCGTAAATTGTAAGTTTTAGACAACCCCACTTGTTGTGGAGTATTGTTGATGTAGGGTGCACCCGAAGGTTCATGTCACTGTATTGTCTCTTGGGAGAAGGAGAGTGTAAAATACCCTACCAATTAATGCATTGTTATTTTGGATAAACACTTAATTTCCTCCCAAGTGCACATATATTAACAAATTTCAATAATACAAAGCAAACCTTGTCAGTTTAGGGCTTAGGACGATTACTTAGTTGCAATTGTCTTTTGGTCTTAGCTTACTTGGTCTTGATTTAAGTCAAAACTTACTTGTAAATAAATGTCATAACTAAACACATTATCCATAATTTCTTGAACAAAGAGGCATTATGTTGGTCAAATCCAAATCAATCTTTGCCTTATTCAAATTTGTCATCTTAAAAATTGTGTTTTGTCTTGTCTAATTAACGCAATTATGTTGCCCATTTGAGTATAAACCACTTTCCAAATTATCTTCAAGTCCTTCATTGATAATTCAAATTTGGAATTGTAGCTTTCTAAGTTGCTAGGTTAACATGTTAAATTGGGTTTAATTTCCTAGTTGCACTTGACTTGAGTAGCTTGGGTTGAATTTCCCATTTTGATTGAAGGTCATTTTTAGACACATTATTATTATATCATTGTGAACTTAAGTCATCAAGTGTATTGCTTACATTCTAAGTTTAAAAACACATTTTATACTACCTTCTTATTACCATGTTGTGACGTGCTACCCGTTTGGTTATAGTTTTATACTTAAGACTTCTTGCATGTTTCCACATCTTGAGTTTCTTGGTTTGCATTGTCTCCTTCCTAATCCAAAGGGCTTTCTTCTAGTTTTGTAGTAGCAACTCATCAAACTTGAACTAGATTTTATGATATTGACATATCTCTTAACCTAAATTTAATGTACTAGTTTACACTTAGGTCTTTGAGTTATCATGCCCTCTTCCAATTCATACGATTTAAACTTTACCCAAGGTTGAGTAATTTTGTGATCACATTCTTCTAATTATGTGGTACTACGTCCTCTTTTTTATTATAGTCTCTTTTGGTACCTTGTCACTTGATTAGAAAAGATAAAAAACACATATCGTGTTCACACATTTGTAAAACATTTTCCAAATCCAGGCGAATGTTGAGAACAATCTTCTAGACATGACACTAAGGTATTCTCGCAATAGGGTCTCTTGTGGCCTTAGTTGTGAGGTAGAGCATTTTTTGGTGGACATGAGCACTCCATCTTATTTGAAGATGTCACCCTCTTTTATCCTATTTATTGAAAACCAATCCAGTCCATGCCAATTTTTGTACATCATCCTCATCCTTCCCTTTTGATTTGTGTACCATGCTTAAAGGTTACCATTTTAGGATATCCTCCTTTGATTTGCATACCACATTCAAAGGTTACCATTTTAGGTTATCCCCCTTCGGTTTGTGTGGGTGATCAAGCTCTACCACGTGTGAAGGTTACCATTTTAGCCTATTCTCCTTCAGCTTGTGCAAGCCATCAAGCTCTGCATCCTGCAAAGGTTAACATTTTAGGACCTCCTTTGGTTTGCACGAGCAATCAAACTACGCAGCATCCCGTCATTACCATTCTAGGCCCATCACCTATATTTATTGAACTTATTGTTGAAGAATGTCCATTTGATGAACCAGTCTTTGTTGATCCCTTCTTCAATAGTCTAATTTTTAGAGAACCCATTATTGAACCAAGAACCATTATTCATCTTGAGCTAATTGTTCCCCAATTTAGAAAAAATTTACCAATCTTTGAACCTCAACAAGAACCATTACCTATTCAAGAGCCATCTATGAGGATCGAAATGTGTTCAAAATTGATATTTTCCAACCAATTTTTAACCAAGATCATGATGTTATTATTGAAACACTCATTTATGATGAGTCAACCTGTGATGAGTTACCTATTCATATTTTACTTATTTTTAAAGAGCCTCATCTCCTTGACAAGTTAATCTCTATAGAGTTGTATCTTGATCTTTTTCCACTCATAGAGGAGTCTCCCTTTGATAGGCAAGATTCAATCAAGTCATCCCTCGAGTTGTTCCTTCTCTTTTAAGGGCTTCACTAAAAACAAGCCAATTTATGTTGAACCCTTCCTAGATGAATCAATTTTTATAGAGCCCATTATGCCATCACAAGCCATTACTTGTTTGATACCAAGCACTCAATAGGACATCATTATAGAAACAACCACACCAGATGAAGAAACAACATTAGAGTCAAGTTCCCTTTCTGAACTGACATCAAATCTAGCATCAGCAGCACAATCACTATCAATCTCAACGTCAGAGTTAGAGTTGTTTAACTCAGACTTAGCTTTAGAAATAGAGTATAGTCATGGTTATTACAAAATTGGTTACAATTGTCTTGCTGATCAATTTGAATATATTTATAATCCTTCTATTGTTTTTGAGGATGATTACCTCAGCATTGACACAGGTCTTAGTATCTTCTATGAGGATTGTGTTGCCTTTCATCATTCCATTACCCGCACCCAACATAGCCATTATATTGACATTTCACCTCCCACAAACATCGATTGGGACTAACAAAATCACACATTATTGAGTTGCATCCATGGCGACATACCATTTGTATAATATTAGGGGGAACAAGACCAAATTCATGCAGAAGAACAATCTTCTAGTGAAACCTTTTTGGAGGCATTAGAGGATGATCAAAGAGAAAACTCAACATCTTCTAGTGAAACCTTTTGAAGGCACTAGAAGAAAATCAAAGTCAAATGTTAACATCTCTTCGTGAAACCTTCTCAAAGGCACTATGGGATAATCAAAACAAATTCATTGGTGAAAACCTCATCGAGGCACCAAAAGCTGAGCACAAAAGTTCTTCACTGTTTGATAAAGACATTATCAAAGATCACATTATTATAGCTTTCAATCTATAGTAGAATCAAATGGTAGCTACTCTCAAGACTAAACAACAACAAAATATGGTGGTCCTATCAAGAGCATTTTTAGAAGTCTTGGACCCCATCAAAACCAAAATTATGTCAAATCTAGAATCAGCAACATTGTGTGTGCCTAAAAATCTTAATCTTCATTTATTTTCCATCCATTATACACTCCATTATCATCCACCTATTCATTACCCACTTATATCATTTATCCTATTCCTGGGATTATTTACCATCCCTGACTACATTTTTATTTACAAAGGTTATGATGATATCTTGTCTTGAAGTTTAAAGGAAGCAGAATCAACAACCAACGAAGACCACAAACACATTATTGAATTCCACATTTGCAGTAAGTTCTTGATGGAACAACTATTCAGATGAGGTGTTGGGTAACAATTTTTATGATTGATTGTTCTGATTGTCTCATATGTTGACTAAGACGTGCATCTCCAAATCATTAGGAGCACTAGAACCATTTTTCATTTGCCATTTACCCCTCCAATTTTCCTTGCCTTGTCTCTTGCGGGCAACCCTATAGACCATTTTATTCTAGGCAGATTATACTATTATGTTCCATTTGTTCCATGTTATTTGAACTACATTGACTTGAGGTCCTTCGGGACTATGTAGGCAGCACTCGATTTATATTGAGCTTAGCTCTGTCATCTTCACTACACTCTTGTCATTTTGCAAGCAATTATTAAGTTTAAAAATTCTCACCATTTTGCAAGCAACCTAAACCACACTCTCACCATTTTTCAATCACATTCAGTCAATCATCATTTGGGGGAAACTTTGTTTCCACTATACCCAATTGTCTTCTGATCATTTTCCTTATACCATGTATTTACAAAGGTTATGATGATATCTTGTCTTGAAGTTTAAAGGAAGCAGAATCAACAACCAACGAAGACCACAAACACATTATTGAATTCCACATTTGCAGTAAGTTCTTGATGGAACAACTATTCAGATGAGGTGTTGGGTAACAATTTTTATGATTGATTATTCTGATTGTCTCATATGTTGACTAAGACGTGCATCTCCAAATCATTAGGAGCACTAGAACCATTTTTCATTTGCCATTTACCCCTCCAATTTTCCTTGCCTTGTCTCTTGCGGGCAACCCTATAGACCATTTTATTCTAGGCAGATTATACTATTATGTTCCATTTGTTCCATGTTATTTGAACTACATTGACTTGAAGTCCTTCGGGACTATGTAGGCAGCACTCGATTTATATTGAGGTTAGCTCTGTCATCTTCACTACACTCTTGTCATTTTGCAAGCAATTATTAAGTTTAAACATTCTCACCATTTTGCAAGCAACCTAAACCACACTCTCACCATTTTTCAATCACATTCAGTCAATCATCGTTTGGGGGAAACTTTGTTTCCACTATACCCAATTGTCTTCTGATCATTTTCCTTATACCATGTATTTACTATTGACCAATGCTTGTTTTTAGCCATCCTGTTGACCCTGTTTTGATCTTGGTTCCTTTGGTTCGTCATGCACTTTTTGTGCGGGGATTTCGATCTAGTTTCAACAGTTTTAGAATGTTGTGTTGAATGACAATCTATGGGACTAGTGTGACATTTGATCTAGCAAGTTATCTTCCATCTATCATCTGATCTGGTATCGTTGATTATAACTATCTATGGGCAAATTAGTATTATTTGGTACCCTTGATTATAACCACTTTGGGCAAATCAGAATTATGACATTGCTTCTTAATTATAACTGCCTATGGGTAAATTAGGTACAATGCCTTTTTATCATGCATTATCGCATCACCTAGTCATTACCATTATCATTTGCTTTGTCGTTTGCCATTATTTGTGAACTTGTTGTGCCTTGGTCAATTTTTCATCGCCTTTTATGTTGACAAAATTACTGTGAATTAAATTCCTAATGGGATTATGTAGGTTGTGCTCAATTTATATTAAGGTCAACACAGTCCCCTGTTATCATTATGCTCTCGTCGTCTTGCGATATTTTTAAGTTGGTGCGCTCTCGTCGTTTGATGAGCTGGACCATTTTGTATCTCTTAATCCTTAATCAAGTTGAGATATTTAAAAATTCTAAAAAAATCGTAAAATAGCAAAAAGTCAAAAACATTTTGTTTTATGTGCATATTTATTTGATTGTTATTTTGTTTGTTTGTTCTTTTTTCTATTTGATCTTGTTTTGTTTATTTTTCAAGTACATCTTGATAGTCCACATGGATCTTGATTATTCATATCTTGATCTCATGTTGTTCAGATGTTCTTGCCTTATTTTTGAATATTCTTGTTCTTACTTAAATCTTGATTGTTCATATCTCTTTTCAGTTTGGCTCATTTATGTTTTGTTTTTATCTTTGTCTTTGCTTTTTTGTTTAAATGTAAATAATTGTAAATCTAGTCTTGGTCATTTTTTTTACCATTATCCTTAGTTATAGGTATTGACATTTGAATCAGATCCAGACAATTGAAATGCCATGTCATTATAAGCTACTCATACTTATGATGCCTAATTTATTTTGATATAGCGAGCACTTTGTGCTTTGGATTCAAGTCTTAAACGTCAATGCAACTCTGATGAACAACTCTCAAAATCACCATGCATAAAATAGGTTCAATAGGTTTAGCCCCTGACTCGTGGCATACATCATGGGTCTAATCAAACCATTGGTTAGTTTTTTTCATCCCTCATTCCATTCTTTTCCGCTTCTAGGTGAACTACATTGGATTGAGGTCCATTTAGACTATGTAGGTAGCATTTGGATACTTGACGTATCTTGAATTAGCTCGACCACTTTCATTCTTCCTTTCATTTCTTTCATCACTTTATGCATTCTCGTATGCTTTATTTTTTGTGGCTTTTACAGCCATTACACCATCGCATCTATGTTTGTGCTCGCTCATCTTTAATCTATGTATTAGGTTATATCCTTGAGCTATTGCTTTCCAATTTACCCATGCTAGGACACAACACTTGAACCAACTATTGAATCAAATTGGCACTACAGAGGCAAACCATTATTTATCAGTGATCAAAATCAACCCTATTAGGGCAAAATTGTTTTATCACGATCAAATTTGCTCTCATGAAGTGCATTATTATTTCTTCTCTCTTTGGAGACAATGTTTCTCCTTTTCTTTTAATTCCAAGATCTATGAACTTTTGCCCTCATTCTGGCAATTTTTTAATGTGCAACTTGTCTCATGATTTCTTAGTTCCGAAGAGGGCAACTTACACCTTAGCTTTGGGTGTGTTCAAAGTGTGTCACTTCTATTTTTGGATTGTATCATTTTCATTCCCTCCATTTTTGGTTTCCATTATATTTTAATTATATTTTGATCATTAATGGAATCAACACATGCAAGCATTATTTCATCTAGATTTAATCTATTACATGAATTAATCTCACTTCCTCTCTCTTTTCGAGAGTTCATTCTTCTCTTTCATCCTAGTATGTCCTCTCGAGGGGGCATAATCATGGGTCATTTCCAAATTATTTTGGACAGCTCTTTTATTTGAAAAAACATTGTTTCACTTTAATGTCTCGCTACGCCTTCTCAAATAGGGTCAAAATATAGACATCCAATACCTAACACCATTTGTGTTGAAATTGTCAATGAAACTCGAATTGCACTCAAATACACAATTTAAGCCAAAATCACTTAATTATGTGTTGAATGGTTCAAAATTGTTGTATACAAGTGTTGATTTAGGCTAATGTATCCATAATTAGGGAAATACATTTTATGTGATTTCTAACTTTTCTTACAAATATTTCAAATCAAAATGATGATTTTGCATTTTGGTGCTCTGGATCACTCTTTTCTTCTAATTCATAAACACACGTCATATGCCTATGTTATTTTTTGTCAAAAACATCATAAATGAGATCACGGTCCATATGCATTTAACATCACCTTCCAATTCCTCTCGAATCAAATTATGACCTAGTAATATGACTTTTTGACCATTTTGATTAATTATGCACCAATTTCTAGATAATTGCACTAAAATTGATTAATCTTACTTAGGTAAATTAAACTAAATTATGAGTTTAAGTAAGAATCATATGGAATAAATTGAATATATTTTTATTGCAAATTGATTCTGAATATCTGCACACCTAATGACATGATCAATGGGGTTGCATCCATAAGCCATAAATGTAACAAATATCCAGATTATGATCATCCATGCCTCATTAATGTCTCTTCTTCTCAAATATTTATGAAAATATTATGCAATGTTAGATTAATTCATTGCCACATATATTCATCTTGAGATAGATTCTCATAGTTGATCCTGATCAAATCCAAAATCTTATAAATAAAAAGTCCAAGAGCACTTTCATTAAGCTTAAATTGTGTAAACTTATAATGCATGATTCTCTTCACAATTCATTTATGTAATTTGATAAATACTTTATTTGCAATAGGATAGCTTCATTTGATAGGCATATTAGTGATTTCATATCATGAGCTTAGATTATACATGGTAATTTTGAGATGATGGAGAAGCTTGGCATCTATTATTGACAAAGACAAGGACACCAAATCAATGGGAGAAACATGCTTGGATCCGCTTTTGGATGTTGGAACACTTTTGGGAAGGTAATAGGTATATGTTTTTTCTTTCAAATGTTTTTTATTGTCATTTGCAAACCCCATTGAATAAGTTGTCCTATATTATAAGTTTGTATGCATTCTTTTATGTTTCTCACGACTAATGATTGAACTAATCCTCTTTGTAATCCATCTCTACATTTTGGATTAAAATAGAATTAGTTCAAGCATTAGTCATGAGAAACATAAAAGAATGCAGAAGAAATAACAATCTAGGCCAACCTATTCAACAGGATTTGCAAATGACACTAAGAAGCATTTAAAAGAAAGCACATATACTTATTACCTTCTCAAAAGCATTCCACCATCCAAAAGTGACTCTAAGCATATGTTTCCCCTTGATTTGGTGTTCTTGTCTTTGTCAACAATGGATGCCATGTTTCTCCATCATCTCAAAATCACCATGCATAATCTAAGTTCATGATATAAAATCACTAATATGTCTATCAAATGAAGCTATCCTATTACAAATAAATCATTTCTCAAACTACATAAATGACTTGTGAAGAGAATCTTGCATTATAAGTTTATACAATTTAAGCTTAATGAAATTGGTATTGTCCCTTCTATTTATAGGATTTTGAGTTTATTCATGATCAACCATGATCGTTCATTTCAAGATGAAGATGAGTGGTTGTTAATTAATCTAATATTACATAATTAATACATAAATATTCTCATAAATATTTAAGAGGAAGAGGCATTAATGAGGCATGGGTGCCCATAAATCTGATATTTGTTACATTTAAGGCTTATGGATGCCACCATATTGATCATGTCATTAGATGATGTAGATATTAAGAATCAATTTTCAATAAAGAAATATTCAATTTTTTTCATGAAATTCTTACTTAAGCTCATAATTGGTTTAACTTGCTTAAGTAAGATTAATCAATTTTAGTGCAATTCTTTAAAAATTGGCGCATAATTAATCAAAATGGTCAAAAAGTCATATTATTGGGTTGTAATTTGACTTGAAAGGAATTGGAAGATGATGTTAGATGTGTATAGATCGTGATCTCATTTAAGATGTTGACACAAAATAATATAGGCACGTGATGTGTGCTTACAAATTAGAAGAAAAGAGTGATTCGGAATACCAAAATGTAAAATTGTCATTTTAACTCAAAATGTCTTAAGAAAAGTTAGGAATCACATAAAATGCATTGCCTTTTTGAGATACATTATCCTAAATAGACACTTGTAAATGACAAGTTCGAATCATTTAGCGTGTAATTAAGTGATTTTGGCTTAAATTGTACATTTGAGTGTAATTCAAGTAAGATTGATAATTTTAACATAAATGATGTTAAGAATTGGATGTCTATATTTTACCCCTATTTGAAAAGGCTAGTGAGATATTCAAGGAAAACATCTTTTCAAAGAAAAGAATTGTCCAAAAAATTTAGAAATGACCCATGATGATGCCCTCTCGAGAGGACATATTAGATTGAAAGAAAAGGATGGACTCTCAAAAAGAGAAATAAAGTGAGACTAACCTATGGAACAGATTAAATCCAGACGAGCTGATGCTTACACATATTGATTCCATCAGTGATCAAAATATAACTAGAATATAATGGTCCCCAAAGATAGGGAGAATGGGAAAGACTCAATCCAAAAATAGAAGTGACACTTTGAACACACCTAAAGCTAGGGTGCAAGCTACGCGTTTCAGAATTGATCAATCCTGAGACAAGTTCCACACTAAAATATTGCTAGAATGAGGGCAAAAGTCCACAGATCTTAGAATTAGAAGAAAAGGAGAATTTTGTCTCCAAAAATAGAAGAAATAATAATGTGTTCCATTAGAGTGAATATGATCGTGATAAACAAGTTTACCCCAGTAGGGTTGATTTGTGTAGTTTGATAAATGTTTTATTTTCAATAAAATAACTTTATTTGATAGGCATATTAGTGTAGTTTGATACCCTACCATTTTCTTTACCTTGTTTCTTGGGAGCAACCTTATAGACCATTTTATTTTAGGCATATTTTACCATTATGTTTCATTTGTCTCGCACTATGTGAACTAGATTAACTTGAGGTCCTTCGGGACTATGTAGGCAACGCTTCATTTCTATTGAGGTCAACTTGGTCACCTTCACCAAAAATGTATATATGGATTATAAAGAGGACTAGTTCAAGCATTAGTCATAAGAAACATAAAAGAATGCATAAAAACTAACAATCTAGGTCAACATATTCAATGGGGTTTGCAAATGATAATAGAAGCATTTGAAAGAAAGCACATATACCTATTACCTTCTTAAAATCATTCCACCATCCAAAAGCGGCTCCAAGCATGTTTTTTTCCTTGATTTGGTGTTCTTATCTTTGTCGATAATGGATGCTAAGATTATCCATCATCTCAAGATTACCATGCATAATCTAGGCTCATGATATGAAATCACTAATATGCATATCAAATGAAGTTATCTTATTGCAAATAAAACATTTATCAAACTACACAAATGACTTGTCAAGACTTGCCTTATAATTTTACACAATGTAAGCTTAATGAAAGTGGTCTTGGCCTTTTTATTTATAGGATTTTGGATTTGATCATGATTAACTATGACCGTCTATCTCAAGATGAAGATGTGTGGCCATGAATTAATCTAATATTGCATAATTAATCCATAAATATTTGAAAAGAAGAGGCATTATTGAGGCATAGGTGTCCATAAACTTGATATTTCTTACATTTATAGCTTATGGATGCCACCCCATTGATCATGTCATTAGGTGATGCAGATATTTAGAATCAATTTTCAATAAATAAATATTCAATTTGGTCCATGGAATTCTTACTTAAGCTCATAATTTGGTTTAATTTGTCTAAGTAAGATTAATCAATTTGAGTGCAATTCTCTAAAAATTAGTGCATAATTAATCAAAATGGTCAAAAAACCATATTATTGTGTCATAATTTGACTCGAGAGGAATTAGAAAGTGATGTTAGATGCGTACGAACCGTGATCCCATTTAAGATGTTGCTGACATAAAATAACACAGGGACGTGATGTGTGCTTACGAATTAGAAGAAAAGAGTGAATTGGATCACCAAAATGCGAAATCATCATTTTGACTCAAAATGTTTTAAAAAAAGTTAGGAATCACATAAAATGCATTTCCCTATTTAGGGATACATTAGCTTAAATCAGCACTTGTATACGACAAGTTCGAAACATTCAGCATGTAATTGAGTGATTTTGGCCTAAATTGTGCATTTGAGTACAATTCGAATAAGATTGACAATTTCAAAACAAATAATGTTAGAAATTTGATGTCTATAGATATAACTGAATTATTCACATTAATCAATTTTTATTCTTCTATTTTATCCATTATTCCATTTTCTCCCAATACTAGTTGAACTACATTGTCCTAAAGTCTATTTGGACTATGTAGGTTGCGCTTGGATACATGACGTATATCGGGTCAAGTTGGCCACTTTTTTATTCCAATCATCTCTTTCATCACTTTGTGCATCCTCGTGTGCTTGGTTATTTATGGCTTTTTCAATCATTAGATCATTGCATCTAAGTTTGCACCCATTCACCTTTAATTTATGTAACATGTTATATCTTTGAGTTATGCTCGCTAATCTGCCCTATTAGGACACAACTAATTTATCATGAGCAAATCCACATTACTAAGGAAAATCATTATTCAATTTAGGTCACCAAAATGATTATAATCGTCTTTGGATAAATCATTATTTCAACTCATTTGTCTTACTAGGGCACAAGCATGTACCACTTATTATAATTGTCTTTGGGCAAATCAGTGTCTCAATCTCGATTACTGATTATAACCACATTTTGGAAAATCAATACTTTTAAATTAATGTGTGTAAGCATTATCTCGATTAGATTAATATCACCTATGAGTTAGTTTCATTCTTCTTGCTTCTTTTCATGTTTAAATGGACATTAGATTGAATTTTTGTAAATAATGTAAGTTAAACTTAGAAATCACCGGAATGATTTGATTCATCAACACACATTATGTGTATATTCTAAACCATGTCAATGTATCCCTAACAAGGGCAATGCACTACACACAATTATCATCTTCCTCTAATTCATCTCTAGTCAAGTTGCAACCTAGCAAATTGACATTTTCAACCATGTGTGAAGGACTTGTCAAAATTTAAAAATGGGAATTAACTTGATCAAGATTGCTTAATTGGTTAACCTTAATTAAATGTATAGATGAAAATCCCATCGCTAATTAATTATTGAATTTTTATTTCTATAAATTCATAAATCTAGATTAATGACATCATCATGACATCACACAAACATTTAAAAAGATGTCACCATCATAACATCATTTTTTGTGAGTTATCAAGCACTCACAAACTATCAAACAAATATATGTATTTGTGATCCATGCTTATTAATTGAAAATCTTAATTGCTTGTCCCCTCTTTAACTCAACTCAATCAGGGTTAGTCTAAACTCAACCATGGTTAAAATAAACTTAATTGCACTTGGGTTAGAGTTAGTTTGAAAGGCTATAGATACAAGGTGTAGACACTAGAAAACTACACACTTGCAGTTTTATGTGTTTGAATGCCTCAGGACCACCTTAAATCCTCCTAAAACCTTTCTAACCCCTTCTGCCACCCTCCTAACTTAACCAAGGTCCCTATTCTACCCATTTCTATTCAAAAAGTATTATTTGAAAAGACCATTCAAAAATAGTTTTTGAAATCACTATTCACAAAACACTATTCACCTTCACTATTCACTATAGGACCCACTTTCACTATTCATGATGACATTACATATGACATGGAAAGTGACATGGAAAATGACATGGCATGTGACATAGCATGTAACATGACATATGACATGACAAATGACATGGCAAAATGATGTGGCAAAGTGACATGGCTTGGTACCCCACCTTTAGCCCTTTTTTCCAAGATGTTTAATGACCTCATTTAAGCATCACAAGGGTTCCCACTTGAAATGGGTCGAATTTCTCCTCAAGGATAAGTCATTTGACTTGGTTTTGCATTTTCACTTGAAAATAGCCTTCAAAATTGACTTACCTGCCCCTTTCACACCTTGAGAAAGACAAAGAGCTCCCATTTTGGACTTCTTAGCCCCAATAAGAGACTTATCAGTGCAAATTGAAATATTCACCCACCTCACCTTGACTCACCCATGCTCCTTGAAAAATGGTGCCATTTTTGGTGGGAGAACTCTTAAAAGTCATAAATGAGGACAAATAAGGGTGTAACAAAGTTTTAGGTCTCATTTTCAAACCATGTGCACAATTTTTTTTAAACTTGGACTTGCATGCAAGGTAGGGAGACTTGACAACCCCCATAGGAATTTTCCACCAACCCCATCTTTGACCTTGAGGAAAAATATGCCATACTTTCAAGATGCCCTCTTTTCGCATGTTTCCTCACAAAAAAACTACAAATACCCCCCCTCTCCTTCACCCAAGGGAGACGTTGAAAAGTTAGAGTATTGCTGCCCAAATTTTATTATTGGTGTTCATCCATTTCAAGGAGGTCATTACTCTTCTACATCTTAAAGGGAAATAATTCAAAGTAATGAAGCTCTGTCAAAATTGCCTCAAGACATTTTCATCAACAATCTTCAACAAACCATCTTCATCAATAAGCATCTACAAACATTAAGGTAATCTTTTATTTTGTTATTTTAATTTTGTTATTTATTTCCTTTTGGCCTCCCTTCCCGTAACCGTTTCACTTCATTCACCATTCTTGTCTTCATCCCTTCCTCATCTTACCATTTACCCTTTTACCCCTTACCCCATTTTGCCTCTTTGTCATATTCCTCACTTGACCTCTTTCACCTCTTTGCCACACTCGACATATTCTCTTTTTTGACTCATCTATCCATTTACCCTTTTGTCTATTTAAAACCTTGATTATTTACCCAACCCTACAAAATAATCCTTTTGATCCTGACCATTTTATCCAAACCCCAAAACTATGGCCTTGCCTTGACTAATTTTAGCATGTGCTAGATTTAGTCATTTTTCTTTGAATAAGTATTTCATTTCTTTTTGTAATTAGCATTTAGTTTATCATTAATTTAAATGCAATTGCCTTTCTTTTATTTTATCATCTTCATTTTTTATTAGGGGAGTGGATTGACTGCCATCCAAGAAAGCTTTAGCTTCTTGGATCTAGCATAGGCTAGGTAGTCCACCTTGCATCTTTGTCTAACCAGCAAGCTTGTGGTAGTGTTGTCTTATTGCAGGTATTCCTTCCAAGACAAAAAAGACTTCTCTCTTCGTCTGGTCATTAATGAGCACATGTTTACCAAGTATACACCCTTCATCTTGTGTTTATATCTTTTCTCATTAATAACTACGAAAAACTGAAAATTTTCAAAAACATTTTGGCATGCCCAGTGGGACCTAGCATCATCTAGGCGCCCTTTTAATCCAATTTTTCATAGTTTGCATTTGCATGCTCTTCTTTATTTTATGCTCATGAAATCTAAAATCTAAAATTTCCTTTGGCATAAAGTACATATTTATGTTATTTTATGTTTATCAAATAAAATTTGAAATCCAAAATTTATTTTAGCATAAAGTAATCATTTGCATTATTTTATGTTCATCAAATAAAATAAATCCTTCCATTCTTATATTCTCATCAATTTGGAATCTGAAAATGTTTTTGGCATAAAATAAACATTTGCATTATTCTATGCTCATTCAAAGACATCGAAATTTTTCTTTCGTTTAAAATCAAGTGCATTCATGTTTTGCTTGTTTAATTAGCTCATGTAGCTTTAATTAAACATGTAAACTAATCATAGACTCACTTTTCTTCTTCACACACAAACCAAACCACTTTCATAATCAACACACCAAAATAATACTTGAGACAAGGTCCGACTTGGATTTCATCACCAAGCGGCAACCTTACCCCTACCTAGTTTTCATACTCGGATTTAATCACCGAGGGGTTAACCAACTTTATTATCTAACAGAGCATAAACTCTGAACAAACGGTATATTTTAGCTAAGCGGCCCGACTCGGCTTCGGGTTCGTGAAGTGTGGGGAGCAAGTCCTCAGTACCAGGCCATGTACTTGGTTCAGTGCAAAATTGACTCTTGAGTGCCTAAACATCTTGAAACTAAACTTAAATGGCTTTTTTTAGAACATTTTTAAGCCAATTCCCTTCATACTCATTTAAAGCTTAAGCCAACAAGAGATAATTAAAACTCCAGGGCTTAACATTCTCTAGAGCGTGTTGATTTCTTTTGATTTCTTTTTTTTTTCAACTGCTTCTTGTTTGAGGTGCGAGGTTCAACTTCCTCTCTTTAGTTTCTCACATGGTCTTAACCCAACTACAAGCGAGAAACCAAACCTACCTACCCCCACCTCCTTCCTCATCTTTACCCATGGAGTATGTCTCAGACGTTGAGGCAACAGCTCGTGATTCTCCTCATATGTCTCATTCACCTAATAGACCCTTGATGGCCCCTGAAGGGGATGCTAACTTAACCGCCTGTCTAGATAATAACCCGACGACCTTGCAGCATTAGCTTGCCACCTTGGCCTTTCACGCCCCAACCTCTTCCATCCCTCTCTTGAATCTACCTTATGGCATGCCGCACCACCTCATGGTGGGTGTCACCTCTACCCAACCTTTCGTTTCTCACGCTTCTTCCTCAACTCATGGCCCTTCAGCAGATCAAATCCAATCGAATGTCCCGATCACCGCTCAAGCACCCTCGACCCTGACTGACTCATCTCACATGAAGGTGAGTGTGCCCCTTCCCACTAATACCCTACCAACTGCGGGTCAAACTTCCACCACTCATTCCTCTTCCCCTCTTACTGCTATCCAACCAGCTAATACCCCTCTTCAAAACCTGGTGCTTTTGATAACCCAAACACTTCCTCCCATCCAAACTCGGGTAACCTCTCAAACCCAACCCTTTCATATATCCATTCCCCCAACCACAAATGTTCCCCAACAAATAGCTTCACCTCTTATCAATACGTGGCTAACCCACAAAGCCATATATCTCCCCCTACCTCTTCATTCATACCCACAAGTTCTTATGGGGTACCCCCTCAACAAGCATCAACCTCTTACCACCATATTCCTTCTTCTCAACCATCATATCGGTTTATCAATTCTACCATTCCCCCAACCCAACTCCAAATTGACTTGGTCAAGATGTTAATCGACAAAGTTGACAATCTTGAATCTTCATTTTCAGGATTCAACAACCTCCTTTCCTATGACCAAATATGTAACGAACCCATCCACCCATCCGTTCCAATCCATGCCTACCCTCCCCAATGGGAACTCCCAAAATTTACTAAGTTCCAAAATAAGGACCCGCAGCAACATCTTAGGGCATTCCGACACTCGTGTTCCCTAATTTCCCATGGCGAATCCTTACTTCTCTGCACATTCCCCACCTCTCTAGCATGACCGACCTTAGATTGGTATAGTGCCTTGCCTAAGCATGCTATCGTCTCCTTCGCTCAACTAGCCAAAAATTTCTTCGAACACTTTTCAATCAATATCTCCAAGAAAGTCTCCATTACCGACCTCTGCTCTATCCGACAATATGAAGATGAGTCTGTTCCCGACTTTGTCGCTCATTGGAGAAGCTTAATAAACCAACTTTCCTTCCCCTTACCTCAACTAGAACTCATAGAGCTTTTTGCTCGAGCATGTTAGGAGCCTCTCCATCTAACCCTCCATATCCTAATCCATAAGCAATATCCATCAAGAAATATATCATCAAACAACTCCACCAAACTCCAACAAAGATAAGCTTTTATGAGTTAATCTTGACTTCTCCCCATCACAGCCAAGCACTCATAGAAACCGTACAATTCATCGAGGTCGAACCTAATGACCCTGAACCTCTCGCTGCCTTTGTTGGTGCCCTTCAAACTTCCAACCTTGTCACCTTCAAAAATACCAAAATACCTTCTGCCTATTTAGAGGATCCCAATCCCCCACTCTTCATTACTGTATACATCAATCAAACCCACATCAAAAGAGAGATGATTGATGAAGGAGCTAGCATCAATATTATCTTCTCCCACGCTTATGACTAACTACAGTTACGTACAAACATCATGTCCGAAAGCTCAGTAGTCCTCTGTTCTTTCAACAATACCATGGTTACTACCTTGGGTACAGTTGTCCTCCATATCCGTGTAGGACCTTAAACTGTTCATGAATTTTTCTATGTTGTAGAAGGAGAATTCCAATACAACGTATTACTCGGATGTCCTTGGATTCATGCCATGGGTTGTGTTTCTTCCACCTTACATAGTTGTGTCAAGTTTAAACATAAAGGACAGGTTGTGACGATCCAAGCCGACCCTAATCCTTTCGTGTCTTGCAACATGACATATCAACCTCATGATGTCCTTCCTCCATCCACCTCACAAACCTTTGCTAGCAACACAACCTCACCAACCAAAACCAATAACATCCCTACACCTATTGTTGATGAGGCTTCCATTAGCTCATCTATCCCCTCTTCCCAGATTCCCGTAAAAGAACTTGTGACAACCACATTCCAATGCCTTTCCTTTGGGGAATATAGACTATTGGCCTTGGATACCTTCCCTACTCCCCAAGAATATGGGAACCTCAGATATGACCCTTCCTACGAGCCTAACATTGGAACCATTGTCCCTTTTGGGCTCCCAAACAATAAAATGAATTTTGTTTATGGGGGCCTTAATCGACCACTTCTAGCTCCTACCACTACCTCATCCACCCGACCATTCACCCCAAACTATTCCTACCTTAGCAAACTTGAATTTTCTAAATTATATCTCCATAGGTGTGCTTGGAAAGGATTTGGCTTTGGTCGCTATGAATAAGGACCTCATGAGTTACCCTATGTCAAAACTATGAAACCTCATGAGTCATTTGGCCTGGGGTATAAACCACCTGAAGAATCCACCAAATCAACCAAACACATTGCCACCATAGAGGAAGATAGCTCATCCTCACCAACCCAACCGCTTTCCCCACCTGAAGAGCCTGAAATCATCCCCCCTAACTTTTTTTATCAATACTGTCAACCTCGGCCCCTTGATTTATCGCGAAGGTGGCCAAACCAAAACCATTCCCCTCATCCATCTTGAAATGGTCGAAAAGGATTCTCCTACCATTAATACCATTCATCATCAGGATGATGACTCTGTTCTCACCTTCCTTGGTGCGAGAGATTATTCCGTCCATAAATTTCTTCCTCTAGAGAACCAAACCATGTTAATGAATCTACCACCAATATCAACTTGGGCACCCCAGACAAACCCCACATCATCAAGTTAGGTCAATCACTAAATACTGAAGAACTTCAGGACTTCTCTTCTTTCCTTTGAGACCGCAACATAGTATTTTCTTGGTCTTATAGTGATATATCTGGGATTAACCTCACCATTGCTACTCATAACATAGTCATTCATCATGATGCCAAACCTGTCAAGCAGAAGCTTCGACACATGCATCCTCACATAACCCTTCTTATCAAAGAAGAGCTTCAGCGTATTCTATCGATAAACTTCATTCAACCCATTGACTATCCCCAATGGGTTTCTAATATAGTTCCCATCACCAAATCCACAGGGGGACTTCGCCTTTGCATTGACTTTTATGACCTTAACCTTGCTTGTCCAAAAGATGACTTCCCTTTGCCTAGCACCGATCAACTTGTTGATATTACAACAGGCAATGAGATGTTATCTCTGATGGATGGGCTTTCGGGTTACAATTAAATCTCAATTGCTCCAGAAGATCATCATAAAACTACCTTCACCACCCCATGGGAAACTTTTTGCTATAAGGTCATGCATTTCGGACTTAAAAACGCTAGTGCCACCTACCAACAAGCCATGACCTACATCTTTCATGACCTCATCCACACCATTGTAGAAGATTATGTCGATGATCCCTTGAGAAAATCCAAATCTCATAAAAATAATCTTCAAATTCTCAACATCATCTTCGAATGCCTAATCCGTTTCCAAGTCAGACTCAATCCCAAGAAACATGTTTTTGGAATCCTTTAGGGAAATCTTCTTGGCTTTATCGTCTCTCTTTGAGGAATTGAAGTAGACCCTGCCAAGGTCAAAGCAATATTGGAGATGCCTCCTCCTACCAACCTTAAGCAACTCCGTAGCCTACAAGGAAAACTCCAATCCATTCGATGTTTCATTTCACAATTATCAAATAGATGTCACCCTTTTCACCATCTCTTTAATAAGGATACCTCGTTTTAGTGGATCAAGGACTGCCAACAAGCCTTTGATTCCCTTAAGGAATACCTTCTCTCTCCACCAGTTTTTATTCCCCACAAAGATGACCACCCCTTTTACCTATATATTTTGCCACTGATCATTCCCTAGAGGCAATGTTGGCTCATCGAGATGAACAACACAAAGAGCAAGTTGTATACTACATTAGTTGCATACTTGTAGAGAGACTCGATATACCCATACCGAGAAGCTTTGCTTAGCTTTAACATTCGTAGCCACCAAACTCTGCCACTACCTTCTTAACCACAAAACCTGTGTCATAACTAATACCGATCCACTTAAATACATGCACTCCAAACCATACCAAAACCAACATATGGCTAAGTGGCTCATGCTCCTAGCTGAATTCGACCTTGAATTCCTCTAGCAGAAGTCAATTAAGAGGTAGGTCATCACTAACCGATTAGCTAAAGCTCCTTTACCCAATGACCAAACACCTCCTCTTGCCTTTCCAGATGAGTCCATCGCGACCATATTTCAAGCAGATGGCATAACCTTTCAAATGACCATGTTCTTTGATGGCTCAAAGTATCAGAAAGGAGGTGGTGTTGGAGTTATTCTCATCCCTATCGATGGCAAACCCCTTCCACTCTCCTTCAAACTTGACTTTGAATACACCAATAATATGGCTGAGTATGAAGCCCTCGTGATAGGTCTCCAAACTGATCTAGCCTTAGGAATTAAGATAATCCATATCTTTGGTGATTCCCAACTCGTAGTCAACCAAGTCAATAGATCTTATCAATGTAAGAATGATGTTTTGCAAAAATATAAACTTTTAGTTGACAAACTCTTAGCATCATTTGAACATTACCTAATCCAATTTATTCCTCGCTCTACCAATAAATTTGCTCATACATAAGCTTGCCTTGCTTCCCAGATCCCTTCTCAACGTTCCAATTCCAAAATCTTTGTCACCATTCACCATTTTGCCACACCTTCTTACAACCATTTCGACCCCCTTACCATTTGTAATGTGGAGAAATCCCCATCCGACATTTGGTATGGCCAAAATTTTAACTACCTCCACCTAGGCATCGTTCCTCCTAACCTCTCTCAGAATGTCCAAAGAAACTTTGTTCAGAGTACCTCTCGTTACACCATACTAGGGGGAATCCTTTACAAATGCAATTTTGACGGTCTCCTCCTTCGTTTCTTATGCAATCATGAAGCTTCCCATGCCATCAAAGAAACACATGATGGGATCAATAGGGGACACTTTAGCGGCCTAAAGTTCGCTAAATGTATCCTTCACCTTGGCTATTACTGGCCCACCCTCAACCAAGATTGTTGTGATTATGTAAAAAAGTGTGTTAAATGCCAACAACACACTAATTTACATCACGCACCAACCAATAGTCTCCAAGTATCTCAAGACTTTTGGCCTTTCTCCCAATGGGGGCTTGATCTCATTAGGGACATTAGCCCCCATTCTTCACAGTGACATAGCTTCATCATCACTGCCATTGAGTACTTCAAGTGGGTGGAAGTTATCCCTCTCATCTCGATCAAAGTGGAAAGGATCATGGATTTCATCAATCATCATATCATTTGTCGCTTCAGTGTCTCTCATAAAATCATCACCGATAATGGCAAATCCTTTAAGAACGAGCAAGTTCAAATCCTATGTGATGCATTTGGGATCTAGTTGAGTTTTTCTTCGCCATACCACCCTCAAGGCAATGGTCAGATGCAAGCTTCCAACAAAATCCTTAACAAAATGCTCACTAAGATAGTTAGTGCTTCGGGTCGGGATTGGTACTTGCACATCATGGTCACTTTATGGGCCTATCGCACTAGCATTCGAACCTATACGAGTGCAACCCCTTTCTCTCTTGTCTTTGAAGTAGAGGCAGTCTTACCCCTTGCAGTCCAAATCCCCTCTCTTCACATCTCTTTGCAAAATATCATTTCTAAAGAGGACTTTCGTCAGCATCGTTTAGCTCAGCTTGAGCTCCTTGATGAGCACCACTTATCAGCCCTCGCCCACCTCCGCATCTATCAAGAGCGTATCACCCGTGCTTATAACAAGCACCTCAAACCTCAAGACTTCAATATTGGAGACCTCGTCCTAAAGGAAAACCAACATGTAACCAACATAGATAAAAGTAAACGGGGCAAGTTTGTTTTCAATTGGCTCAAACCATACATCATCTCCCACAAGTACGGATCAGGTGCTTATTATTTGTCCTCCCTTGAAGGCAAACCAAAACCTGAGCCTCTCAGTGCTTTGCATTTGCATCAATTATTTTGCTAAAACATGAATCTACTAACTTAAGCTCATCCCTTGATTATGAGATATTTACCTTTCACATTCCTCTTCTCCTTTCTGAGAACAACCGAATACAACATAGAACCGTGTGATTAACCGTCATAGTCATGATCCAATCCTAAGTATGGGTACCCCATGTCTACCCATGCATGGTTCTCATGGATACTTCCCATCTTTAACACGATGGGATCCCATGGTCGTTGTTTCTCAATTCCCCTCCTTTCACGAACCTTCTTGTGTTCAAGTTTCATCCTTATAAAGGGGAAGCCCCCGAACCTAATTAGACTAGTTCATGTCCATAAATATCAAAATTATTCTACAAATACAAAATATTATCTGGGTCACACTCTTTGGCATCGCACACTGCTCCCTCGAAGGACAGTTGCCCCAAAATCAAAATCAAAAAATTGCTTCAAAATTAAAAGTAGACTGCTCCCTCAAAGGACAACTACCGAAAACAAATTCAAATTTGCTTAAAACAAAAAAAATAGATTGCTCCCTTGAAATAAAGCTATTACAAGCATTAAAAACAAATCCCATTAACTTAGACCACTCCCTCGCAGGATGGCTAAGTCATCTTTGACAAAAATAGAAAGCAATACATTGGAAGCTTGTCGCATCGATCAGCGTCCCAAATAATAAAACTCAAAAAGACCCATTTTCAACCATAATCAGCTTGCAAGCAATATAATCAGATAGAAGCCGCAATTGGCTTCTACATGTAGACTTCTCGCATCGATCAATCTACACTTATCATAAGACATGGACTAGTCTGTTACAATTTGGTGGTCACCTATAAAAGGCGCAAACTGACCCACATAAGGTTACCATTCACATTTTCCTTCTTTCTCACTACGCCTATTACCCGTATTTCCCTTCTTCCTCTTGATCAAGGGATTGTGAGCTTACTTGACGCCAGGCGATCAAGAAACTTGGTTTATCCACAAACACACGCTAATGCGAAGCATTTGCAAGGCTTGTGTTCATTAAGTCTATATCACTTTTGGGTTTTGTTTTCGATCCTTGCCAACGATGAAACATCAGGCCCCATTCTTTATCTCTCAAATGTGTGGTTAAATGTTTTTTTTATCAATTCTAACCATTTTCCATCATTTTCGTCATTATGTTCATCCAACCTCAAAATGAATAAATCACATAAGGCAATTTGTACATGTTTACAAACAAACTTTACAATATCTTTTATTTATTTATTTAAGGTGCGAGAAATCACATGACTTTTACAAAGCTATCTAACTATCTGCACCTCATCCTCCTTGCTTTGCATTTGGATGATTCTAGGATTATAGGCATCCCTCCTGCTTTATTACTTCCAGAGCTACCCTCAACAATATTTGCTATCTTTGTAGCCGCTAAAGGGCATCCTTTGTTCTCTCTCACGTCCATCCTCATAGGGCGACAATCACGCTCCACTCTAAGTCTTTCATTTTGCTCACCCAGTGCCCTTACTACATAGCCCTCATCTGGTTGTTTAGCACGCAAAGGCACCATCTATTGTTGCCTTCGCATGCATCCCCTCAGGTAGTTTGGATTCCCTCCATAAACGCACCGCATAGCATGGCTTCCGACCTCGCACCGAGCACAGTACATTTCTCACCTACTCCGTCATTGAGGAGGTAGTAGTTCCAGCTCCAACTCAGGTCGTGGATGTCTCATCTCTTCTTGATGGTTTAGCAGCACTTCTATTATCACCATCATGTGTTGAAGCATCTGGTAGATCCGAACATTCACCATGTTAATTATTTTAAGACATGGAGGTTACCCTTCCTCTCCACCGTTCCTCCTATTGTTCGCCATTTGCAGCTCCCTTCGTTCTGAGTGACCTATACGGCCAAGCAATTAGCGATGCATCCTCATCCCCAGAGCCTCACTTTAACACAACCATTTGATCGTCCTTTCTCTCCAGCACGATTATCCACTCCATCAAGGTGAGCATCTTATGACATCATTCATTCCTTTACACAATGTCTTTTAGTGTAATGCAAGCGTGTCCACCAACCTTTCACGTAGCCACGTAATTTTTGATCCAATCAATCATCTTGTGGCATCGCTATGGGCCCATAGTTCAATCACCTCTTTTCGACGATTGTTATCGTTGGCATGGTAATCTTTTCTTTTGTGATGGTTGTTGGATCTTCCTCAGTAGACATGCAACCATCTTGTCTAGTTGCATGCTCCATATCCCTTAGCACATATTGCCTAATCAAAGGGCCTCTAGCGATTATCATTTTAAGAACAGAGGATGCATACAAGGACACCTTCTGTCCAGCCCATCAATGCAGCCCCTGAGCAAGACATAGACTATCCTCTGCCACTCACCACACTCCTGGTTTTCTAATTCAGAATCTGCCTAGCCATCAAAGAAATTCTTTGCACACCATTTTTCATCTACAGCGAATAAAACTTGGCTCGTAGCGGTGATGACTGTTTGTTTTTGTGATTATGTAGATCCTGGTAGAAAACCATCTCCTAAAACTTAGCTCGTAGCGATAACTACTACCACTTTGCTTGTAACCTCACATAACTTCATCCGGTGTAACATCATAACAAAGAGACCTCTTCTTTGGATTAGTTTCATTGAAGGTCATTTGTGTTACTAGGCCTGGTATTCCCTTCTTATTTACTCTACCTTACCCATCCACGCCTCTCATCCTACTAAATGTGGGATCAGGTAACTATTTACCAACCTACCCCATTCACTTTCACCATAACCCAACACCTCTATGCTACAAAACCCTCCGCCATTCGCCAAAACCAACCCATGTGGTTCATCCAATTGGGGCAACCCACTTGGACACCACTCACCCATCCCCTGTTTGAAACTAAATTGGTCTGATGTCCACAGACTATGTAGGCATCGCTTACGAGCATCTCGGCCACTAACATTTCCCTTTCCTTCCCTTCACCATCAAACATGAGCAAACCAAAACCAACCTTAACCATTTTTGACCTCTTGCCAATTTTGCATCCAACCAACCTGACCTGAACTTCATGGTCTTTAAAATCAAAGCATCCCATTTGTAAGCCACCGGCGATCCTTTTAATCAAACTACATTGGCTTGATGTCCTTTTTGACTATCTAGGCATTGATCATAGGTAGCTCGACCACTAACAACTAACTCCCCATTTTATAACTAATTTTCATCGTTACTCATGCCCCTCACCTAGGGCATCCTAAACCAAGACTGCCTTGAACATTATTTCGTGACGCCCTTGGGTTCTAATGCCACCCATCTTGTCTACTATTTTTTTTCCAGCTTGTCAATCTCTTTAATCACTTTTCCATCTTGTCAATCCCTTTTAACACAAGGATTGATAGCTTTCCCAATTCCCCACTCTTCTCTCTTGTCTAGCCATCATCTCCTTTGTTTTGTTGGCCTCCTTATCGCCTTCCCGCACTTTTGCTCTGTTACTTGCACCCCAGACCGTGTTGCATCCTCTTTGTCTCCCTACCTGCTCTTCGCCGCCTTAGCCAGGCATGTCTGTCATTCCCCTTCTCCATCTGATTTGTGTCCAAACACTCTCAGCATTCACCCACTTCCTTTTATTCCTTTTCATTTTCTCACCGATTTCGCCTCGTCCTAAATGTCTTCCTTGTTGACTACCTCCCTTGTTCTCATTACATCCTCCACTTCATTCCTCCTTATCCCACCATTTTCTCTTTCTGTTAGCCTTTTTCTTTCCTCCTCCTCTAGCCCCACTCTAGGTATTTATCTTGGAGAAGCCTTCCATAATTGTCTTTTTCTTCTTATCTCTAATTCCCCTTTGCTCTCCATCGCAGTACTTACTTATCTTTTGCATCTGTAGGAGTATATGTGCTTTGTATCCCCACTTCAATTCTTCCTTCTTGTCATCCCTGATTTCCATCCCTTGTCTTCATCTCATTCTTTCACCCCTTACGTTTCCCTTTTCTTTCTCTCTCATTTTCATCACCAAATCTTTCTTCCGATCTTTTTAGACATGAGGGCTGACATGAAACACAAGAAGTTTCTTCAAGAAGCGTGGAAGGAACTTGCAAAGGATCAGCTTCATTCACAACTTCACACTCCTTATCAACCAAACTTATGTCCTCCTTCTTTCCCCATGATTCCACTATCTTACTCTAGCTTAGGGTATTGGGATTATGAGTCTCTTTTTAAGGTGGTGGGGATGCAATGTGAGAGGACAATGAGGGCTTGAATTCCACTTTCTTTGTTGTTAATATGGGCTGGTTCATATGCATATTTTCCAAATCAATCTGCCTATCAAGGTTAGCTTCAAACAAAAGGTTTTTCTTCTCAACTTTCTCTTCCAACTGATTGGGAAAAGGATGACTTTGATATCCTTGATTGGGCTCATGAGTAGGGATCAAATATGGCTGATAGAAAAATTGGGGAAGTGGATATGAAGGTTGATAGGTTTGATGAGGTTGCATTTCATGAACTCCTAGCCTATCCTCTAAGGAAGAAACTAGGACACTCACATCAAGCATCTCACTTGTGAGTCTTTGCCAATTGGCTCTCTCAATAGATACCCACTCTCTTTTGACGAACTCTAATGCATCTCTCACCTTATGAATAATATGTTTAGGAACCTCTTGACCACATCCTCTTAGAGTATCAAGCTCCAACATGTACCTCTCATAACCCAAAAGAGTCTTCTTGAAGGTGGAAATAGATTGACTTAAGAAGTGGCTAGGTTGACTAGGAGCAAGACATGGAGACCGCTGATTGTAGGGCTGGTACACTTCATGACAAGGCTGATTAATAACGTGTTCATATTGATAGGAAATGATACAAGCTTAAAAAGTCTCGCCAACTTGTGTAAAATAGTGCTCAACATCAAAATTAAGCATGAAACTTCATTAAAAGCAAAAACACAAAGTAAAATGGTACAAAAAATCTTCAAAGGATAACTTGGCCTACTTGACCAGTTGATATATCTTCGGAGTCGCCATTGATGCTTGGATAGATGACTCTAAATGCTAATTGTTGAGAGACAACGCCAAAAATCTTTCAACTTCTTGGACCAAGAGTCCCACCGAACATGTCAAAAACTATTGTCACTTGGATTTGCACCCTTTGAGGAGATGGCAAAGCTCTCCTCATCCAAGTGGCATAATGAAAACACTTCTAAGCTTGTGCACAGCCTAAGGATGAAGTAAAACTCTAGATAGAGCTAGCTCCCTTGATGTACCACTTTGAATCACAACTACAACTAAACTTGAGGGGTGAAAAAGGGGAGAGATAATTGAAAACAAACTATCCTAAGGGAGGTGATAAACCAAATAGATTGATGACTTCCAACCATATGCATGTTATGTTTGAAATCAAGGGACAAATTGAACATACACTTCCCCAATCTTTATCTTCTCATATCAATGTTACATTTTGAGGCTATGGATTAATGTGCAAAGCTAGGAGGACTAGACAAGAGGCCTATGAGGGCCCTAATGAATAGACTAAATCGCTCAATCCTTGACATCTTGTGGAAAACTTCACATGCCCTGCAAGAAGAAGCTTTCCAATTGCACATAGATGATATAATGAAAACAATCATGCTAAGGAAACAAGAGTTATCAATTATGCAAAATCAAATATTCCAAAATAACACACTAAAAACAGTCATGGAAGAGGTAAAGATTAGTAGTATTATTGATCAAAAGGTATACAAATGAGTAGGGCTTCGCCATACTCAGGTGGAGCATCCATTACAATGACAAAATAACTAGTTCTTATAGAACTTGAGAGAGAGAGAGAGAAGAAGAGAGAAGTCCAAGGGTCACAAAGACATTTGTCAAGCTGAGAGAATCATTGTGCATAAGAGAAGGATGTGGGATGAACCATGCAATTTCAAGAATCCCAAGTGTCTATCCAAGTCATCAAACTCTTGTAAAGTGGCATAAGATTCCTCAAAACTGGTTAAGAAAATTGCACTCATGATTGACCCCATTTAAACACCTCATAACTGATTAGGACCAGGTCCAATGATTGAAATGAAGGGTAAGGGTCTCAGGTATGCCTCTCCATGTATTGGTTGCAATCCTAGTCATCTGGAATCATCCCAAACTGAGCTATCACCATTTATTGTCTAAAAAAACTCCTCTTTCATGCACCCTGCACACTTGACTTTAACATTGGCATTATCTACTCATGCAAATCTATGGAAGGGGGTGGATGACACCTTTAAAGACCCTCCATAGCCTTAGAAGCATCAAGGACACCTTAAAATCACTTCCACTTAGAGTTTTAACACTTCTCACTAGCTTGTCCGATAGGCCAGTTTTGATTGGTTGAGATGAAGCACTTGGTTTGGACACTTAGGAGTTTTTCCTTGGAATCAAATGGCCATAGGGAGTTAGAAAAAGTGTAAAACTTCCTCCCAAATTTAATTTCACCTTCAGACTCCTCCTATAGCCTGCAAAACACACAAAATGATCAAAAATACCATGTTTTTGTCATTTTCGTACAATTCCGTACAGCCAAAAAGCATGGCAGGGAGCTTGAGTGAGTCCTCTACAAGTTCCAATATTTTCCATGGTCAAACTATGTCATTTGGATAGCTCTCCAAGCTTGTTTTCTTCATCAGGTCCTGGTTGAGGGTTTAATAGGGTTTTAGGTAGTTTTTGGTCTTAAGCTTTGTTCATAAAGCTTTGACATTGGATCTGCCACTAAATTCCACAAACTTGATGCTAAAGGACCCTGCTAACCCCTCCAAATTGCTTTGGTTCCCATGAAAACCCTTAGAGGAGAAATGAACACTTGAAGACACCATATCAAGCTTATCTATACCCCTTTTGCATGTTTGGGCTCATTCTGAGCTAAAATTACCTTTATTATAGGTGAAATTAAGCATAATACAAGTTTAAAGCTGTATATTTCCACCTTCTCAGCGTATTTCAATCATTTGGATGGCTCATCAATAACTAGAAATGAGGTTGGATCTCCAATTGGCCTTAGGCTTGAACCTTGCCTAACAGGTATGCCCACACCTTTGAGGATCTGGGCCCTCCTATAAATATTATCCTCCATTGTGGGATGCTATTCATATTGACCTATATGTGTTTCAACTCACCAAACCACCCTACAGCCTTCCAAGTACTCCCCATCCCTTCTCTTTTCACCAATTAGGCCTAGGTTGGAACCCTGGGGTTTGAATACATATAATTGTCCAACAACTCTTTCTAGTTATTTCTCATCAATATTGGGCCAAATTCATGTTATTTACAGCTCAACACAGGTTACTACATCATGCCCAATCATCAAATGATGTTTCTAAGGCACCCAACACCCATTTAGGTTACATTCTCTCCCTTTTTTACCTCTGTGCAGGCCTAAAAGTGACCTACCTCTGAGACAAAACAAAGGATATGTGCCCTACATTTTCAAGGAAACCATTTACATGAGGGTGTTTCTTGGGTCATGAGGACCCCCTGCACAAAATTTAAGGTTAAAATAACCTCTCTAGCAATCTCAAACATGTAAACCCCAAGGCAAACTTTTATAGCATTGACTGTGTACGGGCTTGAATTGGTTTCAATCCAAAAGTGGCTTTCCTATGGGTTCCTTTGTGCTCCAAGAGATTAAACACAGCTGATGTATCTCTATAAACATGTTTCCATGAATTAGAATTCCCATCTGATACTAGAAGTAGTATTAACCCCCCACTTGGGCTTCTTGGCATAACCCAGGTGTACTAGGCTTGTCTACATCCTTTAAGGTCAAGGTCATTAAGTCATGTTTCAATCACCTTTGAATAGTTTCTCATGTTGGTTTAGATGAGATACAACTCTTTGCACCCTTTTGAAAATTTGAAACAACTCCTTACCTACCCTCCTCTTCTCCCTAGACAAGTTCATTTCTTATCCTACCTTCACTAACTTGCACCCTGTTGTAGGTGTATACAGGGGTTTTGGGACCTGTGTAAGTTTGTTTCTCCTTTGTTTGAAGTTCATGAAGTCACCATGACCTTCATTTAGGTTATCACATGCTTGATCATCAATCCAAACTCCCATTTGGCCCTACCTGTAGTTTGAACTCTCCAAACTGTGTTTTACCTTAGAGGACTAAGAAAACCTTGCCTATAGACTATTATAAGTCAAATGAGCTCATTTAGGCCTTGTTCATAATGTGTAGAGTCTTTAATTGAATCCTTTTGGGTCCCAAAATGTTTGCTTGAACTAGTATCCTCCTTTGAAAGCCTTAAACACCATTCTAGAATCAATTTTAGGTCACTGGTTAGACTTAGATGTTTTGTCTCTAACCCCTGCTTATAGGTGCACTTTGTAGGAACTTAGGCCTTTAATACAATATTTTGAAACTTCATTCAAGCATACATAGTTATTTAACCATGATGAGATTCATTACTTGATGTTTGAACCACACACACACTTAGAAACCTCAACTCATTTCTTACTGCCAACACAATCATACACAGTTGGTTGTAGGTTTTCATTGTCAAATGGGAGGCCATATAAAAGTGTCTATAAGATCAAAACTTCATATACTAACTTCATCTTTTGATCCTCATTTTCCACCAAGTTCACATTATGCTCAAGTTTACAAGAATGACACATCTCAAGTGTGTATAGGAGCTAAACACAGTGGATGAACCTCTCTTAGTGATATTAGGTCATAAGTCTTCATGACAACTATTTAGAACCATTCAAATGTGAAGATATGGTCTAGTTTGTCAACTTTGAAAAAAAAATTGCTCAAACTCAAATATCTGTAGATTATATTATAGGATTCCAATGGGTTTCCAAGAAACTTTGAGCCCTAAAACTATCACCCTCCACCCATCTCCTTGACCTCATCTTTAGCATATCTCCTCATACTAGAGGCTGCAAGATTTACATATTTAGATGATTTAGAACTCTTTGTAGACATGTTGAAAGACATCTACAAGAACCCTTGGACCTCTATTCTCTCAGTTTAGGGACAAGAGACCTGAACATATTTGTTTCACCTTTGGAGCTAACAATTCCCTCTTGTCTATCTACTTAGCATTTCAAACATGTATTCCATGATCTCCTTGACACCTTAGGACTCTACGAAGAGTTTCATTTCATGCTTTAAAACCCCATTCTATGTCTCAATCCCCTGTTTGGGCCACCTGTAGGTGAATATTTGCAAATGCAGGCAATGAATTTAAACTTTGGATAGTGGGCAACAAACATGTTGGTGATTGAATCAAAACTTTTACCAAATGTTCCAATGGACTCCTAAAAATCTTAAAAGATTGAATAAACTCCCAAACACTTCATCCATAGCATAATGTCATCCTGAGAGGCTGCAGATGCACTATTGGATTGCATACAAGTAGTGAGCATAAGTTAGAACACTGTACCAAAGATTTTGCCTTCAAAGGTTGGTTTCTTCTCAATGTGTTCATATGGAGGCCTCAAAATGTTTCAAGGCTCAAAACAAGGTTTTACACCTCCCTTCCAATGTTGGAGTCTTGTTTTATAGCACTTCCAAGCACACAATGAACTGTAGCAGGCAAACTGTGAGTATGTGCATTGTATCACTGCTAACCATGAAACATTGCCTGGATAAAGAGGATGAAAGGTGAAGAGGGGGTAAAGAGAAGCTTGAAATCATCTAAATGACACTAACAAAACCCACTGAAGCCATGAACAAGTATGACAATCTAGAAATGATGAAAATTGTCTGCAACTCAAAAAATTGTACCCTCCTGCAACTTTGAGCTACTTGACTCATCCAAACACCTTGAAATGTGAAACAAAGCATGGGAGACATGAGGAGACATAGTCAACATCATTTGGAACTAATATCAACAAGTGGTTTGTACGAAGCTTCTCAAACCAAGGCAAACCCTGCAGGGTATACAGATTAGCAAGCAGATTTGAAAGATCAATTTCTTAGGAATGGTTCATAAAGCTCAAACCACCATTCCTCTGAAACCAAATATCAAATGGAAGATGATTGAGTGTAGAATACACCCCCAAAAGCATTTTACCTAAACCTTGTTGTGTTGATCATACCAAGTACAAACCTACAGGTCACTTCTGCTTGCCAAAATCAATTAAAAAGGAGCATAATGGTTTTGAATTTAAAATGACACTTCTAGATCATTTCAAATGTGGAACTGAGCATGGGGAAGCTAAAGAGGCATTGTATGATCTTTTTCCATGTGGCACACTTCCCAAGGAGGTCGTAGAAATGCCAAACTCTTTTTTTCTTCAAGAAAACTGCCCTTTTTTGAGGGACCTACCACTTTTCAGTTACAAACGGTTGGTTAAAACCTAAGATGACATATGGGGCATGACATCACCCTTTAGAATCTTCACACTTCTCAATAAATCCGTACAACTCATTAAATGCTCATTTTTTTACCTCAAAGTGACCCAAAATGACTAAAATGACTAAAATAGCTAATGACCAAGGTTAGTACAACATTAACTGACATTAATTAACCTATAAAACACCTTATTACATCTATATTAGACTCCTACAATGCTTAAAAGTCATGTTTTTACCTAGGGCTGCCCTAATTTGATTTAAAAATCAAATTTGGTCAACAATAACATCATGACATCACATAAATATCTTAAATGATGTCACCATCATGACATCATCTTTTGTGAGTTGTCAAGAACTCACAAAATATCAAACAAATATCTAGATTTTTGAGCCATGCTTATTGATGAAAAATATTAATTGTGTGTCCCCTCCTTAACTCAACTAGGGTTAGTTTAAACTCAACCATTGTTAAAATAAACCTAATTGTTCTTGAGTTAGAGTTAGTTTGAAAGGATATAAATACAAGGCTTCATCCATTGTTGAATAATCTCTTTTAGTGTAATGTTATGATGCAAAAATAACTTCAAACACCCTCTTTGTAGTGTTATAATGCTCATTTGTTTAGAGAGAGCCAAGCCCAACATTGCTAAGGTGATAAGGAGAGATGATGCAAGAAGCACCATTACCAAAGATTTTTTGATCACATGATCGAGCACATTCCTCCTTGGCCAACATACAACTCTTGTTCTTAAAGAAGGTAAATCATGGATGTTTTCTTTTCTATTGATATTTACATTTATTGTTCTCTTGTTCCTTGAGCGTCTAGGTTTGAGGTGTTAGTTTTATTAGTGTGTTTTTGTTTGATTTTTATCATACTAACACAATATTAATCTCCCCTCTTTGATTCCTATTGATCACATTCAAAACTTCCTCATCATCCATTCAACCTTTGTTTGGTCCCAAATCCTTAATGGATAAGACTAATAAATGATAATCTTTACACAAAGAAGCTTGGAAAAGAATAAGAAAAGCATGCAAAATCTAAATTTTGAGTTTACCTTGAAAGGGCTATATAGGTAATCTCCACTGCAGACTTTTTGACCTAAATGGAAATAGAGAAAGGTCATGAACGGGACCAGAGGTATCTCTATTAGGGTTATAGATGTTTGTATGGTAGCAGAGCAACATCCCAACCATCTCCCCTCCAAGCCCTCAAGCCATCAATGCCCTAGATGAACCCTGATAACCAATCCAACCTTGGTTGTTTGAATAAAATATGGGATTGAATGGAAAATGAAAATCATTTATTACACACACTAGTGGTCATCTATAGGGTGAAAACCTAGTATGTCACTTGTTATTACAAGATTTTAGTGCCTCATTTTTTCTATTGTGAATAAAAGTCCCTCTTACAATTTGTATTATGTATAAGGAAAGGAGAATAAACTGGTTGGGTTCTAAGTGTTTGTAATCACTTTCCATACAAAATCACCATTTTTTTGGCCAACATGCTCCCTTTTTATTCAAAATGTGGGAACCCTCTAAAAATTCTAGGAACGAGAGATCTAGGAACCTTTCTCTTGTTCTTATTAGTTTGGCCTAGACTTAAATCCTTGAAATATATGTCATCTTGATTTCCCTGAAAAAAAATAGGCCTCGTTCATTTTTATAACTAAGATAAATTGGTTCTTTCATGAAATAAGATGCTAACATTGCATATCTACTTCTGATGGAACTTCCTAGAGTCTCATTCCTTTCCAAGAGTAACATGCCCATCAGCCTACATGGAAAATCAAACTCTTAATGATGGATGAGTAAGGATTAAATGTATTGTGTTTCTTATTCATTTCCTACTTATTCTTTTTTATAGATTTCATAGAGCTTAGGAGAGCTTGGTCGAATGAGAAGATGCCACATCATCAAGTGTCAGAATAGACAGTCCCTGGACCTGTCAAAGATGTCTGAGCCTAAGAGAACCTAATCGAATTAGGAGGTGCCACATTGCTAATTATCAGATGACCAGTCTCGAACCTATCAAAGATGTTAGAGCCTAGGAAAGCCTAATCAAATGATAAAGTGACACATCACCAAGTGTCATAATGGCAATTCCACAAACTTGTCAAATATGTTAGAACCTGGAAGAGCCCAGCTGAATTAGAAGGTACCACATCACTAGTTGTTAGAATGGCTAGTCTCCAAACCAGTCAAAAATGTCAGAGCCTAGGAGATCTCAATTGAATGAGAAGGAACCACGTCACCAAGTGTCAGAATGGCCAGTCCCCAAACCTGTTAGAGATATCAGAGCCTGGAAGATCCTGATCGAATCAAGAGGTACAACATCACTAGTTTTTAGAGTAGCTAGTCCCTAAACCTATCAAAGATGTCAGAGTTTGGGAGAGTCCAACCAAATAAGAAGGTGCCATGTGGCCAAGTGTCAAAGTGGCCAGTCCCTGAACCTATTAGAGATGTCAGATCCCATGATAGCCCAATTGAATCATGAGGCACCATGTTGTCCAATAAGGCAAATGAACTGATGGCCACCTAAGGCCTTGGGAAGGTTAGAATAAGGTATGGATGAGATCGAAGAACCAATCAGGTTGTGTCACATTTCCTTAGGTGACACATCACCCTTCCTAAGGGTATGATATAGAGCACAAAGTTGTGCCTAGGCATTCACCATCTGCATAAGGACTAATAATCAAATGATATGTGTCAGAAAGCAGGAATTAATCGAGAAGCCTCTAAGAGATGTGATTACATGCCTACCACACAGTGAGAATTAATGAAATAGAAAGTTAGGCCTAATTGAATAGTTTTAAAACATCCCATCGCCATGGCGAAGGATCATGGGCTCTAAATTCAACTCTAGATTTAGAAGTAAAGAGAGGAAATCTAATCATCAACTCAAATTTAAATTTGTAACAAGTGAGACACCACAGGTCATTAATACATGGGGTTGTATGCATGCATTTATAAAAGCTTAAGGAAAACTCACCAACATTTACCACTACTACCTTATAGAACACTCCAACTCTTAGTTTTCCAATTCTCATAGAGCACCCCTATATTTCGTGCCTCCTATGCTCAGATCTTACTTATTACCCCTCTATCCTGCTATAATGGTCGCATCCTCTTCAAACCCAAAGGCCAAACTTGAATACTGGGATACCACATTCCTGGCTGCCTTGACTAAATACAAACACTACAATGACTTATTCAAAACAATCAAGCAAGTACCCAAGGACTCGAGCTCCGATGACGACCAATAAGTAGAGTTTGAGGATGCCCTCCGGTCTTACAAGAATTGAAGACTTCACAAAGTCGTTACCAAGCCAAAGGCATTCCCTTACACTGACTTGTTCGGCAACCTCCTTCATACCCCCATCCAAGTGTAGGATGGGGTCCACAAATGGGTGTGTTTACCATATTGTCAATATATTCGGGAATGCTTACAAAGCGTACTACTCCCTCTTGGATTACACCTTCTCGTATGATGCAACAATGGTGATGATTTGGATGGGGACTTACCAAATATATGAAATCCTACACGAATGGGTTGAGAACCTAGATGCTAAATGGGTTAACAAGGAGGACATTAACGTGTACATGGTTTGCACCTTCCAAGAGGAAGTCCGAGTAGGTATGATCATGTTAAATTGATTACTCGGGCTTGGGACTGCTTACATGTCAATGAGTTATGGGTTCCCTTCATTCATATGATCCTCACACACTCCAAAGTTCTAGATATGAGAGGATTGATCAACTTCAAGTTGTTCAATGCCATTACAGACACTCGAGATAAATCCAATTTCTTTACAATGAGCTACCTTGTGGACGCGATCTGTGGGATGTTCCCTTTCAAGCCTTTAGTTTTTCCTATGTGAATTCTCGGGGGATCGACGTCCATGTGGTATTCTACAAGATATATGGCCACCAATTCCAGAACTACATCTAGGACATATGCAAGTATTTATACTCTATGGTCCACCAAGTGATCAATGAAGCCTCGATACCCCAACTATCACAAGTAATAAGGGATTCCATCACCACTATCAGGGACTACTAACTTTACAGAGAGGACACCATGATCCGGATTATGGGTTTCCTCAAAGTTCCCCTCCACCTTCTGTATTTCATCCTAGATCATCTAGTAGAGCAGGAAATCGCCTACTAGATGGTGGAAGGCATCTTTGGCATTTGTACACAATGCTAGCAGAAGACATGCCCACCACTCTCAATGACAATCAAGCACCACATCTATAAGGCCTTCCCTCCAATCCAAAATATGGCAATCAGGGAAGACTCTTTCGCCCTTGCAAGAGACAAGCTTTGGCACTAGGACCCCAAGGGTATAATTAAAGCTCAATTGGCATGGTATTCGTCGTGGATCAATATCAACTATGGTCATCAAGCAAAGGATGATGACGAGCTCTACATGGATGCCACCAATGACCAAGAGGTGTTGTCTTGAATTGTGTCAAAGAAGAATAAGAAAGGAAAGAAGGCTCAGGTAGGCCCATATGATCCCCCTCCAGCTCTTGATCGATCTACAAAGGATCCTGCACCGACTCCTCTCGCTATCTCGAAGAGGATATTGTAGGGCATCCTACCACCTTCTCCTCCTCATGCTCAAGTTCCAGCTTTGCCTCCTACAACATATCCTACTCCTTGTGCCCCAGTGCCTCCACTTCCTCCAGTCACTCCTCGCACCCCACCTCCACCTATGCCTCCTCAACAAACTCTAGTAATTCAACCACAATAGATTCAAACCTATGTTACTTAGGTGCAGTCATCCCAAGTGCAGCCAGCTCAACCACTGACACCTAAACGCTAGGCCACATAGACCTTGAGGTTCGATATGGCTGAAAGTCTGAGGGCAAGCCCAGAGTAAGGATCCCAATAGGCACTAGATCAAGATCCCCCTCTCACACCTCTAGTTTATTCTGTTTTCCTTCCACCCCTCTCTCTTGTCACCTTCTAACTCCTGGTCATGGCACCCAGTAGTTATGTTCCACTCCCACAAGCCCCCAAGTGGTCCCTCCTCTTTTTTACATTGCACACCCTCTATCATTTGCCCAAGTACCTTTGGCCTCGGTCCTCTGGAGTATCCTTTCCTATTCAATCCCCTCTGCCCCATCCATTTCATAGCCTAAGATCTTCTCGATGCCTTCCTTGGGTGTGCCTTCATCAACGAGTGTGGATAAAACTATCAAGAACATATTATCAGTCGCAAAAAACCTCTTAGTGCCCACTCCAATAATCCTAGTGCCTTCCTTAGCAGCTCCAAGTCCCCCACCATCACCCCCTATGTTTCTTGTTATTCTTGTTGGTCTTTCCACTACAACATCTGGAGTTGACTCAGGTAAGAGACTAAACAAAAAGCAAAAGGTAACGCATACTCTAGTTCTGAATTGAAGGCCTTATACTCCAATCCAATATCCTCCACAGGCCTCAATAGTCCCCTCGGCCCCTACCACAACACCTTTATGCCTTGATCCCTAGCCCCCTCTTTCCATTATCAAAAGATCCATGGTATTGGCCTTCAACCAACCTGTCTCTTCCTTTCTATTCAATGACCCTTTCCCAGGGGTAATTCCCCCTCAGGTGCACTTGACCAAGGAATTGTGTCACGCATAAATGTTTCGATGGGCCTCCCTTTTTATTCTTCCTCATTTTGCTCCCATGCCCCCTCTACCTCAATTACTTTCCTCGTTCACTCCATCCACTTCTTCCATCTCCCCTCCACCTCATCCTCTACCCTTCACCACCATTTAAGCCACCCTTCCTACACCTCACGCAACTTAGGTAATGGTAACACAATTGGAGGCCCTAGAAATGGCTGCCCAAGGTGACCTAGATGTGAAATGAAGCTTCAATCAAGCTTCTAAGAGCATAAATAAGACACTGACGTAGAGATTCATCTAGGATGGGAACCTAGTGGTTTGACAAACCCATTAAGATATGTTCTCCCTCACTAAGGTGAGGACTTACACTAGGGAAGAAAGGATGGTTGAGGACCCACTCTCTATTCTCCAAGAAACTCACAATATGTCCGAAAATCTCCTTGAAGAAATGCAATGCTAGCTTAAAACCTTGGAAACCCCAGTAAATAGCACTTTTCCCATCACATAGATTGGGTAGGTAAATAAAACTCTCTTACTACTATTCTTAGTTCTTGGTAAAGTAGTGGAGACTCTGGTTGAGACCAATATGCTTATCCAATAGACCCAGGGTTATTAAGAGAGGATTACCAAGATAGACGGGAAGTGCAAGAAGCTACAAGTGGTGATCACCAAAGGCATGTTTCTGGAGTTGAAACTTATGCCAACCTCAAGTTTGGGGTTGTATCAAACATACATAAGGAACATGAGAGATGTTATGGAGGAGTGATTGGTCATGGATCACACTATAATTGGACCCTTAGAAGAGGGTAAGAAGAAGATATTAACCTACTTCAAGGAGGTTAATATCTATGTGTTATTCCACCTCGATGGCACCCTACTAGACCAAAGAGAATTTGGAGTCCACTTGGGTCAATTTGACTAGGTCATGAGGGAGAAGGACGCTAAAGCAAACCAAGGAAGGAGCCCAAGTGGTGTTGGATCTATCAATGCAGTCCATAGTGAGCACCAACTACGTCTCCAGGGTCCAGGTGTCAATGGAAGCCCCCTTCCAAGTCTACCATAGACTGATGACTCAAACCGAGGTAATCTTCAAGGAGCCCCCAATGAACCTTGCCAAGATGGATAAGGAGTATGACCTCATAGCAATTGTGTTGGAATCTAAAAACACCATATAATAGCAATTAGGATTTAGACCTTCACAGCCACCTTCGTGCATCAAGTAGGTGGTCCCCGTAGATAATTTATAGGTTTTTAGGATTATATTTGCTTTGAATTTTGAATTGCAATTGTAACTAGATTGAGTGGCCATCATGGCCCAAAATAGGATCCTCATGTTATTTGGAGATGAGCGCCATCCTTATTTATATAAGTAAAAATCATATTATAATATAGAGGTGGACTAAAAATTACTTGAAAGTGTTGTCAGATTATAACCAAGATTTCACCTACATTTTCCTTCATCTTTCTAGACTATAATGTGGCCTAGATCAATTATTTTAACATCACAAACTTATTTTAATGAATACAATTCCTATTTTATGTAAAGGGTTTGTTTTGTGTCTCAATTCTCTTTCATCTCCATTCATGAATAATGGTCAGTGCTAAGTTAATTGGATTAATACTTTGCTACTTTATATGTGTTATGGTTATGATGTGCTCAATTATTATAATAATTATGTGAGTTCTCTTGTTTCCCTTTTGTAAGTATTATTAATTTGTGTGTTAATCTACAACTTACCATATGGTGTTTATGTGCAGTTTACTATAAATCCATAGTACTCATCTTTAGTGAGAGCTCCTATTGAAGACATACTCCTGGTTCCTTCAGACTCTTCCCATTGTATGTTCTTGGAGATAGAACTTTAGTGAAAATAAATCTACAATGGTATAATTGTGGCAAAGTCACTTGGTTTAATGATCAATGCATTGAGTTCATTCTATACCTAGAGGCTCTCTTCTCTTCCTTACCCTTTCCTCTCTTTTGAGTTCGTTTTCTGAGATTGAACTACTTCTTCCTCTTTTGTTTAGAAACAGAAAGCATAATGCTCAAGTTCTCATAATAATCTTTGACATATGTGTATTAACTTTAGATTGAATTTTCGGTGGTGATAGTGGATCTCTTGGAGACTATTCACGTAGACTTTGTTTGTGAAGTCAAATACTTGTAGCCATGCATTGGGTTGATCCCAAATCAGTCTTAAAATGGATGACAAAAGCCATAGTTTTGTTAAGCACGAAATATACTGAGAGGGGGGGTGAATCAGTATATTATATATCTTTTACTTAATCTGATTTATTTTCTTTAACCATTTAATCACACATTCAAGATATGCAATAAAACTAAAACAATAATATGCACCACACAAGAGAGAGAGAGAGAGAGAGACCAAATTTTTACGTGGAAACCCAAAGTAGGAAAAATCACAGAGAACAATCTCAAGAATATGAATGAGCACCAACTCAAAATACAAAGTTCACAAGCACCAACTTGCAGGAGCACCAACCCACAGGAGAACCAACCCCTCTTGTGTATAAAACACAATTATCTCTCAATGTTGCTTACTCAACAAATAATAGAACTCTACAATCTCCCGCTTTTCTCTCTTCGAAAACAAATACAAACCATGCACTCTCTTGCATATTACAAATGGCTTCTCAAGTCTTTATTTATAGCTTTCCAAATGATCTTTGGCATTCACCCTTTGTGACCCTTCAATCCTCATGCAAAATGGCATCACTTGCATGACCCTTCGTATCCTTGCATTTAAAAAGTCATATGGTGACCCTTCATAAGCAAAAGTGTCATTTTGTCTTTATCTTTGTGACTTTTCGTATTCTTCAAAGTGTCCCTTCATGAAAAAATGTGTCATACCCTCTTTTATCTTCACATGGTGACTCTTGGACTTCCTCAAGATGACTCTTCATGAGAAAATGTGTCCCATTCCTCTTTTGTCTTTTACCCGTGACTCTCTGACTTCTCCATGGGCCCCCTTTAGACTTATATGCAACCAAAAATATATTCATTAATATTAAATTAATATTAACATACATTAGCCAAGATATGAATATTAAATACACCATTAAATGCAATGGGGTCTTTATCACCAATAATGCTAGACCTTTGACATCAATGACAATTTTTCCAACAATTTTTTCCCACCTTCCCTTTTAGGAAATATCCAATCTCATGGGTATTTTATGAACATTGGAGTTTGGAGCGAACAACACACTTGAGCCTATTACAGTTCACCATCACCTTACAGGTTATCTGTTCGGATCTTGCACATAGGTTCTAGATATTCGTATGAATTCCCTAGGTCCTTCAATTAGGGCATGTCATCTTGAAAAAAAAAATAGTAGTATCAAATGAAGTCAAACTAACCTCAAAGAACTCTATGTCAATAAACATTGCCTACATAGTCAATACTCTAAATAAGGACTCAAATTGATGTAGTTCTCCCTCTTATGTGGGCTTTTGTGTGAAAAAATGTGACATATATTATATGTGAGTGCATGAAGTGATGTAGCTTGTAACTTGACAAATATTGTTCATGGGCTACTCTTAGAATGCTTCATACTTGTAAGAAGACTACTCCTATGATTAATTTGGAAATAAAGAATAATATGGTAGCTTTGCAAGCTGAAGAGATGTTTTTGTTTGGAATAAGATAGATGTATGTTTGAATTGTACTTGGTGATAATGAATGGTATTTTACTTGTATTTTATAGACACATAAAATTAACATTCAAACTAGAATCATGCACTTGTGACCACTCTTTTACACACTTAGCTCTAGACCTATCTTAGGGCCATTTTTTATCACTTTCAACCACCTTGCATGCTTTTCTAAGCTGACAATTGACCCCGCATGTATTTGTCCCTATTTTTATCAACTTCAAATATATTTTAGGCCCTGACTAACAATTATCATGATGAAATCACCCATTGGACAAGAGTGTCGTAGGGGACTATAGCACATCACTCTAGTGTCCTTCCCTTCTCTTCTACCTTCCCACTAAATAATGATTAATTGGTCAAATTCAAAGCTATAAAAAGGTTGACCCATGTCTTTAATGATCCCCATTTGAAGGATTTTCAATTATATTACTATATAAACACTTTTAAAGCCATTTTTCAAAGAGGGATGCTTCCACATCAAAAAGCACCAAAATCACACTTGCACACTAAGAATAGAATACCTATTTCTCCCAATTCTAATTGCATACAGACCTAGTAGCCCATAGCTCAAGTCTGAATATATTCTAAAAGTTAGAAGTCATGGTTAAGGCACTTAATCTCATTAGTATTGCACCAACATTTAACACATTGCACCAGTTATTCACACACCACCATAGCATGAGATAACTACATGAAGTTTGATCCCTCTTCAGAGTATTGATATGTAAATAGTGTTCAACACATAGAGTGTTGAGGTCTCTTTCTCAACTTCAACCATTGAATCATTTTTTCCCCATTGATTTGTATTGGTCTTCACATGTCAAGGAGATAGGATTTTAAATCAAAATAAGCTACATAATGGTTCTCACAAGTGATTGTAAGTTCTCGCACCATATACAAGCTCTACATATTAAGGCATAGAGAATCCAAAAAATATAATTTATTCACTGCAAATGGACATGAGGGCCCTAATTTGGATAGGAGTTCCACCCATCTAGTGTCCTCTTCCTATCTCTATTGTCCAAGCCTAGATCCAGTTCCATAATCCTGATTCTTGTCACCAAACCTCTGCACAATAAGTTCCAAACCCTTATCCCTCACAAAGACACAATTTATAGCTAAGACTTTATTTTCTACTTACACTGTTATTTTTAATAGGTTTATAGAATACAATAATTTAAAATCAGTCAATGTTGTCATTGTTATATTATTCTTCTTATTTTTCATAGTAGTTTTGTCGTTTAGGGTTTTTACATAAATCCCAAATTTGATAAATCATATTGGTGAACCCATCTCTTATTCGAATATTTCCAGACCCTAACCACAAATGTTTCTAGGTTTTGTATCCTTATATTTACTATTTCTAGTGGTTGTGTTAGGATTTTTAGATATCATATTTTCTATTATATAAGCAATCTTCCTAATTTCAATGCCATATTTTATCGATAAGAAAGAATATATTCATCCTAACCTCCAAGAGGATGATAGCTACTTTCCTTCTAACTAGGTCCATGTTATAACTCCTATAGGAGGTGAGGTATCCCATCCTATAGTATAAAATGAATCTAATCAAACTTCCTTGCTCAATCCCCTCCACCTCCCACATCTCCTCTTCAAGGTGTGTACTTACATGTTCAATTTAAAGCACATAGGGTCTGCATTTGTGAGACTGTAAAGAATCAAATCATCATTATGGGAAAGTTAATAATAGAGTTACATAAGTAAAATCAATTTTTTAGTGCAAATATCACATTATTGAAAAATAAAATCACATATGGAAAGTCTCCATAATATGCTAGTGTTAATCATGTATGTACATCATCTAGCAAGTTGTGCCTAACAAAGTTTCATATCCAAATGAGAAATTGCAACTGAATGAATCTAAAATAAATGATTCAAAAAATATGCAAATTTCTAATAAGAGTTCAAGTGAGATTCTAAAGGTAATGATTAGAAATAAGTTGATCAAACTATCTCCTCTACATCTTCTAAGGAGATTAAAATATTATTATGCATATGGCAGAATGCATAGGCATCATATAGATCATTGTTTGGATTTGAAGCATACAATACAAAATATATTTATAGTGGTGATCCTATCATTGATACATCACTTAAACAACCCACTCACCTTACAAGTGCATATCCCAAAGCATAAGTGACGAAATCAAAATTAGTACAAAAATGGTTACCAAAGGATAAATTAGAGCAAGATAAGGTTCAATAGGCAAAATTAGAGCAAAATAAGATTCAAAAAGCTAAGTTATAGAAATCAAGAGCACAAAAAGAACAAGATAAAAAAGAGCAATTACAAAGGGAACAATTTGAAAAGAAAAGGTTAAAAAAGCTACAACATGCAAAAGTAAAGTTACTAGAAGAGAAGTTGCAAGATTGAAGTCAAGATAAGCAAAAAAACATTCTTAAAAGAGGGTTTCTAACAAAAGAATTTCCAAAGCATGAAATACCTACAAAAGATACATTTTTAAGTGTGGTTCCAAAATATTTGACTAAAAAACATTAATCTTTTTTAGAGCCTTTGATCCTTAATCCACTCATAAATGGCAAGCAATGTACCAATGTTGTGATCAATAACATTATTACAATAAATGTTTGTAGTACGACACTCTTATAGTTATTGGATATGATAAGAAACATTTGGGTAAGATTAATTTATCTAAATAATTTAGTGGATCCATTGAGATACCTTGCACAGTTGGGCCAAAGATATGTTCGGTGGTATTTCATGTATGTCCTAGTTTGACACAATACAATGTTGAATTGGGAAAATCATGGATGATAACAATGGGGAAACCGTGGGTAAATATGCCAAGCCTGTCACATTTGCACTCAAAAGTGCAATGATCACAATTTCAAGAGAAGATAGAGATTCTTCAAATCAAAAACAAAAGAAAGCAATCATGTCTTCAACTAGCATACTAATAGATATAACTAATGGCATATCAATAGAGGAACATGACACTATATATTGAAAAACAGAAATCAGAAAGGTCAATACCATTGTATGGGGTAGTTCCTTATTCACATGCAAATATAAATGAAGAAAAGTGTGAAAATTCACAAATTTCAAATCCAAAAGATGATGTTTATAACAATCTAGATTGGTATGATCTTGAAGATACCAATTATACATAATATGAATATGGAAATCATTTAAACTCTACATAGTTACATGATATATTCATCCATAAGAGATCACCATTCCTTTGTTCAATGTATAATATATTGATAGTAAGACTATTAAGGTAGTCATCGATTAGTATATCATACTTACATTCATATATATGCTAAAAAAATACAAAAATAGTAAAATATTGAAGAAAATAACAAAAACCAAGATCTATGCATACTTATATGTATTTTATCATATATTATTTTCATTGTGCACAATATTACATTCATGTTTTAGCCAATTTTATATCATACATTCTTCACCAGGGTACATGAGTGATTGCAGATTGCACAAAACATCAGTCCCATACTCAATTCTAGGCACTTTAACTATTACACTGAAAAATTACAATTAAATAGGAGTGTTGTGGAGGACAAGAGCACAATGCTCTAGTGTCCATCACCCCACTCTTGTCCCAATGAGCTCAGAGTGTCATTACTCAATTCTAGGCTTCATAAAAGCTTCCTACAACATGTAAATTCATCAGCGAGCTCATTAGGGGCATGGTATACACAAGTTTTATCCTTCTTTACCCACCTTATCTCACTCACACACTCAATGTTTTACATTATATTATATCTTATGACATTTCTCACTTACTAACATTGTGATATACTATTGCCTATCTTAGTTACTAAATATGAGATTATAACTTAGCTCTTGTTGATCAGAATACATAATCATGCATGCTTTTTATATTGTTTTTCTTAGCTTCGCATCTCGTATGCAATTCTCTGTTTTCTTTTAGGACATTTGAATATGTCATTGGCAAGTCACTCCAAGCCCTTATATCTCTTATTGTATGCGTGTGAAGACGTTTGAACATATCTTTGTGTGTCTTCTATCCATGCATGTGAACATTTGAACATGTCCTTTTATGTGGCTCAAAGCATAAATTGTTTCCTTGTATGTGAGGGCATTTGAACATGCATTTGTATATATCTTCTATTCAAGTGAGTGACATTTGAATATGTCCCTTGTTTGTGGCCCTTTGGCCGTCTATTATGTGATTTTTCTGTTGTGTGTGTACTCTTTGATTGTGTGTGCCATAGCCATGACACTTTGCTTTGTTTATTTACTCAAATTTAGATGGCATGATGGAAATCATGCATTCCTTTCTAAATAGTTCCATTCAATGTTATATACTCAGTTGCTAAAATATTTACGTGTTACATTATCACATTTATCTAGACACACTTATTGTGAATGCTTGTTTTCACATGCATCTTAAATTATTACTATGCTCAGTTTACATACATCACAATGCCATGCTTTTACATGATGTCAATATTACTCATATTTACATTTTTTTGCATCATAAAATCTTATTGCATAACTTTTTATTTTGAATTAAGATCTTACATAGGCTGAATGACTTATCTCAAAAGAGGGGGCATTCATAGAGATTTGTCTTAGAGACTTGACCTTCCCAGATCAATACATTGACAATATTTAATAGTGGCTACACATTCCACACATTTTTAGGCTGAGAAAACACACATAAAGCCAAATTGGACAAGAGTGCCACATTAGACAGGGAAGCACTACTCTAGTGTCCTTCCAAACACTATTGTCCAAATGCCTAAAAAATAGGCATTTCTAAAATTTCCCAGAATCTCAGTTCACTTAGTAGTTTCAAAGTTGCAATTTCCAAAGTTACTTAGAATTACATATTTTATCTTAAATTTGCTCAGATTGGGGGTAATAATGTGTTACATGTTCCAATTTGGCACACATGTTTCTTATCAGAATCATGATTATTTTACTCAGTCTCAGAATCAATATGCACCAGATATTAGTTGAGGGCATGTTTGTGACACATTACTTCCTCATTATACCAGTCTTTACACCAGTTTCACAGATGGAATGATAATTCATGTCATTCTCAACCCTATATAGACCAACCCCATATTATACTCAGTATTTGCATTAGTTTTGTGCCATATTTGCACTAGAATTGAACCTTATTCCATTTGTAGTGGTTGGTTCGCTATTTGCACTAGTATCTACAACAATTTTTCCACCACTATTTACACCAATTTTTGCACCAGATATATATATCAAGATTCATATAGGGATCCCAATTTACTCCACTAACCTGGGATGATGATGATGGAGTCAAGCACACTTGAGTTCTTGATCACACCCACTTATAGATGAGGCTTTGGGCATGCACAATCCAATCCAAGTTATTCAATGTTAATACAAATGCACAACGTGCCATAATCACAAGTTTCACACCAAAAAAGGCACAACGGTTCACATACTTGATCAGGTGTATTCATTCCTTATCACTCTCTAGATTGTTATCTTTCACTTCTGGATATTCATCTTAAGTAAAGACTGATATTATAAATGTTTCCTAATAAATTTGCATGGAGCACAGTTCAGTGTTGTTAGGACTCATTCCCACAAGTTTAGGGACGCACTCTTTTTCTTTTCACTCTAGTACTTTCGCTTTGATATATTACTAGAATAAAAAGAGGAAAACTATAGACACATAAAATTTAAATTTAAGCTAAATCGTGCACTTGTGACTGTGATCCATGAATCCAAGAAGGGTGGTTAGATCATATGTTAGCTTCACAATGAAATGAATCAAAATGAAAACAAACACACTAACATGCATAACACTATCTTGCCTAGATCAAAGGGAGGAGCATGGTGAAGAAAACAAATTGACAAAGCACAACTAAAATGCAAAAAAAAAAATATTTCTTACCTTCCTTGAATGTTCCAAGAGATTTCTTCATTTGGCTTGCTCAACTTGTGCTCAAAAAATCTTTGGAAAATGGAGTCATGTGGCTCCTCTCCTTGGCACCATTGTTGTTTAGATCATGCTTGTTTGATGTAGCTTGATGGCTCGAAGTGGCTTGGCTTCTGATTCATAATTTTGGGATTATAACTTTATTGTTTCCAATCTTGTCATAAAACTAGCATTATAACATTACTATGTCCAAGCTCTCCAAATGAAGAGGCAAATGTTTATATTTATAGGTTTACCAACTAACCCCAACCCAAGGTGAGTTAGAGTGTAGTTAGATCTTGGAATGGGTCCAAACTTAACCTTCGTGAGTTAAGTAACCCTAGTAGATCTAAAAGGTATCAAATGGTCATGATTAGCATGGAATAAGCATGGGTGAGATATTTTGGAATTTGGACAACTCACAAATGGTAATTATAAATGCCCTACCATTTCCATTCTAGGACCTATTCCTTTGGCTTGTGCGAACAATCAAGTTCCACAACGCCCTTTTGTTTTACCAAGACTTCGTTCTTTGGCTTGTGCAAGCAACCAAGCTCCACAACGCCCTCCCATTATCATTCCAAGACCTCATCCTTTGGCTTACGCGAGCAATCAATCTCCACAATGACCTACTGTTACCATTTCAAGGCTTCGTCCATTGGCTCATGCGAGCAATCAAGCTCCATAATGCCCTACCATTATCCAACCTCCAATCTTTATTCAGCTATTACATCCATTCCCCACTTTAGAAAACCCCTGTGAATTATCCAGCCCCAACCGAGCCAATCATTTGAAGACAAAGCTATGTTCAAAACTGGTATTTTATAATTGATTGTAAACCAAGGCCAAGAAAACCAACCAATCCAAAATGTTTTTGTTGAACTAACCATTTGTGATGAGTCAACCTGTAATGAATCACCTTCTAATCCTATTCCTATTGTCAAGGAGTCTCACTCTGATGAGCCAGTCTTTACTAAGTCACTTCTTAATGATTCTAACTGCCTTTAGACAAATCATTACCTCGACCATATGTCTATTTATAAATAACCTCCCCTTGACAAGCCAGTCTCTATGGAGTTGTCTCTTGACCTTTTTCCCATCACTAAGGAGTCTCACTTTGACAAACCAGTCTCTATGGAGCCCATCATGCCATTATAGGCTGTTACTTGTCAAATACCAAACATTAAACAAAACATCATTGTAGCAGCATCCACATCACATGAAGAATCATAATTAAAGTCAAGTTCTATTTTTGAACCGACATCAGATTTAGCATCGGAAACAAAATCGACATCAATCTCAACACTGGATTCAAAATCCCTTAAGTCAAAATCAGATTCAAAATCAGAATACGTTCATGGTTGTTACAATATTGGTTACGCATACCTTGAAGATCAATTTGAATACATTTGTGATCCTTCCATGGTTTTTTAAGATGATTACTTCAATATCGCCACAAGTTATCATAATTTCTACGAGGATTGTGCAGCCTCTCCCCATTTCATTACCATTCCACATGTCATTACCACCAACCAATAAAGCCATATTATTGACATTCCATCTCCCACAAATGTCGATTGGAACCAACAGAATCACACCTTGTTGAACTGCATCCATGGTGACATATCAGTTGCAGAAGATCAAGGAGGCCAAGACCAAATTCATGCAGAAAAACAATCTCCTAGTGAAACCTTTTTGGAGGTGCTAGGGAAAAATCAAAGTTCAAACTCAACATCTTTTAGTGAAACTTTTTCAAAGGTGCTAGAAGACAATTAAAGTCAACAGTCAACGTTCTTTAGTGAAACCTTCTCGGAGGCGCTATGGGACAATCAAAACAACTTCATTGGTGAAAACCTCTTTGAGGCGCCAATAGTTGAGCCAAAAAGTCTTTCATTACTTGATGAAGACATTATCACAAATGAAATCAATATAGCTTCCAATCTACAGCCTAATCAGAGGGTAGCTACTCTAAGGGTCAAACAACAAAAAAATCTGGTGGTCCTATCGAGACCATATTCAAAAGTATTCGTCCCTGCCATATCCAAAGTTATGTTGAATCTGGTATCAACAACATTGTGTGTGCCTAAAAATCTTGACCTTCATTTGTTTCTCATATATCATACATTCCATTATCATCCACCTATCCATTACCCAATCAAACCTATCAACCAACATTTATCCCTATTTACCATCCACGACCGCACTTTCCTTTATAGAGACTACAAAGATATCTTGTCTCGATGTTTGAAGCAAATAGAATCAACGACTAATGAAGATCACAACATCATTTGTGTCCAAATTTGCAGCGAGTTCTTAACAGAGTAGTTATTCACACGAGATGTGGGCTAGCAATTTACATGATTGATTATTTTGGTTGTATCATACACTGATCAAGACATGCATCTCCACATTCGCAAGAACACCAAAAACATTCACCCAAGTCAAAAAAATGTATCATACCATTGCCATTTTGTTATAAACCTTATCATTTTCTATTTTGCCATTCCCTTGCCATTGTTTCATACCCTGCCATTTTACTTGCCTTACTACTTGGGGGCAACCCTATTGCCATTTTACCCAATTATCATACCATCATCATCCTAAACAATGTCATACCATTCTACCATCCCACCACTTTGTCATTCTACCATACCTTTTCTATCGACCAATATGTTTTGACCCTACCTACCTAGCCCGTTTGACCTCGGTTCATCCATTGATTCGGCTTTCAGCATGTACATTTAGATTAGTTTCACCTATTATTTCAAGAATTCTAAATAGATGTCATATTTTGGAGCAATATAACAGAAGTTTTGGCAGTTGCATCCTTCATTTCTTGTCCCATTCTATACCATGCTTTGTTTATGTGGGCTTGATTATAACCGTATTTGGGCAAATTAACGTCTCACTGATCATGCTACTAATTATAACCGTCTATGGGTAAATTAGTATCATTGATCTATGTCGTTATTTCCTAGTTATAACCACCTATGGGAAAACTAGGGGCAACATTTGTTTATTGTGCGTTGGCATACCAACTTGTCATTCCTATGTTGTATTGTGACATTATGCCGATTGTGCCTATTTTGTTTGAATTGGCTACAACACTAGTTAGATTCCTCCACTGTAAGGTGAAACTACTATGACTTGAGACCATTTTGGGGCTATGTGGATTGTGCTCAATTCACATTGAGATCAACTCAGTCCCTCTTTTTCTATACGCTTTTGTCATTTTGCGAGCAAATTCAACATTCCACATTCTCACAATTTTACGAGCTTGGACCATTAGTGTCTTGTCATCCTCATTTGAGTTAAGATACTCAAAAATTATAAAAACATTTGAAAACCGTTTAGAAAAACCAAAAACATTGACCACTTATTTGTCTTAAGGATTCTAGGAACCCTTACTAAGTCACAAGAAACCATTTGTCATTTAGTTTCTCCATCCTTTTTAGCCTTTTATCCCATTAGGCATGTTATTTGTGATCAAAGAATCCAAGAAGGGTGCTTAGATCATAAGTTAGCTTCATAATGAAAGAAATCAAAATGAAAACATACTAACATGCATAACACTATCTTGCCTAGATCAAAGGGAGGAGCATGGTGAAAAAAACCAATTGACAAAGTACAATTAAAATGCAAGAAAAACAACATTTCTTACCTTCTTTGAATGCTCTAAGAGATTTCTACATTTGACTTGCTCGGCTTGTGCTCAAAAAGTCTTTGACAAATGGAGTTGTGTGGCTCCTTCTCTCCTTGGCACCATTGTTGTTTGGTTCATGCTTGTTTGATGTACATTGATGGCTCAAAGTGGCTTAGCTTGTGATTCACATTATTGACATTATAACTCTATTGTTTCCAATATTGTCATAAAACCAACATTATAACATTATTATGTCTAAGATTTCCAAATAAAAAGGAAAATGCTTGTATTTATAGGTTTAGCAACTAACCCCAACCCAAAGTGAGTTAGAGTGTAGTTAGATCTTGGAAAGGATCCAAACTTAACCTTTATGAGTTAATTAACCCCAGTAGAGTTAAAAAGTGTCAAATGGTCATGATTAGCATGTAATAAGCATGGGTGAGATATTTTGGAATTTGGACAACTCACAAATGGTAATTATAAACGCCCTACCATTTCCATTCCAGGACCTAGTCCTTTGGCTTATGCGAACAATCAAGTTCCACAACACCCTTTTGTTTTACTAGGACCTCATTCTTTGCCTTGTGCAAGCAACCAAGCTCCACAGCGCCCTCCCATTATCATTTCAAGACCTCATCCTTTCGCTCGTGCGAGCAATCAAGCTCCACAACACCCTACTATTACCATTTCAAGACTTCATCTTTTGGCTCATGCGAGCAATCAAGCTCCACAATGCCTACCATTATCCAACCTCTGATCATTATTCAACTATTACCCTCCATTCCCCACTTTAGAAAACCCCTGCCAATTATCTAGCCCGAACCGAGCCAATCAAAACCTCTCCAATCGAGCCAATCATTCGAAGACAAAGCTATGTTCCAAACTGGTATTTTATAATTGATTGTAAACCAAGGCCAAGAAAACCAACCAATCCAAGATGTTTTTGTTGAACTAACCATTTGTGATGAGTCGACCTGTGATGAATCACCTTCCTATCCTATTCCCGGTGTCGAGGAGTCTCACTTTGATGAGTCAATCTTTACTGAGTCACTTCTTAATGATTCTAACTGCCTTTGGGCAAATCATTACCTCGACCATATGTATGTTTATAAAGAACCTCCCCTTGACAAGTCAATTTATGTGGAGTTGTCTCTTGACCTTTTTTCCATCATTGAAGAGTCTCACTTTGACAAACCAATCTCTGTCGAGCCCATCATGCCATCACACGTTGTTACTTGTCAGATACCAAATATTCAACAAAACATCATTGTAGCAGCATCCACGTCAGATGAAAAATCAGAATTAGAGTCAAGTTCTATTTTTGAACCGACATCAGATTTAGCATCAGAAACAGAATCAACATCAATCTCAACACTAGATTCAGAGTCCCTTAAGTCAGAATCAGATTCAAAATCAAAATACGTTCATAGTTATTACAATATTGGTTACGCATACCTTGTAGATTAGTTTGAATACATTTGTGATCCTTCCATGATTTTTGAGGATGATTACTTCAACATCGACACAAGTTCTCTTAGTATCTTCTACGAGGATTGCGCAGCCTCTCCCCATTCCATTACCATTTCACATGCCATTACCACCAACCAACATAGCCATATTATTGACAATCCATCTCCCACAAGTGTCAATTGGGATTGATAGAATCATACCTTGTTGAACTGCATCCACGGTGACATATCAGTTGTAAAAGCTCAAGGAGACCAAAACCAAATTCATGCAAAAGAAAAAGAATCTCCCAGCATAAATATTGGTGTTTGTTGGATATTTATGGTGCTTCTACTGGTGTTTATTGCATGGATCTCACTATTCTCTTCCTTTTGACGATGGGTCTTTCTTAAGACTTGAAATGTTTAGAGTATTTTTTCGTTTGAACGCAGTCTCCTGGAACCTTTTAATTAACAAAAGACAATTGTTGTTCACTACATAAGCATAGGTTAATAAGGATAAATAATGTTTAGGAAATTAATATGGACTAATTTGTGTTTAGGAGCAATAATTTGTGTTTAGACCAAAAAAAGGTCACCTTCTCTCCATGAAGACGCCTTCGACGTAACTAGACTCACCACATCAACATTCTTGCTTTTGATGTGGGGATTAGGGTCAAAGGGACTCCTTATGAATCCCTCTTCTCCTAAATACCTGGCAATTTTGAAGTACAATGACCTAGGAACATGTTTTAGCCCATAAAAAGCTTTCTTCATTCTACAATCCATATGTTCCTTCCCTGGAACCCAAAACCCATACGGTCTGTACTTATATTCTTCTTCTCGATCTCCATTGAGGAAAACACTCTTCACATCCATCTGATATACTTTCCAGTCAAATTGTGATGCCATGGCTAGAATCAATCGAATTGTTTTCATTTTTTCAGTAGGCACAAATGTCTCCTCATAATCAATCCCTTTCTTCTATGCAAAGCCCTTTACAACTAGCTTATCTTTATGTTTGTGAAGTATGTCATCTGCTTTATACTTGACCTTATATACCCATATGTAACCAATGGGTTTCTTCCCATTATGTAGCTCTTCTAGAACCCATGTTGGATTCTTCATTAAAGTTTCATGTTCATCTTGCATACCCTTCTCCTGTTTTGGTTTTCCTTTGGCCTCTTCGTAAACTTCAATGTTGAAGGTTAGCCATCAAAGTATAATTCATTGTATCAGATGTCTTACCTCTTTTTGGTATTCTTTCCTCTCTCATAGAAAGCTCATCTCCCTGAACATCACCATAGGTGTTGTATCACCATTTTAGTTTCTTCTTTTGTTCCTTCCCCTTCAAATCAGCACTAGTGTCTTGCTGATTTGAGGAACTTGCAACTGCATCTTCGCTGAAATTTTCTCGAGATTCATACTTAGGGGCTTCTTGTTCCTCATGTTAACTATCCCTATATATCTACCCTACAAACTCAACCGTATCCCCTGTAATGGCTACAACTTTCTTCTCTGATTTCTACTCAATTTTTATCTAGAACAACCCTTCATTCTCATCAATTACATCCCGACTAAAGTTTCCTTTGTTAGTTTACAAATCAGCTAACCCATACACTTTATTGTGGTTTCTATGCCTTGTGAACATCGGTGTCGAGCATTTTCTATCTAGTTTGGTTCATTTTTCATCAAGGACCTATACATATACAACTAAACCAAAAAAATTGAGATGTCTTTCTTTAAGTTTTCATCCAAACCATGTTTCTTCTAGAGTTTTCTTGTGTATCACTTTTGTTGGAGACCGATTGAGTAGATACATTCATGTGTGTCCTCATTATACCCAATATTTATTAAGAAAATATTTGTTCCCTAACATACACCTTTCCATTTCCAAATAGTACAATTTCTCCTCTCTACCACTCCATTTAATGTGGAGTTTAGGATATAGTGTATTGCCTCTAGATGCTCTCTTGAATACAAAAATCAGGGATTTTTTTAGAGAAAAATTCACCTTTGTTATCTGATCTAAGAATTTTGACTCTTTCCTAATTGTTTCTTTATCATGACCTTGACCTTTTTGAACTTATAAAATGCATCTAATTTTTACTTTGAAAAATACACCCACATTGTTCTTGAAAAGTCATTTACAAATAGCGAAAAATAATTGGCACCAGATATTGATGTTATCTTCATATGCCCACAAAAGTCACCATGGATCAATTAAAGGACCTCCTTAGCTCTCAAAGCTTGTCCTTCATAAAATAGAACCCTTGTTGCTTCATAGCCTAGCATGTGTGATAAACCCTTAGTTGATCATGAATCTCTAGAAGGCTATCCATGTCCTTCATTAAATGAAACCTTGTGCTACTTACTAGCCTAACATGTGCCACAAACATTTTACTAATTATGAATCTCTAGAAGGCTATCCACCAAACTTTTTTCAGCCAAAAAAGAAAGATATTTCAAATTTAAGTGCCCATACCTTTGATGCCAAAGTGTGTTGTTGTTTTAACCATTGTTGGCCATCAAAGCATGCTCTTTTTTCTCCCCCATATCAATCAATCTAAAATGCTCATGTTCATAAATACCACCATTATCAACAGTATAACATTTATTATTTCTAAAAATTACATTCAAATTAGGATTGTGTTTCAAAATCTCATTGACTAGAAGTAGATTCTTTTTCAAACTAAAAATATAGAAGACATTCATGAAGAGTAAGGTTTTACTTCTCGATGTTATTTACACATTTCCTTTGCCTTCAACCTTGTATTCCTCTCCTCTACCAAAAATCACAATTACAAGTGGATGCATCTACTACAAAGTCAAGACACCAATCTCTCGTGTTTATGAAATGTTTGGTGGCACCAGAATCTATACCAAGCAGTCTTGTTCACACAATTTCTATTATCTTTGGCCATTAAAACATAAAAAATCTTCTTTATGATATGAAATATTGGCTTGCTTATTAGGCCCTTGGTTTTTTTTCTCATCACATAACCATTTTTTATAGAATTTTTCCTTATAACCTAGTTTTCCACAATAGAAGCACTAGTAGGTTTTGGTTTTATGATTACCTAAATCCTCTATTTAGTTGTTGCCCTCTTTTTTTTGCCATCTTTTTGTTTAGCAAACTTGGCCTTGCCTTCGAAGTTTGTTGTGAAAGCCATCTCTAAACCCTCAACCCCGCTACCACTACCAAACTGTTTTTCCCATTTATCTTGCTACAATAGTTTAGTGTTCAACCCTTCATACTTCTGATCAACATTAGTAACAATAATATTTAAGGTTTCATTAAAATGCTCAAACGAAGTTGGTAAACTCTTCAAAGTGATTGCCACCATATCTTCTTCTTCCACCTTTTGCCCTATGGCATTCAGCTATTATTTAATATATTTTATTTTTACCAAATGATCTTGCAAAGACTCACTTTCATCTAGTATAAATTGATATATTCTTAAGGAAGAAGGCTCTACCTTTATCGTAGATTTCATGCAACTCCAATTGCTTCCAAATGCTTGGCGCGTTATTCCTAGTTTGCACTTTTGGTATCATTTTGCTAGTGAAAAATAGCTTTAATAACATCATTCCTTCTCTATTTGAATCATTGAACTTGTCATGATATTTTCTTCTTGTGGTGGTTCAGGTTTCTATCCCCAAAACAAGTTGATCCAAGCATTTGTACTAAAAAAATTGCTAACATTCTTTGATTCCAAGTATTATAGTTCTTCTCAATAAACTTTTGGTTACCCTCCAACATTAAATGGGACAAACTAGCCATTTTTAAAAAAAAAATGTTAATAAGGATGCTGAAATAGAGAATTGCAACCACAAATATGGTCTTTTCTCCCCCAAACTACAAATATTGAAAAAAAAAAATACTCACTCAAAATTGTTGAATCTGCTAGAAAACCCTGAAAATTGTTTAAAAAAGGCAGAAATTTTCTAAAAATCTGCAATTTCAAATTTTCCAAAAAAACCACTATTCCATAAAGCTCCATACTATTCTATACAACTCTACTTTTCTACACTATTTTGTACAGTAGTACTTTTCCATACAATACTACGTGTTTGTACCATTCTATACATTTTTGTCCTACTATACTTTTCCGTACAACTATATTGTTGATGTTCCATATGGTGACAATACTTTTCTCTCTTTGTAAAAAATAAACAAAGCTTTAAATTTAAAAAATGGATCTAGGTTTAAACCAAAAAAAAATAAACTTATCTTTCTTTGTTCAAAAGCCTTTTTGGTTTCTTGGCGCATATCTTAAGCAGTCCTTCAATCCATCACTAATATGAGCAGTCCCTAAGCTTTTACCCACTTCTTCCTAGTTTCTCCTCACTATGGCTCTGGTATCATATTAAGAAAACCAAACACACAAAGAAACCAAGCAAGTAAACAAGAAAGAACTTGAAAAAGATATATTTCTTAGATAAATTAATGAAAATGCAAATGTCACTTTATAGGAAAGTAACAGCGTAAATCCTAATACAAAGGTGACACAAAACCTAGCCCTAAAATAACTTTAGTGAAAATTAAGTTATGTTTACATTATTTTCTAAAACAAACAAAAGTCATAAGTAACTTTATTACTAAGCCTACCGCTATGACTAATATGACCATTATGATTTACCTTGTTCGAACAATTGTATGGCACATCTGACCATTATACCCTTTATATAAGGCATGCACCACATTTGTCTTCCATTGGCCTACTATGTACAAAATATAGATGATATTGAGCTCTACAACTCTCTCTAAGTATTCATCATGAAAATTGGCAATCTTGACTCCATATCGTTTTCCTTTCACTTTGTATAGTGGTTCATCACACAATGCTAAGTTATAAACATGGTTCTTTTTAATTTGATAAAGGCATTTTGGACTCTAGAGATAGGCTCTCATGTCCTCTCCAACCCAAACATTCTGGTAAAATAAGTTGGTTCAACTATACATGTATAACTTTCTTCACTTCATAGTTCTTTGCTTGCAGGCATTATGACCTTAAATCATAAAAAGCTACAAAATAATACAGGGTTTTATCCAGCTCAAATACAAGCATGTTCGTGCAGGTTAAATCCCCAACTTACTTTGATTGTTCATTGTAAATATGCCAATTCTGCAACACAACCGAGCAAGTAGCAATCCATGGATATCCAAAAAACATTCTTGACAGTTGTCAATCACTTGTAGGGAAAGCATTTGTCATGTTGCTTTGGTCTTTAGCTATTCTTCATTTTTCCCCAATCCTTCATAGATAGGGTCTTCGAACAAGGTAAATCATACAAAAGCCCGATTATGGTAGGAAAAAAAATCTTTTACCAGTGTCTTCATTCAAGGAAACAACCACTCCCTAACATGGCAATTGCTCATAGGTTGAATAATAGGCATATTAAACACAACTGTGAATTTCATTAGCTGGCCTGACCTCACCTGCATGGTGCATAATAATTATGCTTAGTTGCTAGGTCAATTGACACACAACCAAAGAACCAGCTTCAAAATGGTCAATGGATTTGTTTCAATCGACACAAAAAAGTGAATGGTTTTGTGTCTAGTGATACAAGCTCCCACTGTGCTTAGTCATTAATCGGCACCAAAAGACTTTGCTTTATGTCAATCAACATAGAGATTCACTATATGCAATTTCACATAGATTGTTTGATATACACAATCTACCAATTATCACTTGAGCATTTGAATAATGAATGATAGATGAATCATGAGACACAACTCTCAATTATTTATATACATATTAATTCCCTTAACTTGGATAGTTAATTCACAAATTGGCTCTTGTTATACACAAAGGTAGGCCACTTATTATAATTCCCGAGAATCCCTAGCAACACCCAGAACAAATCATCTAGGGGCCCAATGAGGTGAGATTACAATAACGTGCTAATATGCATTAGTAACCCTCTTTAATCTAGACTTGGAGGGAAGAATGAAAATGGCACCCATTACGTCTCAAAAAGTTTGGCACCCACAACACCCTTGCAAAAGAGAAATATGACGCCCACAACATCTCCACCGAATAAGACAGCACTCACGAGACCCTCAACAAAGGAATATGGCACCCACAATATCTCCACTAAAAGGAAGGCAATATCCACAATGATAAAACAAATTGGCATTTGCAACAACTCTTGGAAAAGGGATGATGGCGCCCACAACATCACCCGAAGAAAGACAATACCTGCAATATCTTCTGAAAGCAAGGACAAATTTTGGTAATCACAACCATCTGGGAAGGTATGACGGTGCATGGAACACCACCCAAAAGGAACATAGCACCCACAATATCTCCCATCACTATGTCCAAGGTGTGACAACATCAAGGTCTTAGAGACAACTTGGCCAATGCTGAAACGCAGAGCCAATGATTCTCAATGCTCAATAAGAAGAGTAGCTAGAAGCCAAGCAATCCAAGAAGAGTAATATTCCAAACATAAAGTCAGGGAAAGCATCACAACCTGCCCACAACTAGAAACCTGAGATGGCAACCTATGAACCATATGATCCCAACACATGGACTAACTAAGATCCATCATGTACAAATCTTGCTCCATCATATAACAATATAAGCTCCAAGAAGTAACTCCATGATAAAGTCACGCTCGCTACAAGAAGAAACTCCATAATTAGGCAGTCCATGCCATAACAACATATGAATAAATATCATCTGAAAACATAAGCCTGACTATCTTAACCACAACTACACTAACACCAAACCAGACAAATGACCCCCATCAAGCCAAGCAAGGGGTCAAAGCAACACCATGAAAGCATGAATGAGAATAAGTGAATATTCTAGGAAGAGGAACATGCTTCCCTCTAGAACATGAGAGCCTTTCATAATGTTTTGTATAAACAAGCTCCTCAATCTCATCCAACTATCCCATGTACAAACATCTAAGTTGCCAATCATATGGAAGACAATAATCTCTCCAACATGTCTGATCCAATCACATCATATGATACCATCACATAACTGAAGAATGGCTGCATCAACTCATAAAATGATATTGAACCACACACGATGACATCCAATAACTCTCCACCATCTCCCATCAAGAGCACTCATGAAGGTGCCATATGTTGAATGAAGGGTCCAATAATCAAAGATTCCCATGCAGTCTCCAAAATAGAATCACCATGAAAATAGACCATAACAGATACCCATCAAGGCTAGGAACATCAACAGTTCTGCGTCATATCCATATAATTACAAAGACTCAATACGCATACACAATCCATCATGGGAAGACCATGTGCATGCTTAAGACCATACCTCAAACTGAGTATAGCAATCATCATTGGTGAAAGCCAAGAGGCATTGTGGTTGAGGAAACATAGCTTTATAATTTCTTCAATGAAGCACAATTGGAGTTCCACACATTGACATTGACCCATCTATAATCAATCCTTGTAAACATAAACCATGATAGTGTTATCCTCTTAAAGAATGTTGAATCCTATATTGGGGCTTGGAAGTTTTGTTCTTTCCAAACTTCAAATGCTTCTTCTTTCTGGATGACTTAGTTTGCCCCGGTGCATGTTCCTTCTTTTGTTGTCTCAAAGAATTTATGTAGTTGGTTTTCTAAAGTAGGTTTGAACCAAAACAAATTGTATACTCACTCATCCTTTGAAGTAGCACTTGTCCAATCTTTTTAGTTTCATGACTTTCAGGGATAGGCGAAGCATGAGTATTAAGTGGTGAACCATCAATTCCTTAATAAATTTGATAAAATAGTATAGGTAGAAGTAGGATTGACAATTAAATCATGATCCTGTGAAGCCTCATCATGATGAATTTGGCTTTCTAAAGTAGTTCTGAACCAAAAACTTTTGTATACTCACTCATACTTTGAAGTAGCACTTGTCCAATCTTTTTAGTTTCATGAGTATCCTGGATAGACAAAGCATGAGCATTGAGTGGTGAAACATCAATTCCTATATTTGATATAGCATGGGTAGAAGTAGGATTGACAATTAAATCATGATCCCTGAAGCCTCATCATGATGAGATACATCATCATCACTAATAATATCTGAAATAGCATCCTTAAAGCCAATGTTGTCATCTTCTAAAAGATCCCCATCATCAACACTAACATGTGAAGAAGTGTGTTTCTTTGTTGGCTCAACGATATCTTGTTCATAATAGTTATTAAGATGTATCGTACTAGCATTAAATTCTCAAGAGGAAGAAGGCTCATTATCACATAGAATATCATCATCTAGGACATCATCAAAGATAAGGTACTTGGATATTTCTTCATTATGACTCGGGCAATCTACTATTCCTCTTGCCAGATTCCTTTGTGGTTGGCCAGTAAAATGTTGGAGAAGGTGCTCAAAAGCTTCCTTTGGGCAAGTAGACAGTCCTTCGACATCTTGGGATATCTTCCCGATGCCAAGAAATCAAGGGGATTTAGGAATCTTATGCATAAGAGCTCAAGGGGCTATACTTGCTAGAAAATGGGTGGTGAGAGCAGCAGAGGAAGATGTTCCATGGAAAATTCTTGTTCATAGCCGAATCCAAGATGCTCAACATATTAAATAATCAAGAGCCCATTCCAACTTTGTGACATAGTAGTAACACTAAGGCATTCAAGTTTTCAGGTTCAATGCCACTCAAAAGAGTGTGGGCGGCAGGTTTTTGTTTTTTTTTCGCTGCCAATTTCAAGGGCCTTGAGATGCTTAGGTTCTAGCCTCAAGACCAATTTGGACATTTCACTCCCCATGACCACAGCTCAGTCTCCTGCTTATTTTCTCTAGCAAAGTATTGGTTAGAAAAAGAACTTTTAATTGGAAATCCTATGGGATAATGAGCTTCAATAGTGGCACACCTTGCACAATTTGAATAGAGCTCAAAAGCTAAATAGAGCAGACAAATCTGTATACAATGAACTGTGTAGAATCATACCTAATAACTGCCTTTTCAAAATACAGCTCGAAGGGTCAGGTCCTTATTGGAGGGATTGGCAGTGGAGTACTGGGAAAGCTTTCTACAATTATGTGACGAAGGATCTCTACATTTAGTGAGGGACACGTCTGATCTTGCTCCACATTTGAACAAGAAATGAGCAGTGAGGGAGCCTGAGACCCAATGGCAAAGGAGACGTTAATCTATTTGGAAATTTTAGGCTTTCTTCAAGCATAGTTTTGTGGTGGTTAATGTTCCATCAAGGTTTAGTAGTTACATAAAATATTCACAAAGTAAAGACAAAACTGTTGATTGTGGTTTTTGGTGGTGTTCATCTACCAAGATCTTTTGGGCTTGGTTTCAAACAAAATTTAATTATTTATTCAATTCCCCCTCTCTTAGTGAGGGTCTCTCCTCAAAGAGACATGGATGATTATAGAACGCTGCAAATGTTTATGGCAAACATTACAGTCGAATGCTATTGAGTTTTGTGGAAGTCAAGTTAAAAAGCTACTGTTCATGAGCATCCCCATCCCTCAGCTTAGGGAAATCGAGATTGTTCAAGTAGGAGTTGGCTTTTCTTGTAAGTTAAAATTGAATATTTTCAATAAGATGCTTCGTCGTTGCCTCCTGGGGCCCAGGGCCTTTGAGGCCTTCTTAAGGGGAAATTTCCCTTGTACTTTTCTTGTTAGACTGATGTAATTAATTGTTCCATGGTGTAATATAAGATGCATTTCTCAAAAAAACATCAACGAACAACACTCACCTACCTTGTAGGCAAATGGTCCTTACAAAGAATTGAAAGGACACCAAGAAATTTTTCAATAACCAAAATTTCACACTATAGAGCAACATAAAGAAAAAATTGTGAGACACCAGGAAATTTTTCAATAACCAAAATTTCACACTATAGAGCAACATAAAGAAAAAATTGTGAGTCGATCGCTTACTTTATGACATAAGACAACAGGAAAATTTGGTGGCATATTGTTTTGCATGTGCACATTGGAGTAGACCAGGATATGCTGGACTGGCTATCTCATTTTTGAAAAAGAGGTCAATGACATTAATAAAAGAGAAAAATAAATAACATCCAGCTCAAGGTTCGTTACAATTGTGAAGCTGGAGAGAACAGTGGAAGGAAAAAATACAGATAATTCAAATAGTCACTGCTTGAACCAAAATAACTATAGAGCAAAAGATGTTCTGATACAGTCATGTCCACCCACAACAAAAAAACTAGGGTCAATCGTAGTTCTTCAAGCATTACAGAAGTAAAGAGTAAAACTATTATCAACAGTATCATCACAAGAGTAATTAACCAAATCGAAAGAGTTGTTGTGGAGGTCATCCAGACCCAAGTAGTTTTCAAGAGTTTGGCCTAAATTTTAAAATTCATATATTCATAAGAATTAAAAATTAAGAATTTGGGATATCGCTCCCAAACTGCCGACTCTTGTGTCCAATGCTTTCCACTGATTCCTAAGCCCAGTTAGGGCATGGCTCACGGGTTGGCATGGGACTGGCTATCTCTGGTATGGTCAGAAAGGTTTTCCAGATTGGTTAATGATATATCAAGTGCTAGATTAGCTTCAGGTGTATTTTTTCTTCTTTGCCAGGCGTCTATGGGTAAAATTTATAGGTTAAAGGTTCCATTCTGATTTGCTGAAAACCGGATCTAAGGACGCGAAAATGACAACAATTCATTGCAGTTAAATTGAGTTGATTGGATCATTTTGATCAAATGAATGGAAGGTTATGCGCATTTGCAAGATGCGGACAGCTTCTCACATCAATAATCCCTAAGTTACTCCAATGATCACTCAACCTCTCAATTTAGAAAAAATCAAGTTTAATTTAGTGAAACACTTATTCAGGATTGTTTACGGATGGCAGCTAGTTGTTGATTTCACAGTCAACTGACTTCAAGTTTGGTAAAGCGTGATGGATTCAAGGATGACAACACAATAAGATGCCTTCCATTGATCAGAACTCCATAAAATTCATATTTTTCACATTAGTGTAAAGGAGGACTCGTCCTACCTTATATTGCATAGTTTGCAATAAAAATTTCATACATACAAATGATGCTTGTAATAGGTTTTTGAATCTTCAGTAATTTTATCTTTCTCAATCAGGACCTTTGGCTTCTAAAATATTATTGGACCTTGATTCAAAGAAGCTCCCAACACTTGGATAATTGCCAAAGACGTATGACATCCTGTGAGTATGTTGCAAACAATTCACTACATCCTGATGGAAAAATATTATCATTGCTCTTATAATAATGGCAGTTGCGGATAAGTTCCAGTTTCATTTTGTTGTTTCTTCCATCACACCTGTAGAAGGACATGACTAGAAGATCGATTACAGACATAAAAAGAGGCTCAGCTTCAGACTTGTAGGCATGCAAAATGATAAAGTGAAGTACATAAAGTCAAGTTAATGTAGTTGGATATATAGAAGAAACTATTGGAGTTCATGTAGTGCCACACGCAAAATAACAATGAAAGGAATTCATTTGTAATAAAAACATTGAAAAAACTGCAGAAAGAATCAGTTTGCAAGTGTGGAATAATCTCATGCACTTCTCAATTTGATTGCAATATAAATGGCATATTAACCCAGAAAACAATACGTGGATATGCCAAGCGAGCTTTATTTTTTTACATCTGTTCAGAATTCATGGAGGGTATAAAGTACCAAGCTCCAAAGATCCTTATGACAACTAGAGATATATTAGAGAAGCACACTTCAGAAAAAATTGTAATAGGATTTTTAGAAAATCAAAAGTGAAATGTTTCAGAGCACACATTGTGGTCCATCCTACACTTTACAATAAGATGGACCGCAAAGTGTGGTCTAAAATGTTTCAGTTTTGATCTAAAAAAACTATCGCAATTTTTCTGGAAGTGTGTGCTCTAATTTGTCTTGTGTACTTGTATTCCTTTTTTTTTGGCATCTTGGATTCTCTTTTCCTTGAACTTTCTATTGTTAACTGATGTATCCTTGAGTCCCATTGACCTGCTTTTGGTCATCTGGATTCCGCAGACATTAATATAATTTCTCTATTTATTTATTTCTTTCTTTCTAACATTATGGATTGCCAAGGCTTAAAGTCTGTGGAGATATGTTGCTTCTGGAGCATGTTTAACATCCTTACCTGATGCAGTATATATTACAAATATTAATTCTGACCTACACTCAAATAAATCATTCGAGACTTCAGCAAATGCTATGGAAGTAACAGCCCCGTCAAGTTTGGTTTGGCAAATTCTTTTTAAGGTTCCTGATCGAACAAGAACAACGTTTCCTTCTCCACTTCCAGCTAGAATATTACCATGAGGAGCTGCCGAACACCACAACACTCCTGTTGGTATTTTTTCTTTAGGTCCACTGTCATTTAGTGTCTTTGGCTCTTTGCCTTACGAAGAACTTGATTGAGAAACACGTGCATCAGAAATGTGTTGTTTACAATGAAGATCGGCAGCATATATATAAAATATTGCTATGCTAATCAAGAAATGTCAAATTATGGTGTTGTATCAAACAGAATGTCATTTTATCTTTCTTTTAACATGTAAATGACATGCGATCTCAGAATATTACACACAAACCAGCAGAATATCGCCTGTCTGAGTGCCTGCATAAACGTATTCATCTTAATTCTTTTTCATTGATTACATGTAACAACCATTTTACTATCTAAAGTTGTTAAACCATACAAACATAATACTATTTTTGAAAATAATTGTTTTCTTCCCAACATACTATTGAATTGTGAAGGTTAAGGGAAGGTGCTGAATATTTTTAACTTCTATCAGATTCTGAAAAATAGTAATAAAATTCAAAAATAAAAAACACAGTTTGTAGCTCTGATTTATGATGATTTCCCTTTTTATTGGAAAATAGATAATCTAACTGAGTAATTGAAGAGTATATGTTTAAAAATTTATGATGATTTCCTTTTTAGTTAAAAAATAGATAATCCAACTGAGTAATTGAAGAGTATATGTTTAAAAAAATTCTAACTTCCAAACAGGATACTTATATCTATGCCTGCAAGATTTAAATGGTACGCCTATAAAATATTCTTGTTCAGAGGTGCACCAGCAACTTGGAATCAAAGAAATTTTCAATATCTATTTTCAACCTAATCTCATAAAAATATGAACCTTTTGTCCCCCCACTTGGATTCCCATACTCACAAAAAAACTGAAGCAAATAAAAGAGAGAGTGATTACATTAATGCCAATGATCTTAATTCTACAGAAGATCGGTATGATCCCGATGATACTGATTTTGTAGAAAATGGATATGGCAATACAATCAAAGGTTACAATACACATAATACAGGGCCTATACATAGGCATCCCCTTGATCAGATCCTTGGCTTACAGTTGCATGCTTCCCTTTGTACATAGCTTCTTTGTTTTTATTCCATTGCTCATTCTTCTATTACTTATCCAAGCATTCTTCTAGCCTTTGGCTTTACATTTCACTTTCGGTACTTACCCTCTTAATTCGCAAATTGATTTGAACAATCTAAAACACTTATCTCTATGGCACTCCACTTGCTTACTTTTACATATCTTACACCCTATGGCACTTACATGATCCCATATTGCTACTTTTACATGAGCACATTTAGCCTCTTTCCGGTTTGAGGAGCATGTCCATTCTTAGATATCTTAATCATTCTAGCTACATTGCTTTGACTCAAAGTTGAACATACATTGGGGCATATTGCTTGCCTCCCTTCTTATCATACTATGTTTTTGCACCTTGTTGAGAATTGTTTGAATCTCTCCTACTTCATCCATTCTCAAAACCTTGTTTTTTAGCATCCCTTTTTCAAATCTCTTTTAGCATTCAAATATTATCAAACATTCAAAATCAGGACCTAAAGCATTTTCAAATGTTGCTAGCCTATCTCTTTTCATATGTTATTTATTTCATATTAAGTAGATAGCATATTTCAATGTTTCAATACATAATGCTCCTCACGAGGTACTTGAGTTTGATACAAGACATACTTTCACATGATTATTTGATGTTGGACTTCCCTTATTACCCAAAACCTTGCTAAGTTGGAGGCATCTCTTCGTTCTCCATGAACAATTTAACAGGTTGTATCTATTACAACCTTTCTACCATGTTAAGCTCTATATCATACAAATGTTTTACTACTCACTTATATTATACATATGTTACATGAACTATGTTATTTGCTAACAACGACATGGATACATATGAATATTGCAAACTAGTCTCATTTGCTTTATGTTTATTTCTTACTTTACTCCATGATAAGTTACAGCTTGTTTGCTTATTTTGTGTGGCCCTCGGCCTTATATATTACAATTCTTCCTTATATGGCATCATTATGCCATTTGCATGTGGCCCTTGGCCTTTTGTGCGTATGTGACATTCACATGTCCCTTGTATGTGACCTTTGGGCCTTTATGTATGACATCATATGCAAATTGTTTGACATTATATAAAATTGTTTGTACATACTTGCTTACTACTATGATGCCATGATTCATATCATGCATTGCTACTACTTATTACATATACTATGGTGCCATGATCTATATCATGCATATACTATTTATGTGTTTCAATGTTTTATCTATCTAAATATGTTCAAAATGTGAATTCAATGCTACACTATATACTATGCTGCAAATACAATTCCAATATTCACATGCTATTACATAATGACATCTTTCACATATTTTACAAATCTCTTTTGAGATAAATGACTTGCAGGCTACATATCTCATCTCAAAAGAGAGGCATCGCGATGGGCTTGCTTGGAACATTCAAGCTTCGTGACCAAAAAAAATTAGATTTATGGCAATATACAATTTTCAAACAACAATATGATTCAACATTTTCAGATTATAGGAACATGTGGCATGCATGTGAGTTCTTACAGTTACAAATTACAAGTTTCAAAAAGTTCAAAAGTTGCAAGTTGCAAAGTTGCAACAGTTTCAAAAGTGGCAAAATTCAAAAGTTTCAAAGTTGCAAAGTTTGAAAATTACAAGTTCACGATAATATTTCTATACAGTACAAATACAAGGGCATGATATTCATTCATGTTCCCGTTTTCTATTGTGGCATTTTCAAATTTTTCAAATTTCAAGTTTCAAAGTTGCAAAGTTTCAAATAGAATCTAGATCCGTCTGCAGTAGTGTGATTCGGCTCAGTTGCAAATGGGTCACATTAGAGTCTAGTAACACTCAACGTCTATGGATGCATTTTTTCAATGTGTATCATGCCACAGTTCATGGTTCCACCCCTTCAAATATTTTACAAATTGCTTTATAAAATAAAATGAGAGTTGGAGCACACAATTTTTCCAACTCAAAACGATTCAATGGTTTTCAAATTGAGACTTGATCACTCTCAATTTGCCATAATCCAGCCCTTCTTCTGATGACTCAACAAGGAGGCATTCACACTTTTCCATCTCCAAGTTACAGGGCAATTAGATTGCATACTTTTTTAAGTGTATACTTTCTTTGCTCTCCTTTTTAAATTACAAATAGCAAATTTCAAATTTTCAATTTGAGCAAAAATTACTTTCAATGGCATTGTTGCAAGTTTTTGCATTAAGGCATCCTACACAATCAAGCTTGGCATCCAAAGACAAAGTGTATATACATTCAATTCACATTTACTTTAATAATTTCACTTTGTGCATCACTATGATAAAGTGGTGGCAAATGTAGACACATAGATTTAGTCATTAAGTGCTTAACAATGTTTATCCTTGACATTCTTACCCTTGGTCTATTCACCATTTTGCTAACTCACAATCTATAAGAGTCTTCATTTTCTTGTAAACACTGCAAACATCATGCAAACATCCCTCCTTAGCCTAATTTACCCTATTTAGCCTACAAGCTCCTATCAAACCTATCCCAATAGTCTCTAGTCTTCTAAGACAAGTCCACTTTAGTCGGATAGGGCTGCAATGCGACCTTGTCCCCTGCGCTCCAACGGTCACTTTTTTTGAATTGAAACGTTTCACAATGGACCTCCCACATGTTTGGTAAAGTTAGTTCGCAAAATTATTCCAAATATTCTCCAATAAAAACACGTCAAGGCCACTCATTTGCACCCCCATTGGATCTCTCTAGCAACTACATTGCACATTGAGCAAAAGACCACTACTACTTCCAAATTCAATTCTACAGCATTCTAACAATCATAAGCCAAGTCTAAATATTGTTTATTACAAGTCAAGGGCATCCATTGTCAAGCATCTCAATCAATCTTCTAGCTATAGTCTTCTAGTCACATAATCAAAGATCACACAATCAATCTAAAAGGGAGAACTACATTGCCCTGAAACCCATTTGGGCTATGTATGCAGTGCTCAGTTACAAAGGGTTCTTGAGGCTATCTTGGACATCCTCACTAACCCATTTTTATTTCTATTTTATTATAAAAAAAAATTTCTAGTGCATGTGCAAAAATAGGGTTTTAGCTTTTGCAGGTCTTTATCGTGAAAACACATAACACAGAATTCATCAATCAAACCTTGTAGATTGTTGCATAGGCCCAGATTAATAAATCGGGAACACAATCAACCAAGACATGGCCACAGTCAATAGACAAGACCATAGTGTGCCCCTATCTGCCTCCCGTAGACTTGTCCCAATAAACTGTAAATTATTGTTTTATGATGACTTTGTTTGTTGGGCATTTCACACAATTTTCAATTACAATGAGCTTACACAATCAGAATTAAATTTGTTTTGGGAAATTTACACATCCTTAGGTCTTTTACTATTTTTATTTTTTATATCTATAAATTCTATAGCATATTGTATTTGACAATATTTTAATATCAAATCAGTACATTTCAGCATTTCAATTTTAATAGTTTAATACCATTACTTTAAGATTTATGAAATTAAAATGGTTAAACAACAGTAAATGTCTCCTATTGGGCATGCCAAGTCGAGTCAACCCCTCCTTGCCATCATATATCAACTCCCTGTCAGAGAAAAGCCATAGGTAATTACTTCCATTGTTTGCTTCCCGCTAATTACGCTGACTTGGCAAATCTAACTTTGGCACGTGCTCACTTCTATCATATTCTTGACCACATTGTCAAATGCGCGCACATGGACTTGTTTTGTCAGTGCGCATCATGTTCTATGAAATCAAGGCATTGATGTCAGGCTAAACTTCGTCAGAATGGCAAGGCCTGTCAGAATGAAGGGTCAATAGGTTCACCAGATTGTTTTAACTTATTTTGGATTTAGTTGATCTGAATAGGCCAAAACTATTAAAATTCAGATTGCACAAGATATAGCATTCACCATACAAATATGAATGTAATAAAGATATTGATTACATTTATTAAATATAGAAATGACCAGGCAAATCGGAGAAATAAGGCACTTAACTTATTTTCTAAACTATTTTGTTCACTCCGTGTCAAAGTCTTTAAGATGACTTTGTAACAACTCTATAATTGCTCGGCTCAGAAAACTATCAAAACTTGCCAAGACACTATCGGCAAAAGCTCAAACTACAACAATCGATACCATCCTCTATCTGTTAGTAATGTCCATGTATGTTTTTCCTATATGTGTTGTCACATATCATTATGCCTACATTTGTAAATGATTTTCGTATGTCTTTTTATCTTCGGTCCTATGCGTAGATTTTGGTTTTGCCTCTCTTTGCCCTGAAACCTTAGCTCCACTTTCAACACAAGTTTGATTTAAAAGAAAAGGGTAAAAGATAGGTTGGACAATCTCAACCACTCCCTGTTGAGTGATTGACATTACTTACGTTCCAATAGTCTAAAAGGGGCTCAACTACATGTACTTCTCCCACCTATGTGTGTGTGCATGCTCAATCACGTTCCACTAGAATGCAATGCAACTATTTGGCTTTCAACACTTGAAAACATTCAACTTTGACCTTATGTTAGTGTTTGAATTGGCTTTTGGACTGCTCCTTTGAGGGCTTTCAATGTGTATGCCTCTATGGAAATATCTCAAGGATGTGCAAATGGATCCCTCAATTTGCAAAAAAATCTTGATGCAATTGCCAAGTTCGTAAGACCTTATGATCGATTTCATTTATAGATGACTCTCTACTATTTCCCCCCATAACCGACATGTGAAACGTGTATAGGCCGACCCAAGGGAGATGTTTGAATTTGGAAACTAGTCGTTGGAAGCTCCTAGCCAGTCCCATTAGAAGCATATGCATGTAATAACTGCCACTGTGCAATTGTTTCAATCATTGTCCATGGAGGGGAAAACAATGATTTGGAATATGGTGAAAGTCTGCTTAAGAATTGAACGCATTATCGCATAGACTAGGGAGGGCTTAAATGTTTATGATAGAAAATTGGGTTCACAGAGACCATAAATAAGTAAACAGATAGAGGAAAGGATATGCAAGAGTCAAACATGTACACACAAGTCATGTATGCCAAAGATATGTCAAACTTGATGTTTCCAAGTGCCTAAAACTGTTGGGATTATTTTGATGATCCAAAGTATTTTTGTTTAGTTTTAGTTAAGTTTGTTTTTATGTTTAAAATAAAGTTGTTTCACGAGAATTGGTTACATCCCGTAACCACTCGTAAAAGCTTATAAAGCTTTTACGTGCTTTGTAAATACAATCTTGAATTAATACATTTTAATGTTTTCCGTATGCAAAGCTTTGTTCAAAATGTAATTGGTTTATCATTCCTCATGTTCCTGGATCCAACAGCGATATCAGAGCAAGGCAATTTGAAGAGAAGGAATGCATCAGAGATATACAGAGCTGGTTTTAAGAGAAGAATAAGAAAATGCAACAGTTTTTCGAGGAAACCAACAAAAAGTCTATGGTATGGTGCCTTACATTGAAGATCAATAACATGGTATGGTTGGTAATAATTTTATTTTCTCGTGTAGGATCAAAGAAAGTTTATTTGGTTGCTTTTTAAACTATTTCCTGTGTATGGCGATGCCCAGCATAATTTTCTTCAGAAAATTATTCTACTCTGTATTCATAATTTTATACAGCGGTTTATATGAGGAACAAAATATTGTTTTAAGAAAGGCATTGAACTAAAAACAAATAGAGCAGATCACAATTTTTTCTCTGTATGGTGCGCTGAGAGCCGCCAAAGATCAACACTAACCTGCAAAACCCACTTGCGTCTTACACACCTAAAAAAGCTTGAGTTGGGTATATGCAGCGTGTTGGGTATATGAGGATGAAGACGACATAACACTTGCAAGGAGATCAAAATGATATGCCACAGAGTATTTTACAGCAGAAGTACAGCTTGCATAACCAGCCTGAAAACAATTAGTTTTCCAACAATAAAGCTATCTCAAATGCTTTTCAAAACCTGATTTGACAGTGGACTCCACCATCAACAATAAGCATGGTAAAAATATTTACGTTTTAAAAAAAAGGTTTTACAGTAATATTTTTTTCTTTATATTGGTGGCTGAGAAGATAAAGATTGCATATATCATGTATAATTTGCACTCACAAGTTTATTGATGGAAAGTTCGATAGTTGGATTTTCTTAGTCACTTGCATAAAAGGTCACAGGTTCCAAACCCTATAGACAAATTTTCATTTACATTTGTTTTTTTTTTAAGAAATATGCCTTTTGAAAAGGGAATATTCCATTTTTGAAAGACTTTGTAAAAAGAATCAATGATATAAGGGTGTAAGTTGCAATATTGGTTATAACTTTTTATGACCCACCACCATTTTGTCTAAAAGTAATCGTGTGACCAAGTCATTCATAGGTTTTCGGACGTTCCAGACACAATGGAATGGTCAATTTTGTAATTTTAAGTGTTTTTATATGATTTTTGCAACCAATATAATAAAACTAATGTATAAAGGTGTATTTTCAGTCGAAACCGACACCTTCCAAATGACAATTTCTACACTGTCCCTTCTTGCTTGTGTTGTCGACGAACCCACCATCCTTTACAGGTCCCTCAGGATCCTCTTGATTAATAAATTGTGAGAGTCTTATTGGAGGCTGGAGGAACCATGAAGGCTAGAGGACAATTACCCTCTCTAGTTAACTATTTGCTCGGAGTATGGGTTCAATGCTTGAATAACAAATTTTGGATTGTGTTTTTGCTTTCAGTTTCATTTTTGGCTTTCTATATCTAATATTCATGACATGGAATGGACAGAGTTAGTTGTTTTTGTTTCTCTCGATGCACGGCTGCTCACCTCTCCCCTGATAGGGGAGAAGATTTAGGCATTGGTTGGACTTCGATCAGTCGTCATTGACAGTACGAGTTGATAGGGGTTGCTAGCACCAGCGGTGTTGAGCAAAGGTCATCAGCATTTGTTGAGCATCAGGTGATGTGCCATATAGAGTACGGGGTTGTCACTTGGACGGGTTCCTATGTGGGACCTTATGTAGGTCGATGTAGTTGGACAAGATTTGATCGGGTTCTACTACAGTACGGTACGATGATCATAGGGGATGAGCAGGCCTTGATCGTGTTCATCAACCTTTTATGCCACAACTCGCAAGACGGGCTTCCAGATGGAGTGGCATCAATTTTGATCAGTACTAGGAAGTACAGTGCACCGGTTGCAGTTGCAACAGAGTTTCTCTAATGACTTCAGAGTCATTGCTCCAGTTCTTTCTTCTTCTATACCCCTTTGGATCAAGGGGGAGTTTGTTGGGATTATTTTGATGATCCAAAGTATTTTTGTTTAGTTTTAGTTGAGTTTGTTTTTATGTTTAAAATAAAGTTGCTTCACAGGAATTGGTTACATCTCGTAACCACTCGTAAAACCTTATAAAGCTTTTACATGCTTTGTAAATATGATCTTAAATTAATACATTTTAATATTTTATGTACGCAAAGCTTTGTTCAAAACGTAATTGGATTATCATTCCTCCTGTTCCTGGATCCAACAAAAACCAAATTTATGTGTCTATGGCAACCTCAGTTCTCGTCTTTTGTCAATTTATTATTGTACTAGCCATATTCTTTGCGATGTGCACTTGTAAAATTGTTTACCAACACTCTTCTTCATCCAAAAACTAAATCTATTCAATTTCTATTCCTATTTTAGGCTCGGCACTACATAGGTATGTTGTCAAACAATTTGCATGCATCCTCCTTTCATGGTTTTGTTGTGATGTTGTGTTGTTATGTTATGTTGTGCTGCTATGTTGCATTGTTTTGTTGTGTTATTGTCTTATGTTGTTTTGTTCTATTGTGTTTATGTGTTGTACTGTTTTTTTTGTGTTGATGTGTTATGTTGTTATGTTATGTTGTGTTGTTTCACATATATTTGTGCTATGATTTTGTATAATTTTTTTGTTTTCTTGCTAAGGCAAAGTTTTCATCACTTGATGGCAATAAGATGGGTGATAAGTGTGAACGCTTGGAAAACTATTATGTAGTTGTTGCACAATGTTGGTGAGAGTAATGGCGGAATTCTATTCACCATCAATGGCAGCTCCTACTTAAAAATGAATAGGGTATAGTTGTTCGGTTCACAAGATAGTTACACAATGTTGATAAGCTACACTCAACCTACAACTCCACTAGCACAATGTTGGTCGTTGTTGCTTTTTGATTTGTACTCCATTTTTCGGAGTGTATATTTTAGTCTAATTATGGACGAGTTACATTCATAGGGTATAGTTGTTTGGTTCGCATGATAGTTGCACAGTGTTGATAACCTATACTTGATCTACAGCTCCACTAGCATAATCTAGGCCGTTGTTGCTTTGTGATTCCTATTTTTGGAGTGTGTATTTTAGTCTAAATACTAACTCAAATCTGCCTGGTATGTTTTCCCATACTTTATAATATGGATTTTTGGCATTTTTCCTCCAATAAAAATTCATACCAAATTGCAATTGCAGATCCTACAACTCCACCCACAAAATATTGGTTGGTATTGCTCCATGATTCCTACTCCACATTTTGGTTTAAAGATTTTAGTTTAAATACAAATTCAAATCTACCTGATTTTTTTTTTGTTGAAATCTCCACTGCTTATAGTTTTGATTTTTAATCTGAAAAATAATGGCACCAAATTGCAATCTCTCCCTCATATGAATCCCCACTCCTTATAATTTTGATTTTTAATCTAAAAAATAATCGTACCAAATTGCAATCTCTCCCTTCACCCATGCGTTGCTATGTACTTGGGTGTCTATATACCTCAACCTTTTCTAATACTTTGACCTTATCCACCTTTGCTTCTACCTCTTCCACCTTTTCCTTCTTTGTCTCTTGAGTAGATGAATTGTTCATTTGTAGTGTGTCTTTATCTATATCATCTGAATCTTCATCATGATCTTCATCCACTGTTTCAATCTCATCCTTATGATCTACCTGGATTGTTATTGGTGCATTTTTCACTATGATATCTTGTAAAGTGATCTTCTTTTTCTTATACCAAAACTTCATGAAATTTTTCTGAACATTGATATTCATTGTTCCCAAAGTCTCTAATCATGGATATCCAAGAACTATATCCATATCATCCATATCCAAAGCATAAAAATCTGAATGCAAAACATATTTTTCCATAATGAGCTTTAGATCTTCAAACATTGAAATATTCTTACCATCTACTTGAACCTCTTTGATATTCTTTGCTTGAACATGTAGATGCTTGGACACATTCATGTTGATGAAGTTATATTTGTTGGTAGGGTTTATGAACACAACCACCTTCTTCTTTTGAATGCATCCATGAAATTGAAAAATTGACTTGGATTTCTTTGGAGCCAAATTATTTGAACCCTTCTTTTCTTCTTCTTCTTCATATGCTTCTTCTATTGCTTATTGTACTTCTTGTTCTTCTAATGATTCTTCTATTTCTTCTTCTTTTTCTTCTTCTTCTTCTACTGATTCTTCTATTTCTTCTTCTTTTTCTGCTTCTTGTTTTATAGCCCATCGATCTAAAAAAATCTGTTCCATTTCTTTCCATGAAGAAAATCTTTCTGTACAGCGCAACTGATCAAACCAATCTAGTGCAGGCCCAGACAAAAAAGGAGTTAATCGTCTTTGCCCAAAAGTTTTTTTAAAATGATTCTCCAAAAAGAACCACCATTCTCTAGCATCAATATCATCTTCCCCTGAAAATATTTGCAACTCCATGATCCACAAAAAAATTTAAGGTTCATGAAACCCTAAAATGTCAAAACTGATCCATAAAATCGCAAAAAATCACTCCAAACAACTCAAAAAATTCTGAATTTTTGACTGTACTTTTCTTATATCTGCTTACACCTCTAGAAAAAATTTCGAATAAAAATTCCTTATATTTTAGAAGATATAGCTAAATTATTATAAACCCTAAAATAGCAATAACTCCCTCAAAACGAATCAAAAAATCTCGATTTTTTTACTGACTTATTTGAAATATTATCCATATGCAGTAAAAAATTTGTGAAAAAATTCACAACCAATAAAAAGTTATTGACGATTCAAAAAAAACTAGGGTTTTGCTCCACAAATTGCCCAAATTGAAGCTCTGATACCACTTGTAATGATCTTTTTATTCAATATATGCAAAAATACCCTTAAGGTAGGGAAACACCATATAATACTCTTTTAGAAATGAATAACTCCACAATGTCTCTTCGAGGGGACAACCTCCAATAGCCTCTTACAATAGAAGACTCAATGCTTACTTCATATATTTACCATGATAACTTGTGGAAGTAGTACATTGAGTAATGGTCGGCCTACATTGAATTAGGAGGTTACCCATCCATGGGATATATAATATATATATCCCATGGATGGGTAACCTCCTAATTCAATGTAGGCCGACCATTACTCAATGTACTACTTCCACAAGTTACTCCATTATCCTAATATATTGTACCCATATAACTAAGGGGATGTGTGCCACATGTCGGCATCTCCATCAACCCATATACATCATATCCCTAGGTACATAGCATGCGTCCCCTCACCTCGCACTAGCCCCAATCCAGCAAACTCAATAGGATCCCTTTGCAATCACTCAGCTTATGCATCAACAGCGAAAAATTAGTTGAGTCTTGACAATGTGCATATTAATCAAGAAGTCGGTGTCCTTGCAGTATGTTTTCAAGGCAAGGTTTAAAGATAGTTCATTAAATCAGATTTCAGTATGCATTGGCCCACTTTGCCAGTTACAATTGTATGATGTAATCTTATAATGTCCCCATTTCCACATCATGAATAAACAAGTCTTGAAGACCTTTAGTCTATTTCTCCATAAATTAAAGAAGCCTTTTTAGGGGAATGTTATTTTATTAGTTATTTATTAATTGTTGAAATAGTGATTTTTATCATAAGGCAATTATTAATTAATTAATAGAATATTTAAAAAAATGGTTTTTACCACTAAAGTGTTTAAATGAATTAATTATTAATTTATTTGCCTTAAAGTAATTTTAATTACTATTTTAATTAAGGCCAATAATTAATATATTATTCAAAAAGGCAATATCGGTATGGGAGCTAAAAAAAAGAAAAAGAAAGGTGTTTTATCTTTCCAAAGTGGTTCACCCTCTTTCGAAGTTATGAATACATAACGAAAGCTACAATGAAGAATATGTTGAATTTTGATAAAATTGATCTTCATGCTTGAAGAAGACTATTGGGATGCATGCCCAATAGAGATTTGCTACCGTTGGTGATTGATCAATCTAGAAAGGTGTCTTTTGACACCACCTTTTGCTAAGGAGATATTGTTCTTGCCCTAGAAGTGGGGCGAATTGCTTTGGAGAGTTCGTATAGAATTTTGTGAGAATTTCGTGGTTTTTTTCTTGCATATTAAGCTTGCTAATTAATTATACTATTTTTGTAAGTGGAGCGAACCATTTGGGAAGCTTGGATCAAGGGTTTGGAGACTTATTTTGTCTATTTAGTGCAAATTAAATATTCTGATTTTATTTGCTAATTTTATGCGTGTTGGTGTGAGAAATTGGAGGAGTTCGTGAAGGGTTTGAAGTAAAAAATTAAATTATAATTTTCAGAATTATTATTTAATTATTTTGACAGAAAACTAGGATTTTCAAATTTTCGAAACAACTTTTGATCACCTTCTCATGGAAGGAAAATTCTGAAATTATTTTTAATTGATAGCCATTATTTTTATAATTAATTTGAGCTCTTGTTTGCATCATAATTCCAAATATTAAAAGAGTTATGAATTTTTAAAATTTTCAACTATTCGTAGGCAATAATATTTGTTGAGGGTGACTTTTTGTAAGGATTTGAAGCAGAAAAATATTCAAAACGACTATATTTTTTTAATTAAATCAGAGTTTTCAACCATCATAAAGTGACATTTGAGCTTCAATAATTTGGCAAAAATGTACTTGTTTCATGCATCAAATTTGTTGATTGTTTTCTGCAAGTATTCAATTAATTTTGAGACATTATTGACTAAAAATCATCTATAAAACCCTATTATTTTGGCGTCTAGAGTTTCTAGGGTTCATTAAGGGTTTTGTGAGCTTGTTTGGCAATCTAGAGTTTATTGATTGCATTTTCAGATTTGTGGATTTTGAGGAAAACCCCTTTTGCCCTAAATCGTCCCATTTGGGGACATTACAGTGGTATCAAAGCACCAATCTTGTCTAGCTTGTGAGGGTTCGTGTTTGCAGATTTGGATGCATAGTCTATAAATCATGGAGTTAATAAGAGAAGATGAATTCAGAACAAAGCTTCACAGATTGAAAAAAAGCTTGAGCATCCACATCATTTAAAAAATGTTTTGCTCAATTTTTGGAGGAAGCAGCAAACTGTTTGGCCATGATAGAAAAATCAAATTCTAAGTCTATGTTTTGGGCAATGAATCTTTTGGTGGTTTATAAGGCTAGACCCAAGCTTTTGAGACATTCAGATTCAGATGTGAGACTTGTAGTTATCACTTGTATTAGTGAAATTACAAAGATAACAGCTCCGGAACTGCCATACAATAACATCATGAAAAAAAATATTTCAGTTGATGGTGGAAAGTTTTGAAGGTCTTAGTGACATCACAAGTTCTTCTTTTGCTAAGAGGATCACTATTTTGAAAACTATGAAAAATGTCAAATCTTATGTGCTAATATTGGATTTAAAGTGTGATACACTTATTCTTGAAATGTTCCAACATTTTCTTACAGCTGCAAGTAAAAATCCTACAGAAGGTATGATAATGTCCATACAAAAGGTGATGACCATAACACTCAATGAAAGTGATGATCTTTCCAAGCCATTATTATCTATCTTGTTGACAGGTTTGGGGCTAGAAAAGAAAAAAAATTCAATTGCACACATGTTGTTTGAAAATGTTGCAATTAATTGTAAGGAAAAATTGAAGCCTTATTTGATAGTGGAGCATGTACAGGAAGAAAAGATTGAACTACATGGGAGTTGGAAGGAAAGAATGAAGAGATAGCCCTTCATAAGGGTTCCTATGAATGAGCCAAAAAAACAAAAAAAAATCAAATTTGAAAGAAGAAGATGAGCTACAAAAAGATGGCACTTTGGAGCAACAAAGAGGACTGCAAATGACAGTTGAAAATGAGGAGATGCTAGGTGCTTTGGGTAACCAAGTACCCCAAACTTTGGGATTCAAAAAGATGATTTTGAAGAAGCCAAAAAAACCAAGATATTCATAGAAAGGTATGAGTTGAATAATGATTTTTGTTTGGAATCTAATAATTGTTCAAACTTGTTGCATGGCTCTAGATTTGATGAAAGAGCTTGGAAGAAACAATTGTTGATCACAAGTGAGAGGGAAGTACAAACCCTAACAAAATGAGATGGCACAAAAAGGCTTATTGATGAATTAATACACAATGTGAAAGGGGAATGCTTGAAGAGAAGGTCACTATGATGGACTTGCACACAATCAAAGTTGCAATGGAGACAACAAAATCAGATTTTCCTCACATGATCAAGGACAAGGATGTGACCATCAAAGTTGCAGATGAGGCCTTAAATGCACATAAAGCAATAAAGCTTAAGGTGGAGGAGCTCACCTTTGAGCTAGAATCAACCAAAGACTCCTTAAAAGGTAGTCAAAGGGCACTTTTAGAGACTGAAAATCAAATTGTGATGGCAAAACAATTAAGAGAGCAAAAGGATGAGGCAAGGGCTAAAAAAATTGAACAACTGATTGATGAACTCCTTAGGCTCCAAGAAGACTTTGATTTGGGATGCTTTCCGGAAAAACCAAAAGATACAAAGATAGAAATTGAGCATTGTATGGACAATCCATTGTTTGAAATGGATCGAGGTTCGAACTTGTTGTGGAATGCAAGTGATTTCCATTGTATGGACAATCCATTGTTTGAAATGGATAAGGAGGTAGATCAAGGTTCCGAATTGTTGTGGGATGCAAGTGCAATTTTTAGGCCATGGGAAGAGGCTGCAAATTTTGATCATGGACAGCCAATGACTTAAACAAAAATTCAGCGTTCCACTAAATCAGTATGACTAAATCTGAATTTTATTTTCCATTGGAGGTGACATCAAAAACCATGGAAAAAGTCTTTCTCGAGAAGAAATGGATAAGGGCAGCAAAGAACCAGGTCTTTCCTAAGTTGGAACAACCCTCAAGGTATGAAAAGCACTATTTGTTTCCATGTGTATTGAGCCCAATGATTGTTGGAAATAATAATTTGAGTCATGAGAACAAGGAGATGGAAAATTGGTTTTCCTTCTCTCCGAAAAGTTCTGAATTTATTTGGATACATTCATGTTCCTTATTCTGTGCAAAGAACAACTTATCTTGCACGTGGCAGCCAAGGAAGAAAGCTGGAAAAAATGGTATGAAGTCTGATTTTTGTTTCTCAAAAATTTCTGAGTCAAAGGGCAATTCCAGCGACTTAACATTACCACAAAATTGCAAAATCAGGGCATGCCTCAGCTCAGAACAGGATAAATGAATACATATATTAATTATGAACTTTGCCATCTGGAAAAATCAAATTTAAGAGGTCAAACACAACCATGCATGGAAGGGGAGAATTCTAAATTTTATGGCATGTTCCAACTCTTGGGTCAAAAAAGCTATGAGTATGTTTATTTCCATGTTTGTCCAATTGAAAAATCAGTAATCTATTTGCATATACAGCCATGTTACCATAAAAGAAAAGTTGATTTGGTCCAACTCATACAAGATTTTGAAAACATACTTATGTTGGCACCTTGGGAAGGTGATGGAAGAAGCATTCACAATGGGAGGGTACATGTAATGTCCCCTTTTTTGAGTTAACGCAAATGGAGAAGACCCATAGCCTATTTTCATTCTCGTAGGCTAAAGGGGAGTGTTCTAAGAGGGAATGGGGCCATAAAGCATTTATTAATTTAAAAGGCCAAGTGAAAAATAAAATAAAAAGTAATTATTAATTACTTTTTGAGGATCAATTGGAAAATAGAAATTAAAAAGTAATTTTAAATTACTTTTAGTGTTTTCAAGTGGGAAAAGCTTTTTATAAAAGGGGAAAATAGAAGAAATAAATTATTATTTATCAATCAAGATTTTGAAATTCATCAGAGAGCTTGAGGCTACCCATATTTTCCACAAAGGACAGAAACCCTCGTTTGAAATCAGTGGAGGACGAAAACCCTCACACCCAAGTGGTAATTCCACCTTGGAAATACAATTGTGCAACCAAATTTGAAATTCAACAGATTATTGGAGGTTATTTGTTGATTATATTTGTCATCTCACTAGGGTTTGAAGGTGTTATCAGATCTACGACCAAAGTTCATTTTCAGCCTTTGGAGGCCTTATTTCATCTTACAAATCCAAGCCATTGAAGCCTAATCCATCTTCAACATTCGGGTATGCTTACGTAATGAAATCGAATGATAAATGGAATGTTTATGATCATTATTGGTACTGTAATAAATCATATCAGATCTCTGTTCAATTTTGATGTTCATTGTATTTGATCGTCATATGAAGAAATGCAGTCATAGTTTGCCTATCTTTATTGTATTTTCTTTGCATGCAATTGGGTCATCATTAACTGTTCCAAAACATTCAAACAAGAATCAAAAATCATAACCAGCCACTCAAGAGAATCAGATCAGTTTTAAAAAAGGTTATTTCAGTGGTATCAGAGTTGTGATCTTGCTAGCTTGGTGGGTTGCATGTCAGTTCTAATGGTTGCATGTCAGTGTTCAGTGGTTGCATGTGTGGTATCAATCATTGCATGTTGATTTTGAGCTTTGCATGTCAGTTATTCATGTTGCATGTTAGTGATCAACACTTGCATGTAAACATTCAGTGATTCAGCTGTTGAAAGAATTTGTCAGGGTTATTTCAGTACAACCTTCTTGTGGAAATGTTTGGGAGCATATGGAGCCTTCGAAAGACTATGAGGACACTTTTAACACGTGGGGGCAGCCCCCAAATTACAGGAACAACAATATGAAGAAGCCATTTGAGGATTTCTTCCATTGGAAAACAAGTAAATGGGAACATTGTTTGATAAGGTGTGTTGGGACACCTACTTGGATTTTGCAATTGCTTGAGGACAAGCAATTTTGGGTGGGGAGAACTGTAATGTCCCCATTTCCACATCATGAATAAACAAGTCTTAAAAACCTTTAGTTTATTTCCTCATAGATTAAATGAGCCTTTTTTTTAGAATGTTATTTTATTAATTGTCGAAATAGTGATTTTTATCATAAGGCAATTATTAATTAATTAATAGAATATTTAAAAAATGGTTTTTACCACTAAAGTGCTTAAATAAATTAATTATTAATTTATTTGCCTTAAAATAATTTTAATTACTATTTTAATTAAGACCGATAATTAATATATTATTCAAAAAAAATGTCAGCATGTGAGCTAAAGAAAGGTGTTTTATCTTCCCAAAGTGGTTCACCCTCTTTGGAAGTTATAAATACATAGTGAAGGCTACAACGGAGGATATGCTGAATTTTGATAAAATTGTTCTTCATGCTTGAAGAAAACCCACCACTTTGGAAGTTATATATACATAGTGAAGGCTACAATGGAGGATATGCTGAATTTTGATAAAATTGTTCTTCATGCTTGAAGAAACCATTGAGATGCATGCCCAATAGAGGTTTGCTACCGTTGGTGATTGATCAATCTAAAAAGGTGTCTTTTGACACCATCTTTTGTTAAGGAGATATTGTTCTTGCCTTAGAAGTGAGGTGAATTGCTTTGGAGAGTTCGTGTGGATTTTTGTGAGAATTTCGTAGTTCTTTTCTTGCATATTAAGCTTGCTAATTAATTATATTAATTTTGCAAGTGGAGCGAACCACTTGGGGAGCTTGGATCTAGGGTTTGGAGGTCTTTTTTGGTCTATTTATTGCAAATTAAATCTTATGATTTTATTTGTTAATTTTATGCGTGTCGGTGTGAGGAATTGAAGTTCGTGAAGGGTTTGAAAGAAAAAATTAAATAATAATTTTCAGAATTATTATTCAATTATTTTGATAGTACACTAGGGTTTTAAGAATTTTAGAGCAACTTTTGGTGACCTTCCCATGAAAGAAAAATTTTGAAATTATTTTTAATTAATAGCCATTATTTTTATGATCGATTTGAGCTCTTGTTTGCATCATAATTCCAAATATTAAGGGAGTTATGGATTTTTGAAGTTTCTAGATATTCGTAGAAAATAATATTTGTTGAACCCAGATTTTTGGCAAAGGTTTGAAGTGAAAAAATATTCAGAACAGCGGCTATATTTTTGAAATTAAATCAAATTTTTCAGCGATCATAAAGTGGCATTTGAGCTTCAATAATTTGGCAAAAAGGTACTTGTTTCATGCATTTAATTTGCTGATTGTTTTCTGCAAGTATTCAATTAATTTAAAGACAAATTATTATCTGAAAATCATCTATAAAACCGTATCATTTTGGCATCTATAGGGTTCATTAAAGGTTTTGTGAGCTTTTCTGGCAATCTAGAGTTTGTAGATTGCATTTTCGGATTTGTGGATTTTGATAAAAAACCCCTTTTGCCTTAATTCGTCCCATTTGGGGACATTACAAATCTGTCTAACGTAACACAATTTTATGAAGACCATACTTGCAAGTTTCATGTGATCATCTCCTAAGATGTACTATTTGGTTGACTTTTGTCAGTTATAGTTTCTATGAGGCACTTAAGTCGCAAAACAAAAATTGTGGTTCTAGTTACAACAATATTTTGTAAGCCTTTGGGCTCCAGCTGAAGTTAAACATATTTCTTGAGGATGGGGTTCCAACTTCTAAAATGCTTAACATTCTATATGAAGCTCGAATAGAAAAGAGATTCAAATCAAGTTGATATGTGCATAGCAAATTCCTAAGCTAACCACATATCCTCATACAAAACTTCAAAATGTAATACAGGGATCCAAGTTCCAACAAAAGGATGGCCTATATTTCAAAATCCTCCAATTTTAATAGACTAAGGCATGCCAATGTAAGGGATGCTATCATATTTGATAGTAAAATAAAGCCCAAAATTGTCAGGTTCGAAAAGAAGCTGAATTGTTATGGAAAGGCCTTGAGCTAGTTGCTTACTTTGCAAATCCTCCATTCACAACAAACTAGCTTTTCAAGCAAAAAGACCCTTTCAGGTGGAATGTGTGCCCATATATTTTTCCTCAAATTTCCTGCGAAGTTGCAGTGACTTGTGATAAAGTTTCATGTCAATGCCATCCACATTTCTTCCCACCCTTGCCTGCAGGATTGCCTACAATATGACATAGCACAGCTAAGCACAATTTCCTGCAATTTTGAAGCACCTCTAAACAGAAAATTTACATCTGTTACCCTATATCTCAAAACAGCACTGAAACAAGATTTTGACACTTTCCAAAAAGATTGATGAGAAAATGACCTGATCCAGAGGTAAACCTGGTTGAATAAGAATCTCTCCAATGAATTGATAAAAAGATCCTATTCGAAAATGAATATCCCTTAAATTTTGAGTATCAATTCTTAAAGCTGCCCCTCCATCAGCTATGACTGCAACTGCTGTTTCGACTGAAAACTCTTGCAGCCTATCAGGAAAATAATAAAGCATGGACGAGAGAAATTTTACTGCAAGGAGTGTATAATTATGACATGCAAAATGCCCCTACAGATATGACCATATAAAAAATAAAATTAATTTCCATTTTCATATGTAAACCCAATACCTATTGTATATGTAGCAAGCTTCAGTGACTCTTAGAGAAAAGACTATTCCAAGACCCAAGAGGTTTGAATTTTTAAAATGTACCTCATGAACACAAATGTCAACTATCCATTTCAAAGCAGCACAGGAGACAAGCAGACTCTAGAGTCCTATACAGACTTTCAACCAGAGAATAAGCGGCAGAGTAGCAGCTTCTTTAATTTCTGGCTTTGTAAACCGATTGGTTTATAACTCAAATAGACTCGCATTGCAAGCACTCGCCCTTGCCCTTGCCCTGGCCTTATCCAGTAGCTTACATTCTAGGGTGGTTTGGATGATAATGAACTCACTTCTGCTCCCTGTAAATCACCCCTCTAGGGGCAGACATCGAGATGACCAAGGGAATTCTTTTAAATCATAAGAAGAAAGACTGAAAGAGATTATAACAATGTCCATGAATGAGTATAATATCTCAATGGGACTCAAAATTACAGTCTGCAAAAATAGCTATTGAAAAAAATCCCAAAGAAACTCTACCTACTAACACAGATCATTTTACTCGTTAAGGACCAAACCATCCAGGGTACTTGGTAAGGCATCTACTTTCATTTAAAATGGCTTTACAAGGAACTACAAGCCCTTAAACAAACCAAATCCGTCAGAATAGAGTGCAACAGCACCATAAAAAATAATTTCCTTGGACGTGTATGTGAATGTGCCCATGATCTGTAAAAAACCATGAGTAAGGAAGGGGAGAACAGACAAAAGCAAAATAATACAAGCAACTTCTACAACACCAAACGGCACACCCACAAAAAAAAAACTTTATGGAGCCACTGGCATGTTGATTGATAGCAGAATCGTAAGGCTCAATACATAAAATACCCTAGTGCGGTAAAGCTATATGGTTTTGGAAGAGCAATTGAAGTGAGGGTCCAATGTAGAAACCCCATTGGAGAAATGAACTAGTGATCACTGCAAGAAAAATAAACATGTAGTGGTACCTCCCAGTTACTCTGATGGAAGCTCCACTGGTGAAGAATGGCGAAGAGGGACGCAACTCCTCTATCATCACCAATACGCCTGCCTTCACTGCCGAACAAGATGACGATGAGGATGCCGCCATTCACCCTATGAAATGTGGGTTTTCGTGATCACGAAATACAAGTTTTCATTTATCAATTCCATTCGAAGCCTTTGTATTTGTACGCATGGAAGGCAACGGAAAATTACTAGCCGTAACTTCTTTCGCCTGTAAATTTATAGCCGCTAGGGTTAAGGTTTATACTTCTTGGTCACTACTCCCCAAGATCTATTGGTAACACGTGGAAGACGAGAGTAACTAGTATTTCAATCTTCTTCTGCAAAGTCAAGAACCTCAAAACCCTAGCCGTCGCGGTCCCCGAAAAGCCAGACCGGTAAAGGTTAGCAGCATCTGTCATCAGCAGCGCGCGACTCGAAATCGGGACGACAATTTGAGCCCAGCGTCCCGCCGTTTCTTAGGGCAAAACGAAGACTGGGGCCCAGCCCAGAGCAAGATAGTCGCAGGCCTTTAAGCCAGGGGTTTCAAGGTGCACTCGTTTTTTTTTTTTTTTTTTTCTTTTTTTTTTTTAGCTTTTGTTTCGCCCTTCTCTCTTTTGATCAATGGAAAAACAAAGCGTGGATACACAAATAATGAGAAAGCAAACGGTGGATATGCAAACTATGGGAAAACAAACCATCTCATTGGTCAAAAACGGTCAAGAAATTATGGTGCATTTTGAAACTAACCATCTAAGACAAGTCAAAATGGCATCACTTGGCAAGACAGGGAAATATATCTGAGTCAATGCTAAACAGTTCAAGGGCATTTTAAAACGTAGACTTGCTCGCATAAAATGGTCACATGAAAAACAGAAACACGGGCAGAGATTGCATAAACAAGAGAAGAAACAAAAAGATGTTGTCAAAAGGTGCCCTCCTCCACACTTAAGGGGTGACAGTGAGTTGTATGGTAGCAGCAAATTAGGTGATTCTGTCAGTTACAGCCCTACCTCCACACCTCTCGCTTGGTGTCCAGATCTTTATGTGCAAGAACTTTTGAGGGCCAAGAGGAGGTTGGAGCTCCTAGAGGCTAAGGAGCAAGAAAGTTACCGCTATATACAGGTGCTAATTGCAGCAAATAAAACTCTTGCAGACAATAACAACACTTTAAAAGCTCAAATCTCAATGCTGCAAAAAACACTTTCAGCTGGGAAGTTTGAATGGCAGAACATGAAGGATGAATGGAAAAAATTGAATGTTACATTGGAGACAAACAAGGTCACAACAAATACCGAGCCATCTCATAATAAGGAGCAAACGATTCTTCACACTAGTTTGCTAGGAAAGGCAGAGGTTGAAGAGGAGAGGAGAAGTTTTGCAAAAGGCACCAAAACTTGGGACAAAAACAGCAAACACCTTGATATGGTAGGAGAAGAGGCAAAGATTCGTGGGAACACACAAGACGGAGAGGTCAAGGAAAGGCAGCTTAGGGTATCCAATATAATTATCAAAGGGATAAAAGACTATGGGGAAGGCGAACATACCCTTGACTTAACGAGGGATTTCCTACAAGATGTGTTGTTGTGGCAAGGACAAATCTGCGAAGCTTGGAGGGTTGGCAAACCACACGCTGAGAGAAATAGGCCACTCAAGGTAGTTATGCCCAGCATTAGAGACAAACAAAATCTACTTAACAAAAAACAGCTCTTGAGGGGTTCTCGCTTCATTTTAGAGGAGGATTTAACTATGAGACAGCAAGTTGAAAGAAGGATGGAAATGGAAAAAATCAGAACCGCTAGAAATGAAGGCAAAAGAGCTTGGATGTTCAAGGGAAAAGCAATTATTGCTCATTTTGGCCACCGCTCCAATGAAGGGCAGCAAGAAGGCAACAAAGGTGCGACAACAAACACCTTAACATGCAGAGATACCGCAAGATCCACAATCACGCTTATCGATAAAAACTCAACTTTGAGCCTTGCATATCAAAACAAATAGCAATCAAGCTTAACCCAGGCGTCCTTAAGTTTAGTTTGTTGGAATTGCAGAGGTTATCCGTGGAGACGTGGACCTGGGTTAGGACCTATCGCGGAAGGCAAAGACATTATTTGTCTCATAGAGACACATGAGCATGAGGGATGTAAGACCCCATTATTTGAAGGCTACTGGAAGATGGCAGTATGGAATGAGGCAGCGGCAAATGGTAAAGGTCATGGAGGTATAATGGTTCTAGTAAAAGAAAGAGAAGGTCGTGCCATTCAGTTGGAAAAGATTGATTCTAATAAACAATTCATATGGTTCAAGATCGTGGAAAATAACACTCTTCTCAGGATCGCAGCCTGTTACTTTGCTCCACAAGTATCTAAAACTTATAAAAAATGTGGCTTAGATCACAATGACCCCTATGATGCGTTAAAGAAAGATGTTGCTGTTTTTTCGCAGCGTGGGGATGTTCTTCTTGTTGGAGATTTCAATGCTAGGACAGCGAATTGGCAAGCAAGTATTTTCAGCTCTGAAGTAAATGATAACCCTATTTGGCTCACAGAAGAGAGAAATCAGCAATGGGAAAGAATATCCGAAGATGCTAAAGGCTACAATCATTTTGGGGAAGAATTGATCACTTTATGTGGCACATTTGATCTAATAATCTGTAATGGTTTGGCTAGATGGGCTAAGTCGGGCAATTTCACTTGCAACACATACAACGGGGCAAGTGTGGTAGATTATGTAATTTGTTCGCAGAATTTGTATAAAAATATTAAAGAAGTTGAAATTGGAGAGCACGTTTGGGATCTAAAATCAGATCATAGACCGCTGTACATAAATTTGTATTGGGCAAAGGATAGGCGGCTTGGGGCAAAAATCCAAGGCCCTCAACACCCACCTTCTCAGGGCAGAATTTTGTTAACTTCAGAAAACAGTAACACTTTTAGAGCTACTCTTGAGGAACTTTGTATGGGACACCCTATGTATAAGCATGGTGTTAACAGTCATGACTTATCAAATCTGATTCACGAGGATCTTTCAAAATGCAAGAGAGCAAAAAATAGAAAATCTGAAACTAATTGTTTTCCAACCAATGCATGGTTTGACAAGGAATGTAAGAGGGCCAGGAGGAACCTAAGGGAGTCGAATAAAACTAAACTCGACATTAAGGCCTACAAACAGATCCTAAAGAAGAAAAAAACTGATTTTACGTTCACAAGGAGAGAGGAGCTAATTTTTTTGGGCAGAAATAACCCCAAACGTTTATGGAAAGAACTCCAACCAAGGAGAAAGCAAAATGAAAATAATATTACTGCCACCCAATGGTTTGAATATGCTAAGAAACTTTATGAACAAGAGGGTGGAGTGGGACACCCACCTTTGGTCAATGATACTACAAACATTTTCACTGTGCAAGAGGTAGAGACAGGGATTAAGAAGTTGGGTGGAGGTAAAGCAAAAGATCTTGTTGCACTTCAAGCCAAATATTTGAAGTGGGGCATGAAAACTCTTGCACCGTACATCACTGAAATCTTCAACAAAATCTGCCAAGAAGGGTTTCCGAAAGATTGGACAATCACCCTTGCAATACCACTTTTTAAGAGTGGTGATGTTAACAATCCCTCCAACTACGGGACTATAATGATCAATCCCCTCTTTGCTAAACTTTTTGGCAGCATGATAGAAACTAGGATCAGCAAATGGGCAGAAGAAAACCATAAACGTGCTAAAGGGCAAGCTGGTTTTAGGCCAAAGCACTCGACAGTGGATCACTATGTCACTCTGAGACACATTATTGAAAAAGAGTGGGAGAAAAAGGAAGAGGTTTTTTGTTGCTTTGTTGACTTCAAAAAGGCTTTTGATACCGTTCCGAGAGACAAGCTTTGGTTTAGGATGGAAGAATTGGGGATTCCTAGGCATCTCAGAGCTGCTGTTCATAGGATGTACGAAGAGGTGAAAGTGAAAATCAGAACTTCAGATGGCATTTCAGAATGTGTTAGGAGCGATATCGGGGTCAAACAGGGTTGCCCTTTGTCTCCTACTTTATTTGGTTTATATATTGATAAAATGGAAGAGTGGTTAAACATACAAAAGGGCGAAGGCATTCAGCTAGGTGAATTTGTTATAAAGTTGCTCTTATATGCGGACGATCTCATTTTAATTACCAAATCTGCCTGTGGTTTGCAAGACCATCTATCTTCTCTTGAGCGCTTTTGTAGAATGGTGGGGATGCAGGTCAATATCAGCAAGACTAAGGTTATGATTTTCTCTAATAATAAAAAACAACATCAACATGAATTTTATTACAATGGAAGTCTTCTCGAAGAGGTTGCGGATTATAAATACCTTGGCATCGATTTCAACAAAAAGCTAAGCTGGTCTAGCTGCAGGTATAAAAGGACACTAGGTGGGTGGAAGGCTTTCTATGCTCTTCAGAATAAGTGCCGTGAAGCGGAGTTGTGGGATTGGAAAACTATTCAAACCTTGTTCAGTCTTCTTGTGCTGCCAGTTGTTCTTTACGGGTGTGAATTATGGGCCAACAGCACTACTATAACATAATGGAAACAAATTGAAGGAATCCAAAAGCGCTTGATTACAAGCAAGATTAAAATCAAAAGCACGGTTCCATATGACATCATGCTAAGTGAAATGGGAGCTGTTACTATCGAGGCACTTGCTATGGTTCGCCTTTTAAGCTATTTAAAAAGAATCGAAAAAATGGAAGAGGATAGATGGCCTAAAGTTGTTTTTAGTGATACACTATGTAAACGAAAAAGGACATGGATGCAACAAAATATCACATGGATGAGTAAATGGAATATTCAATTCAATATGTGCCCCACAAATAATAAAGAAATAAAAGTCTTTGTTATGGAGAAATTTTACAAGAGAAATTGGGGAAGCGAGATCGGGAGGAAGAAACTATATTATATAAATGAGTTCAACCCCACTTGTGATCAACTCCAAAAAGCGTACATAGGAGCCAACATTTCTTGGAGGGCTAAAATTCTTATTGCTCAGTTGAGAACCAACTCTCACCAACTTCGTTGTGAGACCGGGCGTTGGAAGAGGCCAAAGGAGGCTTGGGAAGAGAGAATTTGCAGATTTTGCAATTCTGGGAAAGTGGAAACTGAACAGCACTTTATTCTAGAATGTGAGGCCTACAAAGATAGCAGAGATAAATTTGCGGATACTATATGTGACAGTTCTTGGCATAACCTATTCAACGAAGAGCACATTGAGCAATTAGGAGGGCTCATCATTAGCCTACACAAGAAGCGAACAGTGCTACTTAAATCTGCTTGAGTTGTCTTGCTGTCCCATAGACTATTTTTAGTCTCGTGGACGTTAAAATTTTTATTATTATTATTATTATATTTATAAATGTTGGGCGCGGAGGTGTGGCAATATATCTATCAGATTACCTACATTTTTCAGTTGATTTGGTTTCTTAACAATTCTTCTTGTTAGAATAATTTTTTAAAAACATTCACACGATCATGGATTTATGGGATCAAAAGGTAGTATCCAAATTGTTTATATAAAAATATTTTTTTAAAGATTATATCCATTTCATGTTCCATGTTTGTCTAAAAACTATGGTTGTTTTTGTTAATTTCTTTTATTAGTTTGGAGGGTATATTAAAGCAATCAGTTTGTTTTAATATTCGAATAAATTTTTCATTGTATATCAATGAAAATTCATTATTTTTTATGTATTGAAATATTTTCAATTTTACAATAGTTAATGTGTGCATTTGTTAATAAAAAATAGGGAAAATAACATTTATTTATGTTTTGATTGGATGAGATTGTTAACATGTTATTAAAGGGCAGAATACTGATGTCATATACAGTGCATAAAAATAAATGCATTGTCAAGATATAAATCTCAAAAAATCTGACTGTCGGTAACTTTAGCATAAGAATTCAGCTGTCAAAACGTCCATCTTGATAGTTGAAGCAGTTGCACAAATCAAAAATGGATGTGTTTGGGTACGCTACAATCTCTGACATTTTTTGCATCCATTATATTTATGATTTTCCGTCGTACAGTGCTTCACATTTGGCTGTGTCAAAATCCTAGACTGGCAAGAGATTGAGTTTGATTATGTCATTCTGGCCATAGGGTACACCAACAATGTGCCCTGCCCTTTTGGTTCCAGGTAATGATATAATACTGATAGATGATACTAACTCTGGGAATCTGCTAGACCTTGTATTTCACTAGTTTTGTTTGGAGTGCTAATTTTTCACCCAAGACGTCATTCCCTGACGGTTGGAATCGAAATACACAACTATGGCGACTTTAACAATCACTGGGCATCATTTTTTGAATTGTTTTGCAATTATATCTACACGTTTTATGCTTTATGTGGATTGCCTCATGTAATCCAATTCCCAAACCGTAACACATGAAGCTTAGAATTAGCGGATTGGTTTGGTTTCAAGCCCTATCCCTGCACAGTCGTACAGATTATACCTTCAATATCATGGTAGTCAAGTGATCCAGATCCCCGCTGCCTTTATCTAAAGATACTACGGTGCTCAATTTACTAGGTTAAGCTTATGCTTGTAGGGTTCGAGATGTTGATGAAGTTTGCGTTCAATAAATTATATGCATTTTACTGTTTGTTTTTACTTACTCGAGAAGATAAATGATGGCAGGTTATTATAGATGTTGAGATCATGGCAGCGAAGTGTAAGATGGCGAAAGAGTTTGCAGAAGCAGTGGCTACTTTTCTTGTAGAGAACATTGAGCCACCTAGTTTAGAAAACCGATCGAAGAAGATTATCACAAGTTGTGGGAGATCTGGGTGGTGGGCCATTGAGTCGCTTAATAAAGACTGTGAGGAGGAGAGATGAGTACTTGAGAAGGTTGTACAATAATACATGTGAGGGATGCACAGGGCTTACAATTTTGGTTTAAAAAAGGGATGTAGAAAAGGAAAGGGATTCCTTTATCCTACTCCTTTCTTATGAGCCAAAAAGGCTTTTGAATAAATTTAAAGGGTTTCACATTCTTACACTTTATTTTTCAAATCTTATGCCAACCAATGTTGGTCAGATTTGGAGGAGTTTATCCTCATCAAAATCTAGGCCTACAGAAAGCATTAATATTTTCTTCTTTTGTATCAATAATCAAAGAAGAATTACATTGAGGGCTTTTAGATTTTATTTATGTACAACTTAGCTTGTTGGTTGACCTTCAACCAATCAGAGTCCATGATAAGTTAAGGCTTCTTCAAATCAATGGGTTGGGGGTTTTATTTATGTGATGGAGTTCATGAAGGATGCTTAAAATACAAAAGTAATATCCCTAGATTCTGTGTTTTTATGACATGATAACACAAATTTCATATTGGAAGTATATACAACTTTCATGTCATTAATGACTCCTTGAAGATTATATAGAATCTGTTTAATGAAATTACTTAGATGTTCGCACAGACTGATTTTATATCGTACTAAATAAGAAAATGTGAGAGATCACACAACAATAATTGACAACAAAGCAGAATACTGGATAATATAGCAAAGCCACTTCGAGGGAGTAACCTCCATAATAATGCACTAATAGCATAATACTTAACATAATAAATATAGGCTAACCACTACCTCCTATATATAGTCTACTTAGCCAAAGTTATTCAATACGCTGACCTATCTAAGAACATAGAGAAATATAACAAATATATAAAAGAGGTATGTAAGCCACAAGTCAGCCACACATATCCCTAAATACACCAATAGTTAAGGGCGTAGTAAGCTCCTCCCCTTCAAAATAATATTGCCCTCAATGTTGTGGCAACTTTAGATGTTGATGCGCAAATGCTTCATCCTCCCAAGTTGCATCTTCACATGGTATATTCTTCCATTTGATCAGGTACTTTATAATCACTCTGGAACACAGCGACTTAGTGTGCATGTAAAGGATCACCTCAAGATCAAGAACAACTTTGCCTTCCTCATCCAATTATGGTAATTTTGTTTGAATAACAACTCTGTGTCCAATGACTTTCTTTAGGAATGATACATGAAATACTAGATGTATGCGAGTGGATGAAGGAAACTCTAACTTCTAGACCATGCTACTAATTTTATGCAAGATCTGATAAGCCCCATAATACTTAGGGGACATCTTGTTATCCTTTTTGTGTTACTTCAATGACATCTGCTTATATGGCTATAAGTGAATAAAGACCCAATCATCAATGTCAAAATGCCTCTCACTTTTGTGTTGATCTATCTGTTGCTTCATGTGATTCTGGACCATAGCTAAATTTTCACACAAACTTGCAAGAAACTCCTGTTGATGATGAATATGTTCTTCAACTACACGAACCTTAGGATGAACCTTAAAGGTTGAAGTGATGGATGGAGGGTGGTATCCATATAGTGCCACAAAGGGAGACATTTTGGAAGAACTATGAACAAAAGTATTATACCACCATTCAATAAGTGGCAACCAATGAACCCATTTATCTCGTTTATCAAAAACAAAACAACAGAGATATCCTTCCAAACATTTGTTGACTACTTCAGTTTATCCATCAGATTGAGGATGATAGGATGAACTATGAGCCAACTGGGTGCCCAAACATGTAAATAACTCAGTCCAAAAATTACTAGTGAAAATGGGATCTCTATCACTGACAATGATCTTAGGGGTCCCATGCAGTTTCTGAACTGTATTGAGAAAAGTAGTAGTTGTTGTACTAGCAACAAATAGTTGTGATAAAGAACAAAAATGAGCATACTTACTAAGATGATCCACAATAACCATGATAACATTTAGACCCTCAGATCTTGGTAACCTTGTAATGAAATCCATATATACCTCTTCCCAATGCTGGCTAGGGATGGATAAAGGTTGTAAAAGACCTAGGGTTTTGATGGTTTTGCCTTTGTTTTATTGACAAATCATACATTTAGCCACATATTTCTAGACATCCCCCTTGAGTCCTTCCCAAAAAAAATCTTGCTTGATTCTATGATAGGTTTTCAAAAATCTTGATGACTCCCAATTGGAGTTGCTCGAAGTTCTTAAAGGATTTTTTATTTAAAAAGAGATTTCTTACATAGGTACAATCTATCTTTATATCATAATGCATTATCCTTCCATATGAATTTTTTAAATCCACCTAAACCTTATTGAAGATTTTTAATCAAATCATGCGTAACACTATCATGTTCCCATTCTAATCATGCTTCGTCTAGCCAATCTACCTGCAAAATAGTTATGGCACATAGCAATGCCTCAATTGATTCATCTTTTTTGGATAGTGCATCTGCAACCACATTCTCCTTGCCTTTTTTGTAGACTGTTTCAAAATCATAGCCTAACATCTTAGTTACCCATTTCTGTTGTTCTTCGGATGACAATCATTATTTCAAAAAATATTTGAGACTACATGATCAGTCTTTACCTGAAAGTGATGACCCATAAAATAAGGTTTCCATTATTTGACTACATACAAAATGGCTATCATTTCCTTCTCATAGATAGGCTTGTGCTGATTTTTGCTCTTTAGTTGACGACATTCAAATGCAATTGGTCTGCATTCTTGCATGAGTACAACACCCATATCATACCTAGATGCATCATATTCAACCACAAAAGTTTTAAAAAGGTCAAGAGTGTCCAATACTGGAGTAGTGCACATAGCCAATTTCAATTGTTCAAATGCCTAGATGGGTGCATCAGTCCACTAAAAGGAGTCTTTCTTCAACAAAGAGGTGAGTGGGGATACAATACTACCATAATGTTTGACAAACCTATGATGGTAACCAGTTAGCCCCAAAAAATTCTCGTAGTTGCTTGAGTGTCTTAGGAATTGGCCAGTCCACCATTGCTTGGATTTTTTTAGGATCCACTTTCACTCCATAAAAAACCAAATGACTCAAATATTTAACCTCACAAGCCCCAAAAGTACATTTGGAAGGTTTGGCATACAATTGGTATTGTTCCAAAATGGAGAGTACATGTTTCACATATTGCAAATGGTCTTCCCAATTTTTATTGTAAATGAATATATCATCAAAAAATATCATAACAAATTTCTTCAAAAATAGCCTAAAAATAGTATTCATCAAACTCTAAAAAGTAGATAGTGCATTTGTTAGACCAAAAGGCATAACCAGAAACTCATAATGGCCCTCATGAGTCTTGAAAGTTGTTTTGGGTATGTCTTCATCACAGATCCAGATTTGATGATACCCAAAACACAGATCTAACTTGGTAAAATAAAAAACACCATTCAATTCATCTAGCAAATCATCAATGACAAGAATATGAAACTTATATTTGATAGTGTACTTGTTGAGTTCTCTGTAGTTAGGGCACATCTTCCAGATGCCATCTTTCTTTCTCACCATGACAACTGGTGAAAAATATTCACTTTGGCTATGGTGACTGATTCCTACATCCAACATCTCCTATACCATCTTTTTAATTTCACTTTTTTAGGCATAGGGATACTTGTATGGCCTGATGTTAGGTGGTGTGCTGCTAGGAATAAGTTTGATAGCATGATTGTGTGTGTGGCTAGGTGGAAGTCCTTTTAGCATGTTGCCAAAAACAATAGAATGAGAATTAATCACTTATTGTAGATCAAGAGGTGGAAATGGTTGAGTTGGTTGGACTTTCATAGAAAACAAGCTAGCTACAAATCCTTCAACACCCTTACAGAGAATATTTATCATTTGATGGGAGCTAACAAGTTATGGAAATTCAGCCCTTAATCCCCTTAGCTCAAATGTCCTTTCTTCAGAATGAAAATGCATGAATAATTATTAGAAATTCATCTCAATAGTGCCCAAAGTGGTCAGCCATTAAACTTCCAGAATAATATCAGCTCCACCTATGGGAATAGCAAACATAGGAGAATCCAACAAGTAGTCTACTATGGCCAACTTAATCCTATGACATTTTCTTGAACAGTTGACAGTACCACCATCTGCAATCATAACCTAAAATTCTGGAGCTAGATAAATAAAATACTTCAAATGAGTAGCCAACTTACTATTGATGAAGTTGTGTGTGCTCCTAAAATCAATCAAGACAGTGATCTTCTATTTCTTAAGGAAACCCATCACCTTAAGAGTCTGGGGAGTACTAATACCTGAAAGGGCATGACAAGAAATAGTAGGTTGAGAGTCTTCAAATTCCTCCTCAAGACTTTTTGCATCATCATCATGTACTTCTTTATCATCTTCATCGTCATTGGCACCTTCAATGTAAAATAACTTCTTTTTAGCACAATGATGGTCTTTATTCCATTTGCTATCACAACCATAACACAATCTTTTGACTCGCTCCTCCTCAACTTGTCATTGTGTTTAATCTGGTGGGCTGTGGAAATGATGGTGCTGGAAAGATATGATCACGACCAATAGTGAAAGTTTTCCTTTTGACCATCTCTTTTTCTTTTGCCATACGTGCCCTAGGGATAAATTTTAATACATATGTTGGGTTAAACATTTGAACCTTTAATTAGATGTTATCTTTGAGGCCACCCAAAAATAGATCAGTCAAATTTTTCTTAGTGATATCTTCCATCCATGAAGAGAGATTCTGAAACTAATGAATATAATCCTTCACATTTCTTGATTGTTGTAGTTTGGCTAATTAGCTAAAATAGTTCTCAGAGACATAATATTGATAATGAGCTAACAACTCCTCAGTGAAAATAGACATGTAACAAGAGCACCATTCTTTTTATTTTGAGCACATAACTAGTGATACCAAATGAATTGCTTAGGTTCCAGATATAGAGATGCCACTATCACCTTTTGAGAATTAGGGGTTTGATGTAGCTCAAATAAATTCTCAATTTAGGTATTCTAAGTGAGAGGATCCTTACCATCAAACTTATGCATGTCCACTTTTAGCAACATCAGTTTCATACCAGCATGGGATTTGCTGGTGTTGAGAGGAAGATTTGAATGTTAAAGTGGAGGGTTATTGGACTAAAACTAAGATGTAAGGGCAGTCAATTACATAGTGATATGATATAATTCATTATGAACCCCATTAATCTCTTTATGCATCCTTGAAACATAAGCTTGGACTGCAACAAAGTCATCATGCCTCACCAAGTTTTTTATGTCTACCTGAAGCTAAAAAATCACCATATCTAAAGTTCCAGATTCCATGTCATTGGCAGAAGGATTCTTAAGAGTTTCTTGCCCCCCTTTTTTTCCCCAAGTACTAGGACCTATCATATACAAACTCTATGAGGGTTTTTACCCCAAAAAAAAGTATACCAAGAGATGGTACCATTGCGATCACCTTGCCAAGATAAATTCAATGACTGCCTTTGTGTACCAGGGTAAAATTTTTGGCACCAAGAAAGTGTACTGATAGAATATACCATTATGATCATCTCGTCGAGATGAATTCAATGACTGTAATTGTGCAATGGGAAATTTTTTTTCCAGACTTTTTTTTTTCAAAAAAGTGTTTTGAGCAATATTGCGCTGACAAAAAAAATTAATTCTTCTCAGATTACAATTTATGTTTTTTCACTCCCACCACTCCCAAAAGCCACGCCTCGCTAGATCAAAAAAAAAATCTACAAGAAACTTGCCCAAATCGAAGCTCTGATACCACTTGTAATGAAATTACTTAGATGTTTACACAATGATTTTATATCAGACTGAATAAGCAAATATGAGAGATCACACAAAAATAATTGACAACAGAGCAAAATACTAGATAATATAGCAAAGCCACTTCGAGGGGACAACCTCCACAATAATGCACTAATATTAGAATACTTAACATAATGAATAAAGACTAACCACTACCTCCTATATATAGTCTACTTAGCCAAGGTTATTCTATAGGTTGACCTATCCAAGAACATAGAGAAATATAAGTATATAAAATAGGTATGTAAGCCACAAGTTGGCTACACATATCCCTAGACACACTAATGGTTAAGGGCATAGCAATCTGTGTGGATAGGTATACATATACTTAGACAACAAAGACAAACATGGACTATTGTAGAAGGTTTGGTGGAGTGGGAAGGGGAAATCGATCGGTGTAATCAAAATATTATGAAGTGGATCAATTATTGGTAATAACCCTAATGATATTTAATTAGGTTGTGAAGTTGTTGCTACCCTTTGTGATGACTAATATTTATCAGTGCTTTAAATTTAGTAAGGCTAAAAATATTAAGAGGAAAATTTGCACCTTATCAACTATGTAGCCCATTTGAAAAATTATGAATTGCATAGTAGTTGTGTTTACTGGTGGTGATGAATTGGATGACTATTGTGTTACTCTATTGTACTTTTTTATGTATTATAAAGTACATGTGTGATATAATCTTCCAATGCATTATTTTATTTTTTAGGGTTATTAGTGTCAGAGGGGATACTAAAGCAAGTAGTTTGCTTTAACTTCCAATTAAACTCTCCCTTTTCCACCAATAAAAAATCATTATTTTTTGTGCATTGAAATATTTTTAATTTTACAATAGTTAATGTGTGCATTTGTTAATAAAAAAATTGGAAAATAACATTTGTCTATGTTTTGATTGGCTGAGATTGTTAACATGTTATTAAAGGGCAGAATGTTGATGTCATATATAGTGCATAGAAATAAATGCATTGTCAGGCTGCAAAGCTCAAAAAATTTATGCATTAGTTTCCTACCCATTTCTTCATCATCCAGTATCTACTATTCAGGTGAAATACTTGCCCTGCATCTCATAATTCCATCCATCCCCTCTCCTAATATTTTCCACGCATCTCACAATTTTATTTCTAATTTTTTCTATTTTTATTATTCACAATATTTTTAGGTATGGAAGATTTCACTAGTTTCAAGCCATTGGCAAAGAATGTTCACTTTTCAGGTTACAAGTATCATATTTTCCTTAGTTTTAGAGGACTAGACATCAGAAAATATCTTGTAGATCATCTCTTGGAAGCTCTCACCACAATTGAAATTCACTTTTTTCTTAATATTGAAAGATTAGATAAAGGTGAGATTATTGGATTAAGCTTGGAAAATGAAATTAAGAATAGTGCCATTCTCATTCCTATTTTTTCAAGAGGATACACAGACTCTGTTGGTGTTTGGAATAAGTGAGATAGATGTGGAAATGGATATCTACAAGATTAATTATTCCTCTCTTCTATGATGTGGATCCCTCTGATGTTCAACACCCACAAAATGTTGAGTTGTGGAGCTAAAAGCTTCAACTCTTTGCAAACAGGTGGAATAGGAAGGTTGCTGAGATCCAGGAGCACCGGCGTCGACAGCAGGACCGACGTCGATCGTGACCCAGTGCAGAAGGCCACCGGCGACGGCAGGGAGTCGGTCGACGTCGGCAGAACCAGACTAGCAGGGACCGACGTCGGTCGCTTGTGTGTTCCAGAACTGCTCGTTACACGGACAGTTAGTTAAGTGAACGAAGTGTTTGCATGTAAAGGCCAGTTAGAGTCTTTGGTTGCGAGGATAATTGTCTAAATTAAGAGTCTAAGTTAGTGTTTGAATTAGGGATCTATTTATAGACCCATTGGCATGCATTGTAATTAAGGCATGAGATAGAAAGGAAGGCAAATAAGTTACTTCCATTGTAAGATCATTGAGTTGCAGGTTGTTGCAAGCTCATAGGGGATCTACATGTGAGTATGGTCTGTTGAATTGCAGGTTGCAGGTTCATGGGAGATCAATTTGAAGTACTTTTGAGTGCTTGGTGAACTGGCAGGGTTATTACTGACTAGTTGGAGAGGTGAACACCAATTATGTTTGTGAGTTGGTTGTTGGGACCGTTTTTGTGTAGGAGAGTGTTGTGTGAGAAGAATTACTATACACTTGAGGTGTGGCAAACCTCTGTAAGGTGAAAGAGTGTGGTGGCTCTTTGTTGTATTCTTTTTTGTAAAGTGTTAATACAAGATAGTGTATTGTCTCTCATATTCTGTGCTATTGGTGAATTCTAGCTATTTGTGTTTCTGGTTATTTCCGCATTTATAATTGCTTATATTTGGTAATCATACTGTGCTCTTTCGGAGGAGCAAGATCCAACAAGAAGAATCAAAACAGAGGTGTGTTTGTTCTTGGACTTCCCTGACAAGTGGTATCAGAGCTTTTGGTTAGGATACTAACAGATTGGATTAGATCTCGTTAGTGTGTTTTGATTACAGGTACTCACAGGGTTTCTGTTTGAGTGGGAGTTGAGCAATGACAGAAGATAGTAAGCTACAGATGGAAAATTTTAATGGCAAGAACTACCAATTATGGAGGATGCAGATTGAGGATTATCTGTATCAAAAAGATTTGTACTTACCGTTGGGAGGGGTTACTTGCAAACCCTCAGATATGAAAGATGAAGAATGGGAGGTTCTTGATCGGAAGGCTCTGGGATCTATTAGATTGAGTCTTGCATCATCTATGATTTCCAGCTTATCACAGTGTAAGACAACGGTGGAGTTGATGGAATCTTTGGCAAATTTATATGAAAAACCCTCAGCTTCTAATAAGGTATTTCTTATGAAGCGTTTATTTAATTTGCAAATGTTGGAAGGTGGATCTGTTCATAGCCATCTTAGTGATTTCCATGGTTTGGTAAACCAGTTAAGTTCAGTCAATATTGTATTTGATGATGAAATTAGAGCTCTCTTAATCTTGTGTTCATTACCTGAAAGTTGGGAAGGTTTGGTAATGGCAGTTTCTAATACTGTGTCTCCTTCAAAAGTCTTAAAAGTGGATGATGTTGTAAGTGTGATCTTGAATGAAGAGATACGCATGAATAACACAGGTGAATCATCAAGAAATGCTTTGAGTGTTGAAGGCAGAGGAAGGCAAAGAGAAAAGATAGAGCATGGGAGATCAAGGTCCAAGACAGGAAGAAGATCCAAGTCCAGGTATGGCAGAATAACCTGCTGGAAGTGTGGAAAGCAAGGGCACTTAAAGAGAGATTGCAGATCAGGTATAGATCAGCATGAAGAACACGAAGAAGAAGCAGACGTTGTAGATTATGCTGCACAGGATGCTCTGGTATGTTCTTTGGATAAAGTAGAATCTTGGGTTTTAGATTCTGGTGCCTCTTTTCATGCATCCCCACATAGGGAATTTTTTCATGAGTATGTCCAGGGAGATTTTGGAGAAATTTATGTAGGGGATGGTAAGCCTTGTCAGATTGTTGGCAAAGGGAAAGTGAAGCTGAAACTACAGACAGGTAACACATGGGTGTTAAAAGAAGTCATGCATGTCCCAATTCTGGAGCGAAATTTAATTTCTGTTAGAAGTTTGGGTGATGAGGGTTGCACAGTAACTCTCACAGCGGACTCTTGGAAGGTTACCAAGGGTACACTTGTTGTAGCTAGAGGTAAGAAAGTAGGTACGCTTTATCTATCTACTTGTACTACTGATTCTCTTTATGGGTTTTCTACTTCAGCTGTAGATTCAGAGATGTGGCTTGATAGGCTTGGTCACACAGATAAGAAAGAGATGCTTGTTCTTGAGTCAAAGGATATGCTTTCGGATTTGGAAGGTATGGATCGTGGTTTCTGTATGCAGAAGAAGAAGGTAACGTTTTTTGAGGAACCCGATGTTAGTGACAAGAATAGGAAAGCCTTGGTTTTTAAGGAGAAGGTGACGGACAAAGTTCAGCACAAGATGCAGAAGAATTCTGAGCAGAGCAAGGGTGATTTGGACAAGGATTTGATCCAAAAAGAGCTCGCGAGAAAAAGTCAGGTCTCACAAGAAAAACACAGAGACCGACGTCGGTAGGAAAATCGACGTCGGTGTCTAGACAGGGACCGACGTCGGCTATGTGCAGACCGACATCGGTGACTCAGGGTAGATATTGACCGGTGTCGGCCAAGGGAAACCGACGTCGGCAAGGTGGCAGTCGCAGGAAATTGACTTCGGTCGTCTGCAGACTGAGATGTGACCGGCATCGGTTATTGAGATGAATTTTGGGTGGACAGCAAGCTGTCATGGAGTCTCAAGCGCCCATATGGAGGACTGAAGGTGCAAGTAAGTTCTTAAATTCGTCATTTCCCTTCTTTACACTACTTGTTGCTCACTTATGGCATAGGACCAGGAAGTTGTTGAAGAAGCAGAACAGGTAGATCCAGGAAACAGTGGGAGCTAGGCATGGATGAGGATGTGATTCCTTGGAGGAGAACCAAACATGTGTTTTGGGTAGAGTGGCCAGCTAGAAGTAAGCACTGAGAGACGAATGGATGTTCAGGATAAAGAAGAGCGAAAATGGATACGTGAGATGGAAGATCAGGGTATATGGTCTTGTATTAGCTGCAGGGCAATGAAGGTTTGATCATTGTGTTTCTCTTTACCAGGTTGGATAGTATTAGCTACACTATCCTATTTCTGTATGATGTGCTTGTTGCAGGGTTACATATACAGGTATTGCTGAACTAAAGGTAAAGCTAGTTCAGGTGTTTGTCATGGAGAATCTGGGAGCAGCAAGATTCTTTGGCATAAGTGTGTTCTAGAGACATGGTAGGTCATATGTTGACTTTGTTTCAGGATGATTGTGTGAAACCGGTTAGCACGCCGATGGTTGGACAGTTCTATGAACAGGTGTCTTGATTCACATAATGAGGTTGAGTGCATGGTATGTACTAAACCTGAGTTTTTCCCAAGCAGTGGGAGTTGTCACAAGTTGGAGCAAATCCAGAAGAGAACCATTGGAGGACAGTTCAGTGGATTCTTACAGGGACTAGCAGCAGGTGCACATGCTATGCAGGTTCAGGTTAATTTCTACATGGTTGTAGATGTGGATGTGGCAGGTGATTTGGATGACAGGTTTTACACTACAGGTTTGTGGTGGTTGGTCTTCAAGAGTGATCTTGAGGAAGGATACAAAGCCAAGGGAACAAACTAGACTAAGTACAGGTACAGGTACAGGTTCCAGCTGTTTATCTCCAAGTGGGAGATTGTTGAGTTGTGGAGCTAAAAGCTTCAACTCTTTGCAAACAGGTGGAACAAGAAGGTTGCTGAGATCCAGGAGCACCGGCATCGGCAGCAGGACCGACGTCGGTCGTGACCCAGTGCAGAAGGCCACCGGCGACGGCAGGGAGTCGGCCGACGTCGGCAGAACCAGACTAGCAGGGACCGACGTCGGTCGCCTGTGTGTTCCAGAACTGCTCGTTACACAGACAGTTAGTTAAGTGAACGAAGTGTTTGCATGTAAAGGCCAGTTAGAGTCTTTGGTTGTGAGGATAATTGTCTAAATTAAGAGTCTAAGTTAGTGTTTGAGTTAGGGATCTATTTATAGACCCATTGGCATGTATTGTAATTAAGGCATGAGATAGAAAGGAAGGCAAATAAGTTACTTCCATTGTAAGATCATTGAGTTGCAGGTTGTTGCAAGCTCATAGGGGATCTACATGTGAGTATGGTCTGTTGAATTGCAAGTTGCAGGTTCATGGGAGATCAACTTGAAGTACTTTTGAGTGCTTGGTGAACTGGCAGGGTTATTACTGACTAGTTGGAGAGGTGAACACCAATTCTGTTTGTGAGTTGGTTGTTGGGACCATTTTTGTGTAGGAGAGTGTTGTGTGAGAAGAATTATTGTACACTTGAGGTGTGGCAAACCTCTGTAAGGTGAAAGAGTGTGGCGGCTCTTTGTTGTATTCTTTTCTGTAAAGTGTTACTACAAGATAGTGTATTGTCTCTCATATTCTGTGCTGTTGGTGAATTCTAGCTATTTGTGTTTCTGGTTATTTTCGCATTTATAATTGCTTATATTCGGTAATCATACTGTGCTCTTTCTGAGGAGCAAGATCCAACAAGAAGAATCAGAACAGAGGTGTGTTTGTTCTTGGACTTCCCTGACAAGATACAATGGCAAATATGTAGAGGTGTTTAAGGAGCATTACATTAAAGGAAGATCTGACACACATAAAATCAGTGAATGGAAGGATGATCTTCATTACATCTCTTGCTTGTCTGGATAGTCTCTGCAACTAGCTATAGGGTAAGTTTATTTTACAGTCCTTTCATGTGCTCAAGTGATTTTTTTTAACTCTTTGACGTTTAACCAATATAGCTTTCAAAATTTATAGGTATCAAGGGAAATTAGTGAAATGTGTTGTGTTGGATGTGATCAGTATCCAAACTCATGGACATGTTAGCCTTAAATTTGGAGGACAAAAGGATTACCCTTGGCATTTTGGGCATCAGAGGCATTGGTAAGACAACTCTAGCCAAGGCTATTTTCAATCAACTCTCTCTCACCTTTGAATCTTTTTGCTTTCTATTAGATGTTAGAAGCTTTGCACAAGAGTGTGGTGGTCTCGTACAATTGCAAAAATAGTTGTTAAAGGATTTGACAAAAGTTGATATCATAGTAAATGATATTGACCATGGAAAATCCCTTATACAATTTCACTTAGGCTCCCTGCATTCTCTTGTCATCATAAATAATATTGGCGACTAGAGGCAATTGGATAGCTTCATGTTAGATTATTATGGGCCTGGAAGCAAAGTAATTCTAATAGCTCATGATAGACATGTCCTAAATTTAGGTCAGACTCAAAATATATATAAATTGGAGGGGCTTCAGAAGGAAGAAGCTTTAGAGTTATTTAGTTGGCACACATTTTTGAAATCACATTCAGATGACTTTTACCGAGACATGTCCAGAAAGATCATCAAGGCTTTTGGTGGAGTTTCGCTTGTATTAGAATTTCTTGGTGAAGAATTATATGATAAAAAACATGGTAATAAATGTTGGATTAAAGTACTTAGAATGCTTGAGAATGTCATTCATTTGGATATTTTTGATTCTTTGAAAATTAGTTATGAGTCTCTTCTACTATCCAAGAAAGAGATATTCTTAGACATTACCTACCATTTCAATGGACAAAATATTAAAGAGCCATCTATCTTATAGGGAGAATTAGGATTAGATATAAATATAGCTTTGGAAAATCTTCAGCATAAATTACTTATTAGGGATGATATTATGGTCACAATGCATGATCTTTTGAGGGGTATGGGAAAAACTATAGTGGTTGATGAATCTCATGATAATCTAGGCAAGGGAAGTAGGTTATGGAAATAAGCAGACATGCCTAAAGTAGCTAAATAAAAATTGATGGGTGCAAGGGTGAGACACCTAATGGTAGTGCTTGATTGATTTACTGAATAGGCTTCTCTTCATCAAAGACTTATCGATTCCTCTATACATCACCAAAATTAGATTATCTTCATTTTCAAGATGAAATGAATAAATGTAATGTTAGATATTTGATAAGTCATGTATTTCACCTACAAAGCATTGCATGAGGTATCTTTAGCTTCAATGAATGGTCTTTGATAAATACCATAATGAAAGGTCATACAACAAAATTGTCCCCAGATTTGAAATGGTGAATGTGGAAAATGGGTGGATTGGAAAGCTTGACACAACAATGGAATCCTGAGCATCTAGCTATTTTTGATTTGAGTTGTTGAAGCATTTCCCATGGTAGGGACTTGTAATACTCTCCAAGGAGTTATGGAATGAATAATCACATGTGAAGGTATGCCACCATTTTAGTTATAGGTATTCCTTTAACTACATAAGAGCTTGATTAGATATTTATTGGTAAGCAATAATCAATAACTACATATGTTTTGTAGATCGCTAAAAATCTCATAGTTCTTCGTGTGAATTGGTCAATCAATAAAAATGATCCATGTATGGTAAGATGCCATAATTTTTGTTATGGATGGGGCATTTTGGGCTATTTTCTATCATATATTGACAAATAGGGAACTCACAAAGGTTATTTTTTTAACTTTTCAAAAATATCTATAATACAAACAATTACCTACATTCCCATTCATTATTTCCAGTTCTTATTGGTCCTTATATCTACATTTTTTTTATTTTGATGTTTAGAAATATGTTGTTGAAGACCTATATGGACACTAGATGTTTCCTAATCTAGAGTCAAAACATAAAGAACGTCTGAAAGCCTTGAAGCTCCTTTAGCTCCATTTGAAATTCCATATGACATATGTTACTTTGAATTTGTTTTCCTTCCATGCCAATTTCTTATAATTAGCATAAGCAACATAAATTCGACTATCCATCAACATTGTAGGTGTGTCCATTTTTATAAAAAATTGATTGAAAGCATATCTATTAAATTGGATACAATCCTTCTAAAATCATTAAAATTTAGTGATTCCTATTCGTATAAAATACTCTGATGTTACATTCTAAATGATAATGTTGTAGTCAGTTTGAATATAATTTCAAATGAAATATGATGGGACTTCTAACTTAAATGGTTTAACAAAAATCTTGATGGCTAAATATATTTTCTCTAGCATATTCTAGAAATCAATATACTAAAGTAACTTGTGCATAGTAGTATAGCTTATTTCTTTTTATTTCAATTTCAGATGGTATGGATATTCTGAATTGTTTGTTTAGTTTTGTGTCATGTTAATGAGCTTTTTTTTTATGTTCTTTCTATTTACTAGAGTTTCTCAAGTTGTTATCTGAAAGCATTGATAATTTTTTCTTTGCACAGGTCTTGACAACTCAATCTACAACGAGTATTTTACCTCTCACAAAGCAAAAAAGTCATGTTTCTTTCCAAAAGATTTAAACACGAGTTTAATAATTTAATACTCTTATATTTATTACACACAATTTTTGCCATGGATTTATACAATAAAACAAACAGGTATCCAATTATTCAATATTTCTAAATCAAAATAATGTACAAAACATTATAGGTTGAAATGATTTTTTAAGGTCGTTCATAATATATACAACATAATGAATGAATGTTATGAGGCTATATTTATCTATAACCAATTTTCATCTAATTGTTTCATAATAGGAAAAAATTGAAATGTGCACAATAATGAATATAGAATAAGAATGATTTCAACAAATTAATTTTAAAAATAGTTAATAGGTTACATAATTCTCTCTCCATAAAAACTATCTCTAAGCTTAAGCTCGATTTTTTCTTAAACTACTAAAAGCAAAATTTAGTTCTACTCTAATCTTGCAGGGGATTGGCACATGGTGCCCTTGTTTAAATAAGGTAGTTAAAGTGTCAACTTCTAAGTTATCAGTGTATTTGATTTGGAAGTCATTATAAATTAGGCACTTTAAGATGTAGTGTCATTTTGTCTATATCACTCTCAAAGTATAAAATTGGCATTCTCTTTTTTGAAACTTCTTTAAACATTGTTAACCTCTAAGTCTCACACCTAAGATGGTGTGATCTAGTCCTTAATTGAAGTATCATCATGTTCCCATCCATTTTATTTATGTTCTGAAATAGGCTTTTTGTCTGTGGTCCCAAGGGGTATTGAATTCTTTGACATAGTACATTCTCTTCCACCTAGTCTACTTTGTCCAAATGACTAACCTAACATTTTTTTTTCACATGTACCTTTTTATTCCCTCATTGGTGTGTGGACACTCATGTGAACTAGTGTTTTGTTTATTCATCCATGTGTTATTTTGTTTAATCCATGTTTTCCTCCCTCTACTAATTCTTTTATCACTACCATTTTGAACCAATGACGAGTCTCCATGTTCCTTGTCTTCTTTAGATAACTTAACATTTGAATCATAGTCAATACCTTAATTTCAATGGGAAAGTACATGTTTCAACTAATAATATCTCATATGAGACAAATGTTTTAGTTTTGATAGTCCTTGTGATTAAGTATTTTGTTATTCTCTTTTTATCTCCATTTCAATTATAACATATTATTGATCCCAACAATGACTTGGGATAAGTATATAAGAGTAATGGTTTATTTTTAAAATTTTAAAATTTTAAAAAAAAATTAGCACGACATAAATTATCTCACAATTTCTACCAAAAACATCTACATCCCACTTCAAGGACAATGAAAATACGATCTCTCTTTTACAACATGAATGGTAGTTTTGGAGGCCTTCGAACCTTTTTTTGAAGCTCAGAGAGCCTCACCACTAAGTGTTAGCTTGATAAGTGTCTTTATAGTGGGCCAAGATTTCTAGGAAGGTATTCTAATAGAAAAGTAGAGAATACCCAAAAAATTGACCCTATCAAGGTGGCCCACCATGACAAGCTATTATTAACAATTCTTCTTCTAGTAGATCTCTTAGTTTTAGGAGTGTCATATTTGCATGTGTATCCATGTTGAAATGATCTTATTATTTTTTATCTAGCTTTAAAAAAAATTCCTATTTGCATGTCTATGCATTTTGAGTGGATCTTACTAACTTTGTTTAGCTTTCATGTAGTTTTCTAAATTATTAGTTTTATGTAGCTATAAGGCAAGGGTTTACCTTATTGTGATTTAGAGTGGACAACTAATATCTATTTCATGTAGAGATTGATTTCTTTTTAGAAACTCTTGAATTATCTCATAATAAATCTATGTGTACTACTTATAGACACCTCATTTTTATCACTTTCGTATCTAAATGGTTATCATAATGACTTCTTGCAAATAATGCAAATTAAGCCTAGAAACCATTGAAATACTCTGATTTGTCTACACACAACATGTACAATTCCTTATTCATGTCAATATGTTCTTAAATAGGGAATTATCATATATTCAATCATCACCTTCTTCTAATTCTTATTCAGTCAAGTTATGACCTATCAACTGATGTTTTTTCAACCACTTGTATAAGACAACCTTATCAAAATTCAAAAATGGCAATTAACCTGATCAGAGGTGCTTAATTGGTTAAAACCATTTAAATGTATAGTCAAAATGTCCATGGATAATTATTGAATTTCCTTTTTTATAAATTCATAAAATTTGGATTGATAACATCATCATGACATCACAATAAATAGCTAAAATGGTGACATCATGCATGACATTACCCTGAAAGTTGTCAAGCACTCAAAATGTAAATATCAAACAAATATTTGGATTTGTAAGCCATGATTATTAATTGCAACATTTAATACCTTGAGCCTCCAAAAGTGAATGGATTTATGGCCACACATCTTGATCTCAAGATGGACAGTCACAAATCAATTCCCTTATTTATGAAAATCTATAAATACAAGAGTCCTCACTTGTTCCTTTAAGCTTCAGTTGTGCAAACTTATTATGCATGAATTATTATAAAGAAGTTTCATGTATTCACCCAATTAACCCACATTGAAGAACCTAAGCCATCAATAAACTAGGAGATGATGGAGGCTCATGTTACACCTCATTGATAAAGACTTGGAGCACCAAATCTGGGCAAAAGCACGCTTCTTGACCACTTTTGAAGGAGGGATGCTACTTGAAAGGTATTGTATCATCTTACTTTCATAATAAGATTTTTGAATTCATTAGCATCATCCCTTGAGAGAGTAGGCTTAACATGTTAGTTATTTATGCTTATTTTGGAGATTTCTTTACTAATGCAATGAGCTAACTTGTTTCATAATCCTATTCTGTTTATTAAGGCTTAACTTGTTTTATAATATGAATTTGTGCCTAGAATTCTAAATTTGTCTTTTTTAGTATGCCTCACGTCTCCTTTATTTCTCATAATTAAGGTTGAAACTCTCTCTCCATGTACAACCTTAAGCATAGTTTACATTTGAGTTTTGCTCACAACTTGGGCTTGAATGTTTTATTTCTCATTCTTATTTTTTGTTTACTTGGAATTGATTTTACCAATTAGTTTTATGCATATGCCTAAGGTCTAATTACTTTATACCACTTGTCAAGTTTGTGTTTGAATTTGTATGCATAGTTTGAGTCCAAGTGTTTCAAATTATTAGATTAATTTTACATTGCCTTTTAGACTTAATTGTTTTAAGTCTAGCTTTGTGTCATGTTTCCAAAGACGTAGCATGTTATCTTTTATTTTAGACCTAGTTTGTTTCAAGTCTAAATTTGTTCCATGTTTTTTAAGACTTAGAATTTTACCTTCTATTTTAGGCCTAGTTGTTTTGAGGCTAGCTTTGTGCCTTGTTCCCAAAGACCTAGAAACTTTTTCTATTTTTAAACCTAGATTATAGTTGTTTGAAACGCTTTTTACCAAGATTGGCATTCAGATTTATCCATTCACTTAACCATTTGTGTGAGACATTTGACATTAGAACTTGGAGATACTTTGATAATCATCTTACCATTGACGATTTTGGAGAAGACGTACATTCTAGGCTAGTTTAAACCATTTGTAACAATAAATCGAGTACCTATCCCTAGACAAATGCCATTTTCAAACCTAAACTAGACCCAGACCATTTTCATAGACCAATACCACCCTCTTTAAACTAGTTAGCAAACCAATCCATATCGATTATAACACGCCAACCTTATCCTCCTCCTTTGGTCTACATTATTAACCAAGTTCTATAGTGATCAAAGGTTACCATTCTAGATTCTCTTCTTTTGGCCTGTGCTAGCGTTCAAGATTTGAAGTGCCCTAAGGTTACCAATATAGGACCTCCTCCTTTGGCCTGCATTAGTAACAAGCTTCACAACACCTGAAGGTTATCATTTTAGGCCCTCCCCCTTTGGCCTGTTTTAGCAACCAAGCTCTGTAGTGCCCAAAGATTATCATTTTAGGCCATCCCTTTTCTTCCAATTTTGGTAGTTTATTACCTAAACAAGGTCATGCAATCCTGACTAAGCATGTTAAAGTTACTATCTTAGGCCCACCACTAGTATTTGTTGAACCCATCTTTGAGGAACTTTAATTTGATGAGTTAGTCTTTGTCGATCCCTCCTTCATTAATCTAATTTCTAAAAAGCCTAGTATTGAACCACAAGCCATTACTCATCCAGTGCCAACTATTCCCCACTTTATAAAAGCCCAACGAAAGGCCTTCATGCCACAAATTCGATCATTGTTCATCTAAGAGCCATTATCTATTAAAAACCCAAGTGTGTTCAAATCTGAGATTTTACAAATGAGTGTGTACCAAGGCCAAAACAATCAATTAATTCTTGATGTTATTATTGAAACACCCATTCATGATGAGTCAATCTATGATGATTCACCTTTTGATCCCTTCCATATTGCCAAGGAACCTTGCTTTGACAAGCCAATCTTGGTGGAGTTGCCTGTCAACCCTTGTCCTTTTTTTGAAACACCTCACTTTGACAAGCCAATATCTATAGAGTTGTCTCTAGACCTTTTCCCCCTCATTGAGGAATCTCACTTTGATGAGTTAGTCTCTGTGGGGTCACCCCTTTAGCTACTCCCTCTCTTTGAGGGGATTCACTTAGATGAGTCAGTCTGTGTTGAACCCTTCTTGGATAAATCTATTTTTGAAGAGCCCATTATGCCATTACAAGTCGTTACTTGTCCAATTTCACACATTTAATAAGACATCATTATAATAACATCCATAATCAAAGAAGAATCAAAATTAGAGTCAGGTTCTATTATTGAATTGATATCAAATTCAATAGCAAAAGCATAATCAATGTTAGTCTCAACATTGGATTTAGAGTCCTTTGAGTTAGAATCAACTTAAGAATCAGAATATAGTTGTGGTTATTACAACATTAGTTACACTTACCTTACAGATCAATTTGAATGCATTTGTGATCCTTCTTCAATTTTTGAAGATGATTACTTCAACATCGATACAAGTTCTCCTAGTATCATATATGAGGATTGTGCTATCTTTCATCATTTAATTACTGTTCCACATACCATTACTACCAACCAACATAGCCATTATATTGGCATTTCAATTCCCACAAACATCAATTAGGACCAATAAAATCACACTTTGTTGAATTACATCCATGGCAACATATCAAGTGCATAATATCAGGGGGGGCAAGACCAAATTCATGTAAAAGAGCAACAATCTCCTAGTGAAACCTTTTTGGAGGTGTTAGGGGGCAATCAAATTCTAAACTCAACATCTTCTAGTGAAACCTTGTTTGAGGTGCTAGAAGATAATCAAAGTCAAAAGTCAACATTCCTTAGTGAAACATTCTCAAAGGTACTATAGGAAAATCAAGACAACTTTATTAGTGAAAACATCTTCAAGGTGAGAATAACTAAGCATAATGGTTCTTCAATGCTTGATGAAAACATTATTGCAGATAATATCAGTACAACTTCCAATCTAAAACATAATTAGATGATAGTTACTCTCAAGCCCAAACAACAAAACAATATTATGGTCTTATCAAGAGCATGTGCAAAAGTCTTTGGCCTCACCATAACCAAAATTATGTCAAATATGGAATCAACAACATTGTGTGTGATTGAAAAGCTCGATCTTCATTTTTTACCCAATCATAATACATTCTATTATCAACTAATATTTTATTACTAATACAAACCATTTAACTTGTGCCTATCATTATTTAACCTTATTGGCAATACTTTCCTTCACATAGGCTATGAAGACATCTTGTTTATAAGTTTGGAGGAAACATAATCCAAGCCCAATGAAGATCACAATAACATTATTGAATTTTACATGACCAATAGGGTCTTGATAGAGAAGCTATTTAGAAGAGGTGCGGGCTAGTAATTTACATAATTGACTATTCTAGTTATATCATATGTTGATTAGGATGTGCATATCCACATCAATAGGAATAATCATTTATTGTGCCTTGTCATTTACCTAGCCTTATCTTTGCATCACCTTACCTTCCTTTTGTACATTGCCATATGTTTGAACTATATTGACTTGAGGTCCTTCAAGACTATGTAGGTAGTCCTTAATTTTTATTGAATTCAGTTTGGTCACCCCTTTGCCATGATCTCACCATTTTTTGAGTAACCTAAGCCATGTTTTCATCATTTTATGAACAACCTTAGCCAACACTCTCACTATTTTGTGAGTCATCATTGTGTGCAATATTCATTTACAATAGATGTATTACTACACCCTTGGCTTTTCTTACACTCTCACCATTTTGTGATATCATTTCCATATTCTTCTACACCACAATCATGTTTCCTTATCATCAATTTTCTTTTATCCCATATCTTAGGAGAACTACATTTGGCTTGAAGTTCATTTTGGATCTTGCATCCATGAAACTATGTAGGCAACATCCACTTGCCTATTGCATTTGGAGTCAACTCAACTACCCCTTCATTTTCTTCTATTCCCCCCATTTTTGTTTATTTTATTAGCTCCTATAGCCTAGGGAAAATTTCTATTTGTTTTGTGTTATTGTTTCCTTATCACCTGGGGGCAACTTTGTATCCATTATTTTTGTGTTATTATATTGGTGTTGTTCTTACCTAGCTTAGGGCCACTCTATTGTGAGTGTAATGCCTCTATTACATGTGTATGAATAATCTATTTTCTGTCTACACTAACATTGTGATTAGCCATTTTTTGTGTTTATTTGTCTACTTAGAATAGTTTGCTTACTAAAATTTTCTTTACTTTAGATTGTTTTACTTATTTTGTTCACTGTTTCTTCATTTGTTTTTCTTGGTGTTTTGCTATGCTTTGATGTCTCTTCATTTATTATTATTGGTGTTTTGTTATTCGTTCATTTATTTTTATTCATGTTTTGTTATGCATTTATTTTATTTATTGGTGTTTTATTGTATATTTATTCTTGTCTTTTGTATTCTTGTTTTGAGTGTTTTATTTATTTACTTACTCCTTTCTTTAGGTGCTTTATTTGTTTTGTTTTATTTGAATATACTTCATAAACATTTTGAGTATGGCCTTACCTTGGGCTTAACTTGTTTACATTTGTATTTAAATTGTTTTGTTTTGAAGTACACCTTGTTAATACATGGGTCATGATTATTTATATATTGATTTTAGGTTGTTTAACAATTTTCTCTTGCTTTGTTTTTATTTGTTTGTGTTTCAATACATTCTTGTTCCTACTTAAGTCTTGATCATTCATAACTTGATTTTAAGTTAGTTACATTTTTGTATTTTACCTTCTTTGTATCTTTATCTTTTCTTTGTTTTTTGTTTAAATGCGAATAGTTGTAACTTTGGTGTTGGTAATTTTTATCATTATCCTTAGTTATAAATATTCACATTTGAACTGGTCAATCGCAAATGAAATACAATGTTATTATAAGTTATCCATACTTATGATGCATAATTTCATTTTACCAAATTAAACACCAAGTGCTCCAAAGTTAGATAGTCAATGTGGCACCGAAAAACATCTTTGAAGACATTATCCTAAATATCTGCTACCTAAACAGGATATCATAAACACAATTGAACATTAGTCCATCTTTCTTTTATTCTTCATTCCTTAGTCCATTTTCTCCCACTTATAGGAGAACTACATTGGCATGAGGTCCATCTAGACTATGTAGGTAGTGCTTGGATACATGATGTATCTTGGGTCAGCATAACCACCATTATTCTTTTAATCATCTATTTAATCACTTTGTACATCTTCATATGCTTGATTTTTTGTGGCATCTTTAGTTATTAGACCATCACATCTAAATTTGTGCCTGCTTATCTTTAAGCTTTGAAATAGGTTATATCCTTGAGCTATGCTTGCCAATTTACTCTACTAGGGCACAATATTTAGACCAATCACTTATCCAATTAGCCCTACTAGGGCAAAATCAATTATCAGTGGTCAAATCAACCCTCCTAGAGAAAAATCAATTTATTAACCGATCAAATATGCTATGTTGGATCACATTATTGGCTTATTAACCTCCTTTTTCTAGAGCAATTCTCTCATTTTGTTTTTCTTTTAATTCTAAACTTTACAACTTTTGCCCTTGTTTTGGCAATTCAAAGTATGCAATTTATTTCAAGATCGATCATTCCCTAAGCTTGTAATTTTTGCCCTCTTTTGGGTATGTCAAAGTGTGTTACTTCTATTTTGTGATGCATTCTTCCCACTTCCCCCCGCCTTAGGGCCTATTATATTATATTATATTATATATTGATCATTAGAAATTAATGTGTGCAAGCATTATCTCATATGGATTTAATCTCATCCATAGGTTAATTTCACTCTTTCTCTCTTTTTTGAGAGACCATCCCTCTCTTTCATCCCTACATACCCTCTCAAGGGGGAATTATGGGTCACTAATTATTTCTTCAATCATTACCTTCCAACTTTTTCTTAACAACTTTTTCATTCTTTGAAAAGTCATTGCTTCATCTTGTGTCTCACAATGCCTTCTCAAACAGGGGAAAAATGCACCCCATTTTTACCACTTTCATGTCTAAATGGTTGTCAGAATGAATTCCTACAAATAATGCAAATTAAACCTAGAATACATTGAAACACTCTAATTCATCTGCACACATTATGTGTAATTCTTGATTCATGGTAATATGTTCTTAAATAGGGCATTATCATATATGTAATCATCACCTTATTCTAATTCTTCTTCAATCAAATTATGACCTAGAAACTAACATTTTTCAACCACTTGTATAAGACAACCTTGTCAAATTTTAGAAATGGCAATTAACTTGATCAAAGGTGCTTAGTTGGTTAAACCCATTTAAATGCATAGTCAAAACGTCTATGGCTAATTAGTGAATTTTTATTTTTATAAATTCATAAAATTTAGATTGATGGCATCATCACAACATCACAATAAATATCTAAAATGGTGACATCATACATGACATCACTCTGAAAGTTGTCAAGCACTTAAATTACAAATATCAAGCAAATATCTATATTTGCAAGCCATGCTTATTAATTACAATGTTCAATACCTTGAGCCTCCAATATTGAATGTATTTGTGGCCCCATATCTTTATCTCAAGATGGATAGTCATAAATTGATTCCCTCATTTCTAAAAATCTATAAATACAAGTGTCCTCACTCATTCCTTTAAGCTTCAGTTATAAAAAATTATTATGTAAAAATTGCTACAGAGAAGCTTCATGTATTCACCCAATTAGCCTGAATTGAAGAACCTAAGCCATTAGTGAACTAAGAGATGATGGAGGCTCATGCTACACCTCATTGACAAAGACTTGGAGTACTAAATTTGAGGAAAAACATGCTTCTTGACCACTTTTGAGGGAGAATAACTATTTGAAAGGTATAGCATCGTCTTGCTTTTATAATTTGCTCTTTTAATTTATTAGCACCACCCCTTTAGGGAGTAGGCTTAACATGTTAGTTCTTTATGCTTATTTTGGATATTTCTTGACTAACGCATGATCTAACATATCTCGTAATTCTATTCTACACTACTCTTGGAAATCTATGTAAATTCATTATAGGAGATTTTGGCTTTATTATAACATACTAATCTCTAGCAGTTTATTTGTTATCTCCCAAATTGAGTCCTTAATTTAGATCAGAGGTATTAGGGTAAGTTAGATCCTATACATCCCATCAAATGAGGTTAGGATTTTAAAAGTTTGGCTTGGAGACAAGAGGTCCATCTACTTATCTTCTTGGTAGATGTAAGTGATTGCATATGGGCGTAGGAGGAGGAACAAATTTCTTGGACCTAGTAAAGGCAATGTTTGGAGAAGCTTTGGTAAAGCAAAGGGTTGAAATGATGACATAGTTCACGTAGATTCTTCTAAAAAATGTAGAGAATCATGCGTATAGCTCCAAAATAATAGTGTTTCCCATTTTCCACACCTTTTAAGGTACAAATATTATTTATATATTAATGTTTGAAGGTAAAATAGAATAAGAAGCCTTTGAAAAATGAATCACAAAATTAGAGTCATTTTTTATGTAAATATTTTCTCAAATTCAAAAAAAATAATGTTTTCTCTATTGAAAACTAAATCCAAAGTCCAAAAATGGTGGGAGGCTCACTTTGAACAATCTAAAGAAGATGCAAAGGATGAATTGTGGGTACGTGCATAAAGTTGGGGGATAAAAAGTGGCCTACCCGTGGACATGATTTTTCTAAAATTTCATAAATTTGAACTTCTATAAATAATGAGATATCTACACTCTAAATCTAAAGATGGTGTAAAAACATGAAATGTAGAATTTTGAGTCTAGCTTCCAAAACATTATTTAAAAAAAAAAGGTTAATTATAACTAGGTCAAACATCTACAATTTGAAGAGGAACTCCTTTTTTTTTAGAAAATATAATAGATAGATGGTCGTGATGCACACCATTTTTTGAGTAGTGTTTAATATTATTTGAAATCCTTTTGGAAAAATTTAGATAAAATCTTCTAGCACTTCACCTATATTTTTTTATATTTTTTTAATGAATACCTTTTATTTATGAATTTTTAAAGCAAATAGATCCTAAAAATTGATAAAGAAACAGATAGTCATCTGTGAGTCACAACTAACTACCTAAAAAAAATGAAAATCAAATGTTTTTTGAATGTGTGTAGAACTATGTGTACTACATCACCATATAATTTTTTTTCACTTGGATCAATGAAAGACACATTGCATGAACATGTATAGGCATGTATGTTTGCAACATGTAGTGGCCTAAAAAGGCATAGTTAGAAATAAATATAGTTTGAAACCTTAAATTAGTCCAAAAATTATAAGAATCATATTTTTGGAAAGAGGAGAGTGTGATCATCGTGACGGTATCAAGTTTTTGAATTTCCACATTGAAATTCTTAGTGTATTTGGTAATCAAAGTTAAAATTTGTTGTTTATTTTCATACCTTTCAAAACTCAGTTGTACATTGATAGTCCAAGCCTTTGGCTCGGGAATCCAAGCCATTCCTAAAATAAAAGGTGTGGGAATTGAATTAAAATTCAAATACCATGATTATGTTAATAAAGCGATCACATTAATAAAGTGATTGCATTAATAATGTGATCACGTTATATATTTTAAACATCCTAAACCCTGAATAGGAGCCATTAGGCCTAGTAGTCTTAAGATCAAATATTGGTTTTAGATTAAGATTATTGTTTAGGGCCAATGTTCTTGTCAAGAATTGATAACATTGAATGATAATTGGAGATGTATTAACCTATGAATTAGTATATTATTCCTTTGATCCCAATATGGTGTGTAATCAGGCTAATAGATCCCAAATTGACATTAGATGGACATATTTCCTTGGATGGAGCTTAGTTGTCCCCAATTATGTATCAAACTAAACTAAATACTTGGTTTTTTATAATATGGTGTGAAATTAGAGACCCAGTTGACATCATATGGACATAATTCCTTTATCAAGGCTCATTTAACCCTCATTTTGTATATAATTGAGGTAAATATTTAATTAGTTTAATATGGTGTGCTATTAAAGCCCTAATTGATATTATATTGAAGGAATTATTTACATAGGGACTAATTACTCTTAATTATAGATTATAATGAAGAAAATACTTGATTGGTTAAATATGACATGTAATTAAGGAAAAATATTCATAATGGACAAATTAGATGTACACAATTCATTACATGGGGTGAAAAATGCCTCGATTGATATTCTAGGTGGAAGCAGTTAATTATATAGGACTTAGTTGTCCTCAATTATGGATAGTATGGAAAAAAATATCAATTGATTTAACATGGTGTAATTAGAGCCCCAACTGACATTAGATGGATGTAATTCCTTGCTTGGGAATTGAGTGGCTCCAATTGCATATCATATTGAACCTAAATACTAAATTGGTTCAATATGGTGTGCAATCAGGGATAATGGAACCCAACTAAAACATTATATGTACAAAATCACTTTTATGGGCCTTAGTTGGCCCCAATTATGTATAAGATAAAACCAAATACATGATTAGCTGGATATAGTTTACAATCGGGGCCAACGAAATTGTAATTGACATTAGATGTATTCAATTACTTTCATGAGCCTTGGATGGCCATAATTGCATATTCAACCGAAATAAATACTTGGTTGATTTAATATGCTATGTATTTGGGACCAATAGAGCCCCCTATTGAGAGTAGAAGGATGAAATTTCTTATAGAAGGCTTGTTTAGACTAAATTTCATAGATCATATTGAACCAAATATTCTTTTAATTGAATTTGGTGCATAATCAAAATCTTAATTATTATTAAATATGGATGTAATTCCTTACAAAGGGTTCAATCGGTCATGATTTCATATCAGATTCATGATAACACTCAATTATTTGAATAAGGTGTGCAATTAGGGCCCTAATTAAAATTATGTTGACATAATTCCTTGGGCAAGGCTCGATTGGCCCCAATTATGTATCATCTAGAATTGAATACTTGATTGGTTAAATATGGTATGCAATTAGGGATAAGTAAGCCCCAATTTCCATTATTTTGATTGGCTCCTTTGGACTGAATTGCATATCAAATTGAAAAAATACTTATTTTTATAATATGGTGAGTACTTAGATCCCTAATTAATATCATGTGGATGAAATTCCTTATAGTGAGGCTCAATAGGTCCCTAGGATTAATTTAAACCCAATTAACATCCTTTATATATAGTAATAAATAGGTTCACAGCGATGAACTTGGTAAAAATTACATCAATCATTACCATAATTGACTTTATAGGCTCAATCTATGATGATGTGGGGGATAATTGATCCTAAATTCACATTCTTTACTCACAGATCTATGTTCAAGGAGCTCAAATTTACCCCAATCACCATCATGATTATACCTTATATACCCTAAAACCTGTACCCTAAGTCTTAATCTCTGAAGTTCCTAATCCCTAAAATCTATGTATTATAAATATAAACTCTTTAAACCTTAAACCAAACATTTTAGCCTAAATTAACATCATTTAGACTAAGAATTAAGTTCACATGGCTTAGTTTGGCCTAAATCACATGACTGATCACCCCATTTGACTAATTCACTCAATTTTCATGATGAAAGCCATGGTATAATGACAACCCAAAAACACATTCTATAATCACAAATGGGTCCAAGTGTTTCAAATTATCCTCAATTATCTTTGTGATTGACCCCGTGTATCCTAAACCATGTATATGCATTAAAACCTAGAAGCTGTAAACTCTAAACCCTAAACACTATACCCTAAATCATAAACCATTTACCTTCCAGGTATTTACCAACTTTAGGTTTTATCCCAATTAACATCCTTTGTAGTAAGAATACAGTTTGAACACATGGCATATCTAGTGATTAGACATTAATATAAAGGTCCTTAAACCTAAAGCCTATGCCCTAATCCCTAATGATCCCTAAAACATAAGTTGTAATCCCTATGCCCTAATGCCCACTACATGCCACAAACATACATGCCTTATGATATAACTAATTTTATCACGAGATGTCATAAAATACACTTTTTAAACCTATTGATAAAGCCTTTGGAGTATTAATCTAGCTATGCATCTATTCAATAAATTAAGGCTATTTTGATCCCCTTCAACCTAATTAACCAAATAGGAAGAGAGATAGTTGACTCTTTTTATTGAGGAGGCATTTGAGGCCAATTTGAACCCCTTCAATAGCAAGATATGATTTGGGGAAAAATAAAAAGATTGATCTTCTATCATGAATTGATCTAATTAGTCAATTTGTGCAATTCCCTATGTGATCTGGGTAAAATTGAGCCCCTAAACCAAATTTGTGGCTCAATCGATTGTATAACATGTATGCAACATGTACATGGCATAATTGACCCTACTTTTATTAGAAATGCAAACATGAAGGTAATCAAGTCCTAAATAGGTGTCACAAGTAGCTCAAATGTTTTTCAATTACCTTAGTGATTAAACCCTATATCCAATATCTTAAACCTTAAATTACCTTGTACCATTAAATTTAACCCTGAATCCTGTACCATTTATTTTAGTGAATTTCAACTTATATTTTGAGAAGGGAAGAAAAAGAAACTACATATGGGTATGGTTGGATAACCTATTTGGTTATGCACACGTTGAATTAGATGATTGTGAAGAACTCTTCTTTGGCTTGGGAGGATGACTTACAAATAAGACAATACTAAATCAAATAGTTAGCTAGATAGATAACTGATTGGATTACTTAACACTAATTAGATCCCAAATTAAGAGCTTTTTCAGGGGCTATCAATCCACATGTTTTAAACAATTAAGTTTATAAACAAAATGATAAAGTACTCGCTTTAGTAATCAAAAGGTATTGAAATTGAATATAAAAAATGCCTAATAAAGAAATAGACTAGAAATGACTAATATAGTGATAAACAACAAGTCAACATTAGTGCTAAATAAGTCAAGCATGCCTCAAAAAATTAGGCAGGGGTATGTGAACAGGTAGGGACACAAGAAATTAGGTTTGGTTAAGGGTAGGAGGGTGAAAATAACTTATTATTTTTTGCCACAATGATCATTAGTGGTTGATGTGACTGTCGATGGTTTTGATGACTATTGGTAGTCAAGGTGATTGTTGATGATTGGATAGACCATCGATGGTTGAGACAACCATTGATGGTTATTGTGTGTTAGTTGTAGGTAATGAATGGATAATTGATGAGATCACAAAGTTTGATTCCAAGAGATGGGTTGGTGCTGGGTTAATTAAAAAATGCAAATAAATTAAATGAATATTAAAAAATAAGTACTTAGCTTGTAAAATATTGATTGAATGAGTGGTTGGGGTGGTTGGCTCATTGATAGAGTCTGACATGATTCTAGTAGAGTAACGATACTTGGCTATCAATTGAGGGGCAATGGCAAGTTGGCTCTCTATCATGATGGTTGAATCATTGGATTACTGGATTATTGGAAGAACACATGGAAAAGAAATCTCTAGATGTAAAAGCTCTTGATATTTGTGAATGTCACCCCTTTCAACTCTTAATCCTCTCTTCTTATAAGTAAGGAAGGAGAGGTGCAACAAGATGTTAACTAGGCCTTCTAATTTTAACTTGCACATGTAATGGCTCACACACAAATTTAAAGAAGTTGTTTTTAGAAAAATAAGGCAAATGTTTGTATGCTAGTGCTTAGGATGGTAGACCCTGATCATCAGTGGTCAAGGTGACCATTGGAATTCATATTGACCATTGATGGTTGAGGTTCAAGGTAAAAAGCAAATAAAAGGTCAAGTTAAGTTAGTTGGTAAAACTAACCATGGTTGGGCTCAATTAGGGGTCAAAGGGTCAAATTGGTCCTAAGGGGGTCCTAAGGCAGTCTAAGGGTGTTTTGAAATTTAAAAGTGTGAATTTTTGGTGTTTACATTTTCCCCTTTTTATTATGTGGCTTTGAATCAACAAGGTGCAAAACAAAAACTAATTGTTGGTCAAAGGTCTAGTTATCCTGAGTATTAGAGGAGGTGTTCCCCCTCAAACTAGGAGTCAATGAGGTAAAATAGAATTGGGTGTGAGTTTGATAAGGTGGATGAAGGTGATGATGAATGTGGACATCATGAAGGTGGGTGATGGGTTGGGAACTAAAGTACAAACAAGTGCAATAAAAAAGTGTGATAACCAAGATCAAGCATAGACTAGATTACCATAATTGGTAAAAATAAATGTCAGTACTAAGAGGATAAATGACAAGTGGATTATGTGATTTTATTTAGGCATGGCATTTGGGAATACTTATAAATGCAAGTCTCCTAAGCAATGTTTGTGTATTAGTGGGTATCCAAGACAGGAAGTACTCCTAGTGAAAACATAAACTAGTCAAGTGTTGTAGGTATCCAAGGTAGGAAGTGATCCAAAAAAGACAAGTGGGTCTAGTAAGTGTGAGGTGGTGAAAGTTCAAAAAGTGGTCAACATGGTAATGTTTTCATTACAGTCAACGGACCAAGCAAAAGTTATCATAAAACACATGCTATGTTGGGCTGAAATGGCCCAATAACATGGTGATGAGGTGGATGGAATGGGCAAAGAAGGTAGTCTCCAAGGGTGGGTGATTAGATTTGGTTTTGATTTAATAGGCTATTAACTAGAGGTATAAGGAAAAAGTTTAAGACCCTGACTATCAGTGGTTAGGAGTCTAAGGAGTGACCATCGATGGTCAACCTAATCGTTGATTGTTAGGGTGTAAACCCTAAAAATATGATGATAAAAAGTGAAATTTATTATCATTTTACTTCATTTTAACATATTGACTTGAAGCTCTAGTTTTTGGCATATTGTGATCCATAATAGTGTTGATGATGATTGTTGCTTCAAGTACAGGAGGAGGCATACATAATGTAGATTGGTTCAGGGGTGCACTAAATACAATAGTGATTAGAGATATTACCTAAATACCATATGTTAAATTTATAATATGGCCTAACTATAGAGGGTAGACATTTTCCTTATAGAGTTACAGGTGGATCCTTAGTAGGAGGGATGGGGATGTAGAGCTTATTCCTTTTGATAGGGTTCACAAGCAGTTCAACCTAGTGCAGGGCATTCCAAGTGCATTCCCTAGATACAACCACGAGGACTCAAAGATTTTATTACCAGAGCCACATCCCATGAGGATGTTGCTAGTTCATGAGGAGTTGCTATATATGCCACAAATAAATGATATCATCTTTGTGTAGAAACCTAAATCTGGCCACTAATGACCTCCAACTAGGATTTTGACCAATTTTTACTAAAGTGCATAATTTGGCCTAAAAACACTAAATCACATTAAATGAGTTAAAATTAACATATTCAAGTGCCAATTTTGGCCAGGGTATCACTAAATAGGCAATACAATTTATGAGCCACCTAACTTTGGTTAGAGCATTTTGAGTCAAAATGCCAATTTTACACTTAGGTACTCTGGATTGCTCTTTTCTATCAAATTTATTATACGAGATGCATGTATTTATTATTTGGTGTTGGAAACATCCTAAATAGGATAACGGATCTAATGCATCTGACAGTGACTTCCAATTCTAATCCAGTCAAATTTTGGACTAATAACAAGGCATTCTGATCAATTTGAGTAATTTGTGCACAAAATGCTTAATCATGATTAAGAGATAATTAAACCAAATTAGGACCTAATTAATAATTCCATGGAAACTTATTGAAAACTTGTTTTTAGAAATGAATATTGAATATCTACATCATTAGGTGACCTCATTTCTTGGGAAGACATCCATAGGCCATAAATGCCATAAATATCAAGATTATGGGTCTCCCATGCCTCATTATTACCTCCCATTTCTCATTAATGTCCCTTATTCCAAAGTCATGATAAGGATAATTATGAATTTTAATTACATAATTCAATTAATCCATGACCACACATCTCAATCTTGAGATGGACAGTCATGGTTGATTCTGGTCATTCTTGAAAATCTATGAATAGAGAGGCCATGAACATAATTTTTGAGCTTAATTTTTGAAAAGTTACCATGTAAAATTTATTCCAAGAGCTCTCACATGCCAAAGTTATGATGCCAAAATATTGAGCCAAGACAAGCCAAAGCCACAAGGTGCCAAGGAGAAGAGGAGATAGCCAAGCCTCTTTTAATGAAGACTTCATGAGCACAAACCTAGCAAGCCACTACAAAAAACATTTGGAGCATCCAAGGAAGGTGAAATATTCTTGTTTGTATTTAATTTTTAGTTGTGTTTTTCATTTGTTTTTGTTATTACGCTCACCCTAGTAACTAGGCCTAGAGATGTATGCTAATTAGTGTGCTTTTATCAATTTATTTGCATTTTTAGATTAACACAATAATAATCACATATCTTTAGTTAAATTCTTAGTTCACATAATGGCACGTCTAGTGGGATGATCTTCATGAGAGTGCAATCCACAAACTTTTTTGTGTTTCATAGTTTTGATTTTTTTTTGTTTGTTTTTGCTTTGAGTAAAAATGACAAATAAAGATGTCATAACTTTTTATTTAATTAATATTTTTGTTTAAATTTTTTTATGAGTATATATAAATATGTCATGGATATGATCTAATTTTTTTATAAAAAATTCTTTATATTTTAGAAATTATAACTATTTTAGCGACTGTCACTTTTTATTTTTTATTTTTCTGGTAAAAATGGTTAGAACAGAGTTGATAAATTTTTTTGTATTAAATTTTTGGACTTAAATTTTTTTATAGATGTGCATGATAGAGTTATTGACAACCTTTAAAAATTTGTATCAAACTGATCTATATTTTAAAAGTTATGTTAAAAATACTAATTGTAGGTTTCTATATTTTAAGTGCAAGATTTTGTGTTATATTTTATTTTTAGCCTTCTAATTTGTTGTTTACAGGTGTTCATATATTTAATATTATTATTTTTAAATATTTTATTTATTTTATTTTCTAACATTGTCTAACCTAACACATCTACTTTTGGGGTGATGCCTTAAGGGTAGACAGGTAACCGACAAACTTCAAATTTGTTAAAACTATTTTAGACCATGTTTTGCATGATTTTAAAATGAATTAAGAATATTTTTTTTGTGCTTAATGAAAAATTTAGTTTCTTAAGTAAATGTTTTGATAATTTAGGCTTTCAAAGTTACAATTTTAAGACCAAGTGGTCAAATGAATACCACCAAATCTTTCATTTGGGCTTAAAATTGAACACACTTGTCAATTTTGTTTTCTTTGTTTCAATTAGCACTTTGTTTTCAAAAAATACAAGGATGTTGCATGTATGATATTCCATTTATCCCCTTTAGGGAACCCTTGGAATCAAGATCACTTTCCTTATTTTCAAATTTCCTAATCGAAGGCATAGAAAGAACGTCATTTAAAGCACTCCCCAAAAACTCGTAAAAGTATTAGGTGACCTTGATAATGACCCTAAAGTATTTCTATTTTATACTTTATTTCATGCAAACTTGGCTTGCGAGGGGGAATTGACTACCTCGCATAAGTTCTTTAGTGAAGATTTGAACTAGGGTTCATCTCCTGACATTGACTTCACTTACTCCTTCTGATTTGCACATGGGACGTATCTACATTTAGACATCACACTACACTAAGCAAACAACAGGATGTAATGGTTGTAAAAAGGAGTAAACCTTTTTATAACTAGCCAATGCCACAGTCACCCAATTTTTGTGCTTATATTTTTCATCATTTTATGTGAAATCCATTTTGTAATTGATTCCCCTAGAAATGTTTAAAAATTTAATAGTTAGTCAACCCCACATTGCCATACCCTTGTTAAGATTTGGATGATTATACTTAGTGTATTTTGGTCATTTATCTTACTTGGTGTTTTTGAGACTAAAACTTGTTTGTTTTTTCATAAATACATGGTAAAATCAATTTGTTTATACATCATTCTTTTGTCTAAAGAGGCATTATGCTGGCCGTTTTACACCACACTTGTGCCTTGAAATTTTTGTTAAACTTGTTTATGTTTGTGTGAATTTGAGTTGCAAAGGGTAGTGTTATGCTGCCAAAATCATATAAAACCATTTTTCCTTTTGATTCTTTGAAACATAACATAGATCAAATCATCAAGCATGCTTACACTGTTAGGCTACTCAATTTATTTGAAGACTAGTTTACCTTGTATCAAAAACTATTTTGTTTCAAACCATGTCATGTATACCATTTAGACCTTTGTCTTGTGCCATCATGCTATCTAATCTTGTCTATCTTTTTTGATCAAATCCTTGTTTTCAATGTTGAGTTTTCAATTAACCTTATCAAGTTTGGATTCAAACATTGATTGATTTCTATTTAGGTCACAATTCATAGGGTTGATACATAGATCTTTCACTTTTGGGTTACATAACTTTGGTTAATCGATTACCCAAATTTAAAAGCTATTGATGGTTTATTTATTCTATTCTTATCCTCATCATTATTTCTGTCTTTATTTGAGAGAACATAGTCTTTCTCCAAAATCCTTTTGCCTCATGCCTTATTCCAACTAATCATGTTTATGTTTGATTCTATGTGTCAAGTTTATGTCAAAGTTGTTTCCAAACTTGTTAGATTAAATCAAATCACATGATACCTTTATTTAAAGTCTAGATTTTGATGTCATTTGGCCAAAATTCCTAGCATATTTATGTTTGTTTGAGCCTAGCTTTTGAATCTGCATTTGGACAAAAAACCTAGTAAGTCAACTTTTCTCTTTCCTAGTTTAGATCTTATTTGGAACACTTTAACCTAGACCTTTGACATGCCAATTTTTATTCAGATTATTGAAATTTTGTGCATATAACATTTGACATTAGATATTTGATGTTAGAATGTTTTATGCCAAGTCTTAGCATTAATCATTTTGGAGATACATCTCCACTTTCAGACCATATTGGAGATACAACTCCACCCCTTCGACCAAGTTAAACCAAGTTTGAACCATTTGTCCTTTGAACAATTTTTTAGAGTTTGTAGAACTCTAAGCCTTTTTATTTTGGAGCTTTCATCATTTACGTGGATATGTCTAGCTACAGTTATGATGGAGTCACATACAATCCAAATTATGATAAAATGGCTACACAAAATCCCACTAGGAACCCCAATAGAGAAAGATTTTCTAAGGAGTTTTATTATTCTCCCTATAATACTCTATATGGGGAACATAGTCAATATACACAAAATCCAAATCAAGAATTTGATTGGCATGAAGAGGCTTGTGAGGAGGAATTTGAAGACCCAACTATAGATAATGTTGTTTGGGATATAGATCCATACCCTCTTTGCAATAATTAGTACATGGAACATAGTCAAGAACTAGCTTATGGCCAAGTCATGACTAGGATGATATGGTTTATGAGGAAGATTTGGATGCTTTGGCTTATGAAAGCAATCAAGTTCCATGATGTCCTTTTGTTAGTTGATCATCAACTACCCTTAACCCTCCTTTGGATTATATGATTTATCAAGCTCTACAATATCCAAGGAATACCATTACCATTTCTAGACCTAGTCCTTTCACTTGTGTGAGCAATCAAGCTCCATAGTGCCCCTTCATCATTCTAGGACCTTTTCCTTTGGCTTGTGCAGGCAATCAAGCCCCACAATGCCCTATCATTACCATTTTAGGACTTCATCCTTTGGCTCATGTGAAAAATCATGCTCTCCAATGCCCTATTATTATCCAACCATAATTCATTCCTCATCCAAAATCAATCCCATCCAAACCTCAACTGATCTAATCCTTTAAAGAAAAAGCTATGTTTAAAATTGGTATTTTATAATTCATTGAAAATCAAAGCCCAGACAACCAACCAACCACTTGTGATAAGTCACCCTATGATGAATCACCTATTGATCCTATACTAGTTATCAGGGAGTCTCACACTGACAAGTCAGTCTTTGTCGAGTCACTTCTTAATGATTATAACCACCTTTGAGTAAATAATTACCTTGACCATGTGCCTATTTTTCAAGAGCCTCCTATTGATAAACCAGTCTCTAAGGAGTTATTTCTTGACCTTTTTCCCATCCTAGAGGAGTCCCACTCTGATAAACCAATTTTTGTGGAGCCTATTATACTATCATAGGCCGTTACTTGTCTAAAACCAAACATTTAACAAGACATCATTGTAACAAAGTACTTGTTAGATGAAGAATCAGAGTTAAAGTCAGATTCTATTCTTGAACTGACATCAGAATCTAAATCAACATCAGTCTCAACATCAAATTTAGAGTCTTTTGAGTTAGAATCAGATTCACGAAAATAATATGTTCATAGTTGTTACAACATTAGTTACGCATGAATTATAGATCAATTTGAATACATTTATGATCCTTCTAAATTTTTTGAGGATGACTACTTGAGCTTCGACACAAGTTATCCTAGTATCTTCTACGAGGATTATGTAGCCTCTCCCCTTTCGATTACCATTCCACAAGCCATTACCATCAACCAAAATAGCCATAACATTGACATACCATCTCCCACAAGTGTCGAATGGGATTGATAGAATCATACCTTATTAAACTACATCCACGAGGACATATCAGTTGTAGAAGCTCAAGGAGACCAAGACCACATTCATATAGTAGAATAACACTCTCAGTGAAACTTTTTTGGAGTCACTAGGGGATAATCAAAGTCAGAACTCAACATCTTATAGTGAAACTTTTTTGAAAGCACTAGAATACAATCAAATTCAAAAGTCAACGTTCCTTAGTGAAACTTTCTTGAAGTTGCTATGAGACAATCAAGACAACTTCACTAGTGAAAACCTCTTTAAGGCACCAATAGTTGAGCACAAAACTTTTTCACTACTTGATGAAAAAAAATTCAAAGATCAAATCAAAATAGCTTCTAATCTACAGCCTAAGCAGATGGTAGCTACTCTCAAGATTAAACCACAAAAAAATATGGTGGTTCTATTGAGAGAACAAGTCTTCAGCCCTACCATAACTAAAGTTATGTTGAATCTAGCATTAGTAACATTACATGTGACTGAACATCCCAATCTTCATTTGTTTCCCAAACATTCCACATTCCATTATCATCTACCATTCCATTTCACAATCAAACCTACCATCCATTATTTGTCCTTATTTACCATCCATGGATGTACTTTATTTTGTAGAGGTTACAAAGATACCTTGTATTGATGTTTGAAGGAATCAAAATCAATGACGAACAAATATCACAAAATTATTCCCAACATCCAAATCTATAGGTCATTCTTAACAGAGAAACGTTTCAAATGAGGTGTGGGATAACAATTAACATGATCAAGTATTCTATTTGTATCATTTGTTTATTAGGATGTGCATCTCCCCATCAACAAGAATAATAGAATCAATAACCACACCCAAGCCAAAAACATGTAACATACCATTTTATTACCATTGTTACATCTCCATTTGCCATTATCACATATTCTTGCTATTCACCCTATCACTTGGGGGTAAAACCTCTTACCATTTTATCCATCCTATCAATCCATTCCTATCTAGACCAAAGCCTATTTTTACTCATCCTACCTAGTCTTGTTTTGATCTTGGTTACTTTAGTTCTTCCTAAACTATTTGTGAGAGGATTCCAATCAAGTTTCAACAATCAATCTAATTCATGTTTACAATGATAGTCTATGAAATTAGTGTGACAGTTGATCTAGCAAAATATCTTTCATCCTATCAAGTTTGTTTATGTGAGCTTGATTATAACCACTTATGGGCAAATTAGTATCATTGACCTATGTCAGTGTATCTTAGTTATAACCACCTATGGGCGAATTAGGGGCAACACTTGCTTACCATGTATTGCCACATCATTTTACCATTACTATTTTTATTTGACTGACCATTTGCCATACTTGAGAACTTGTTAGGACCTAGTTGGTTTTTCCCTACATTTTGTGTGGATAGAATTACTATGACTTGAGGTCATTTCAGGATTATGTGGGTCATGCTCCATTCATGTTGAGGGCATCTTAGTCCCCCTTTCCATATGCTCTTATTATTTTGTGAGCAACTTAAGCCATACGCTCTCACTATTTTACAAGCAAACTAAGCCAAATGCTCTCATCCTTTTGTGAGTAGGTATATTGTCATTCTCTAATGAGTTAAGATACCTCAAAATGCTAAAAACATTCATAACATTTTAAAAATCCAAAAACATTTGTCATGTCTAAGCCTAGTCAGTTATCCTTGATCCACCTTACTGGGGCATGGTCATTGTTAGGATGCATTCTTTTGCTTTTATTTTTAGGCTTTCTATTTGTTTGTTTATTTCAATTTGTTTGTTTGTTTATTTGTTTTTTGTTTGTTTGTTTCTTTGCTTGTTTGTTTGCTTTTAACACTATTGCCTTGACTTAGTCTATATGTGTTCATTGGGTAATTCCTTGAAAACATTATTCTTGAGTCCATCCATACTCATATGTTAACATTGTCATCATGATTTTTATCATTGGTGTTTTGTTTTTGAGTGTTTATTGGATATTGAGAGTCAGTCCTTCTGCATTTTTTGTCCAAGTATCCATGGTGTTCTATCATGAAGCCTACCATGACAAGCTATAACAAAAATTGGCTTCAATAAGGTCTATAATCAATGAAGTTTCAAAAAATTTCTCCTTGGCACCTTGGCAAAATCTCCCACCCACCTTGATCAATATAACTCATTTGACCATTCTAGTTGTATGATTGTTAATCAGGATGAGCATCTCTTCATTGACAGGTACAACTAAATCATTCTATTGATCAATATCATTCCTCTATCTATCTCTTTCATCACTTTACACGCACTCATATTTAACATATATTATAGGTTATATCCTTGAGTTAGGCTTGATAATCAGCCCTAACTAAGGCACCATTATATTTAGCCAATTCATGTCCTCATAATGTTATAATCACATATGGGCAAATCATTATTTTTACTTTTATTATTGATTATAATCACCTTTGAGTAAATTAGCATAATTTTTACATCAATGCATGCAAGCATTTTCTCTTTTGGATTAATCTCAACCACGGGTTAATTCCACCTTTCTTCTTGTTTCTTTTAGAGGGACCGCTCATCAAGAAATGTGACAACCACTCCCTCGAGGGGGCATTATCATAAGCTTCTCAAAACCATTTTGATCTTTGTTCTTCAACCATCATATTATTTTTGGCATACAAGACTTTTATAATTATTTGAGAAGACATTGTTTTACCTACAGTTTGCAATGCCTTCCCAAATAGGGACAAATTATAGACACTTAAATCTGGCCACTAATAACCTCCAACCAGGATTTTGACCAATTTCCACCAAAGTGCACAATTTGACCTAAAAACACTAAAACACATTAAATGAGTTTAAATTGACATATTCAAGTGCCAATTTTGGTTAGGGTATCACTAAAGAGGGAAATGCAATTTATGGACTAGCTAACTTTGATAAGATCATTTCGAGTTAAACTACCAATTTTACACTTGGGTGCTTTGGATTGCTCTTTTCTCTCAAATTTATTGTAAGAGATGTGTGTCTTTGTTATTTGGTGTTGAAAACATCCTAAATAGGATAATGGATCTAATGCATCTGACATTGACTTCCAATTCCAATATAGACAAATTTTGGACCAATAACAAGGCATTCTAATCAATTTGAATAATTTGTGCACAAAGTGCTTAATCATGCTTAAGAGCTAATTAAACCAAATTAGGACCTAATTAATAATTCCATGGAAACTTATTGAAAACTTATTTTTAGAAATGAATATTGAATATTTGCATCATCAGGTGACCTCATTTCTTAGGAAGACATCCCTAGGCTATAAATGCCACAAATATCAAGATTATGGGTCTCCCATGCCTCTTTATTACCTCCCATGCCTCATCAATGTCCCTTCTTCCAAAGTCATGATGAGGATAATTATGGATTTTAATTACATAATTTAATTAATCCATGACCACACATCTCAATCTTGAGATGGATGTTCATGGCTGATTCTGGGCATTCTTGAAAATCTATAAATAAAGAGGCCATGAACATCATTTAAAAGCTTATTTTTTGCAAAATTACCATGTCAAATTGATTCCAAGAGCTCTCACATGCCAGAGTTATGATACTAAAATATTTAGCCAATCCAAGCCAAAGCCACAAAGTGCCAAGAAGAAGATAAGATAGCCAAGCCTCCTTTAATGAAGACTTCATGAGCACAAGCCGAGCAAGCCACTGCAACAAGCATTTAGAGCATCCAAGGAAGGTGAGGGATTCTTGTTTTTATTTACTTTTTAGTTGTGTTTTTATTTGTTTTTGTTATTAAGTTCACCCTAGTAACTAGGCCTAGAGATGTATGCTAATTAGTGTGTTTTTATCAATTTGTGTGCATTTTTGGATGAAAATAATACTAATCACCTCTATTGAGTCAAATTCCTAGTTCACATAATAGATGACATCAACTTTCTAGATGAGTACATGGCATGGTACCAATATTTATATGCAACTATAAATTTTGGTGATGGTGATGATGGTAGGAGGTTGATGGATGTTGACCCAACTAGGAGAGGAGGTCAGAGGGCATAGGTACAAGGGCTAGCCTCGATACACAAACATGGGTAACATTAGCCATATCATAGGCATAGGTGGTAGCATTACAAGGGTAGGTGGTTACATTATAGGGTCAACTAGCCACTGTGATCAGTGAGAGGAATGAGGCTAAAGCTATACTAGCCTAGGTCATCCAAGAGTGAGATGCTCTAAGACAAGTTGGAGGAGTAGTAATAGCACCAACAAGTCCAGTAAAGACCATTGATATGTAGAGGTACATAGCCACCATACAAGATTTATGCTACTATGAGGCTATAGTCTTCACTCTATGCCTAGCAAAGCCCCGATGGGGTGAGTATAGAGCTAAGTTAGTAGATGGTGCAAATGTAGTGACACTTGATTAGTGGGCTACATTTGTAGATAGATAAGGAAATACCTCAGAATAGGCACCAAAAGGTAGTGATGTAGTAGGGGTCAATGGTAGTGGTGCCCCAAGGGCATAGTCATGACATAGTTTGGATATATTTATTTATTGATATATATCATTTTGATTTTGATCTATAAGCTGATGTAATGAGATGTATATATTGAGAGAGAGAGAGAGACATGTATATTTATTGTATACATTTTGATGTTGTTTGACTCACAAGTTATGTATATGATATTTTTTTATTTCTCATGCTCATGGTCTATGGTTTGCTTTGATGTTAATGCTTATGATGTGATGTTTATATTGCTTATGGATTATGCTTATGTTATGGATGCTAGACACTGATGTAGACTCACCTAGTTAGGCGGGAGATGGCTTTTATTTATGGTTGTGCTTTATGCCATGCTTGTTGATGACATGATAGATTTTAATGGGTATATGCTTCATTATTTAGATTTATGCATGTGATGAAAATGGTTGATCATTTTATTGTTCATAGACTCTATGATGTTATTATGCTTGTTATGGTTATGTATTTGCTTATGACACATGTGCATATGTTTGTTATTAATTTATTTTAAGATAAAACACATGATGTAAGTTAATTAACATCACTAGATCAAGAGACAAATGTTGTAATGAAGATATCAACTAGTCACGATAAGATAGGAAGAGGGCACGATACTTCTTTGTGATAAGGACTAAAATAAAAACCAAAGTTGGATTGGCTTAATGAACATAATAAGCCCTTCCAATGGTTTGCATTAGCATTCGTTAGTTGGTTAAAAATGTGTCTTGACCACATAATGTTAAGTAAGCTCAAAATCCCTTGTTTATAGTGTATAAAAGGGAGATGGATGAAAATGGAACTTTATTGTGAGACTAGCATGCCTCCTCTATAGGTATCTGAAGAGTCAATATAAACAAGTCTATGTCATACAAAGTGTAGACTCATAGATGCAGGAAGTCTACCTATGAAATTTGATTATGGCTTTCAATATTTAGTTTGCTTCTAAGAGCTGATCGTGGTTTTTTAAATTATATTGATTTTTCTATTGCTTGATAATGGGTTTTTTACTTTTGTTATTGCTTGGGGGTTGGGGAAGTTGATCAATGCAAGAAACTTCCAAGAAATTGCTTGTTTTGACAAAATGCTTTACTTAGCCATCCTTCAAGGGAGTGGTCTAAGTTTATATGTTATGTTCAATAATTTTGATAGTTATCCTTCAATGGAGCAACCCACCTTACATTGAGAAATTTCAAATATGTTTTCAATAGCTGTCCTTTAAGGGAGCAATTTGTGGATGCTAGGAATGACCCATGATGGCCATTGGTTTAGATTTTTGCTTTGTTTGATTTTTCTTGACATATACTTGTTTATATAGGCTTAAGGGTTCACGTCTATGAAGGAAAAACTAAAATCACAAGAAGGTTGATTAGGTGTAAAGAGGTTTATGTGACAACAATCATGGGAATCTGTCCTAAGAAAGGGGCTAAAGTATCATGAGAATCATGCCATGGGTAGAGTCATGGTATCCATTATTCAAGATTAGGCTATGACTATGATGGATAATCACATGATTCTATTTTAATCAGTTTCCCCTAAAATAGGGAGATGAATGTGGTTAAAAGCAAGGGATGAGCTTAAGTTGAAACAAAAGGTGAACTCGATCCTTCTTAACAAAAGAATGAATGAAAATGTAAAGTATTGAGGGGCTCAAGTTCTAGGTTGCCTTCAAGAGAGGAAAATTGGTAAGATTTTGATCTATGCTTATGGGTTATGATATAGGGTCTAAGCTAATTGAAAGCAAACTTACCCTACTTGTTTTTCTCTATATTGGTGACATGTTGATTTTCCTTTAGGATGAGGTCTCTAGTGTTGAATTCTCACACTCTAAGGTATTTTTTATAGGCACATTTGATGTGTTGTTGATAGACATGAAGATGGGTAAGGGTGATTAAATGATGTTTATCAAGTAGCTCAAGCTGGGCTAAATGGTGCTGATGACAATCATCCTTAGTAATTAGATCTTGCAAGGATATGCAAAGAGAAGGTATTTGGACTTTGAAAGACAAGATGACCTTTACTCCAAACATGAAATATAAATGGGTAGCACCCGTAGGGGTTCTAATGTTAGTATGATATGCCCATAAGGTGAAGGGGATGTGCGAATGCTTATCCCAGCTATATACATTGACCATTTTAGTGAGCATGTAGTTAAGAGTTTTGTTAGAGGCTTTTAGCTGTCCATTCACTTGAGGGTGATAGGGTGAGAAGAAACTTAACTTAATTCTTAATGTATCACAAAGACCCTAGACTTATTTATTCTTAAAAAATTTACCATTATAGATGATAATTTTGTGAGGAACACCGAAGTGGCAGATGATGTGATGGTTGATAAAGTCGATAATCTTCTCCACTTTGGTTGAGACTAGAGGAATAACCTCTACCCATTTGGTAAAGTACTCAGTCATAGTGATGATAGAATGGTGTCACTATAAAGAATGGGGGTTAATTTCACTAATAAGGTCTAGACCCCATTGTGAGATGGGCTAGAAATGTGTGGATACACAAAGACTATGGCTAGGTGCATGATGAAAATTGGCATGTTGTTGACACTTTTTAACATAATCACAATAGTTTTGGTCAAGGGTAGGCTAGTAATAACCAAGTCAAAGGATGAATTTAGCTATACCAAGGCCACTAAAGTGCCCCCTATAGATTCCATCATGTGTTTCCTTAATAGCATGAGAGGCTTCATGATTGCATAGGCAATGGAAGAGGAGGCCATCAAAGCCACTGTTTGTAAAGAATTCCCCCCATAATGGTATAACATGAGGTACTCTCGATAAATGCTCTTTGAACATTCTTATAAAGGCCAGAAGGAATGATGACAAGGTTAAGATAGTTTAAGGTTTGTTGATACCAAAGGTTAGGTTGGGTCTCTTCCACATTGAAGATGGTGGGAAAATCTAGTTTGACATAGGAAGGTTGGGTAAGTCTGTGGATAAAAATAGATAGCTTAGAGTCAGAGGGTGCAAATGGGATCTGAGAGGTGAGGGAAGCCATGGTATTGATGAACTTATTGGTAGATCATGGGGTTAACTGGATCTGATAGTGTTTAAATAACTCCAAGAGTTTGTCAGCTAATTATTTGTACTATTGTAAAACATCATTCTTACACTAGTAAGAGCCATTGATTTGATTGAACACAAGTTGGGAGTTACCAAAGATATTGATTATTTTAGCTTTTAAGGCTAAAATAATCTGAAGGCCTATCACTATGGCTTCATACTTGGCCATATTGTTAATACATTCAATACAAGCTTGAAGGACAAAGGAAGGGGCTCACCATTAAAGGGAATAAAGATGATACCTACTCCCCCACCATGTTGACATTTTGATCTGTCAAAGAACATGGTGACTTGATAGGTGAAGTCCACTTGAGAGAAGGTCATGATGGACTCATTGAAGAACTCAAGATGAGGAAGTTGATTTTATGTTAATGGTGCTTTGGCCAATTGGTTAGTAATAAGCTACCCCTTAATTGACTTTTACTAAAGGAACTTAAGGTCAAACTTTGCTAAAATCATGAGCCATTTGGCCATGCACTGGTTTTGGTATGGCTTAGAGTGTATGTACTTGAGTGGGTCGGTATTAGTTATGACATAGGTCTTGTGGTTAATAAGGTAGTGGTGAAGTTGTGTGGCCACAAAGACTAAATCTAAGGAAAGTTTCTTAGTATGGGTGTACCAAGTCTCATACTCTACAAATGTGTGGATAATGTAGTAGATGGCTTGCTCTTTATGTTGTTCATCTCGATGAGCAAGCATTGCTCCTAGGGAGTGGTTAGTGGCAGAGATATACAAGTAGAAAGGTTGGTCATCCTTGGGAGGGGTGAGGACAAGTGGAGACAAAACATACTTTTTAAGGGAATCAAAGGCCATTGGTAGTTGCTATTCCACTTAAAAGAGACATCCTTCTTTAAAAGGTGGTGGAAGGGTTTGCATCAATCTAAAATCTGGGAGATAAAGTGATGAATGGATTGGAGATTCCCCTACAAAATATGAAGTTGCTTAAGGTTGATTAGAGGAAACATGTTGAGGATTGCCTTAATTTTGGTTGGATTGACTTCGATTCTTTGAAAGAAAATGATAAATCCAAAGAGATTTCCTAACAAGACCCAAAAAATACACTTATTAGGGTTTAGGTAAACATGGTACTGGATAAGTCACTCAAAGATGATCTTGAGAATAGTTAAATGATCATTTTGAAGTTTGGATTTTCTAAGAAGGTCATCCACATAGTCCTCTATAATTTGATGGATAAGGTCATGAAAGATATAGGTCATAACACATTGGTAGGTTTCACCAATGTTCTTTAGTTTAAAAGAATGACCCTATAATATAAATTCCCCCATGGGGTGGTAAAGGCAGTCTTGTGCTAATCTTTGGGGGTAATTAGGATCTGATTATAACCCAAGAATCCATTCATGAGAGATAAAATCTCATGACTAGTTGTAAGATCAACTAGTTGGTCAATACTCAATAGGGGAAAGTTATCTTTGGGATAAGTGAGGTTGAAGTCATGAAAGTCCACACAAATTCATAGTCTCCCTATGGCTTTGGTGATAGATATGGCATTTGAGACCCATTGAGGATAGGCAATGGGTTGAATTAAATTGATAGATAAGATTGGATAGTCAATGTGTTAAATGAAATTGATAGATAAGAGGTGCTAAAGCTCTTCTTTGATGATAAGGGCTATACGAGGGTGCATACACCAAGGTTTCTACTTGACAAGCTTGGCATCATGGTTAGTGACTATGTTATGGGTAGTAATAAAGGTGTCAATTCTAGGCATGTCACTATACAACCAAGTGAATGCTATACTATGGTCTTGGAGGAAGGAGGGGAAGTCTCAAAGTTCCTCAAAACTCAACAATTAGCTAATTTTGATAATGTGAGGGTTCTCCAGAGTGACCAAGTTGATATCCATGGTGATTTCATTTAACATGGTTGAAGTCTCAGGAGGAAGGGATTTGTGGATGGAATAATATGGTGCACCAAGGTAGGTGAGAATGGAATCATCATCCTGGCACTAAACAATGTTAATGGTAGGAGAGTCATTTCCTATCATTTCAAGATGGATCAAAGGGATGGTTACAGTTACCCCCTCATTTTGATAAGTTAAGGGTCTGAGGTTGATCATGTTGATGGAAAAAAAGTTAGGTGGGATGATGTCATCATCCTTTCATGTAGGTGGAAGAGAGGTCATTGAGGAAGGGGTGTCTTCCTCAATAATGGTGATGGTAGGTGGTTTGGTTTACTTCTTAGTGGGTAGAATGAAATCAAGGCCATGTTTCTCATGAGGATTTTTGGTATTAATGGAAATCAACTCATATGGGTCATGTTCATATCATCTAAGACCAAATCCATTTCAAACACACATGTGGAGGTATGTCTTGGCAAAACTCAGCTTGTCTAGATAAGAGAAGCCAAAGGTGAATGGTTGAGGTGAAGGAGAGGTAGTAGAAGTGTCAAGTGGTTTGTTAAGTCCTCCATAGATGAAATGGGTTTGATAGTGTGATGGTCCAAAGGCAACAATGGATCAGACATTAGGGTCATATTCGGGTTAGTGGTCAAGTTATCCATACTTTTGGGCAATAGGGAAAGCATCAAGGGCAAAGAGGTGATATTTCCCTAGTGAAAGATGGTTGAATCTAGATTCCAAGTGGTCTAAGGTGGGGATCTGATCAGAGGGGATGGATGAGCTAGTTGATGCCTCATTGATAGAAGAAGGTATGACTTCCTCTTTTGTGGGAAAGGGATTGTCTTGGTTAAGGAGGGCATACTAGATAGAGGTAGGAGAACGTCATTGGGTTGGTAAGTCATGTTGCATGTTGAGAAGGGACTTAGGTCAACTTGAATGGTAATGATCTAACATTCATGTTCAAATTTAATGTAATGATGAAGGGTAGTAGTACACAACCCATGGAGTGGATCCAAGGTCATCCTAACAAAACATTATATTGGAATTCACCTTCCACTACATAGAAGAGTTTGGGGAGTGTGTGTGGTCCTAAATAGATATGAAAGACAATATATCCCAGGGTAGTGGCCATGGTGTCATTGAAGGATCAAAGTATGGCCAAGGTTTCAGACATGACATTATCCAATAGGTTAAGTTGGCTATAGGCATGGGAGGAGATGATGTTAATACTAGTTTCTCCATCAATCATGACCCATTTGATGTGGGTTTGGTTGATGTATGTAGTAATAAAGAGAGGGGGATTTGGGTCATCAGGATGGATAGAAGGTATTTATAAATCCTTGAAGGTGACAAGGTTAGAAATTTGGAGGGTGCCAATAAAGGCTACCAGAGGTTGAGGGTCTTCAGGTTGGCCCTTTACTGATTTTAGCACCTCAATCATCGCTTGGTGATGATGAGGAGAAGTAGTAATTAAATCATATAAGCTCATCTTCATTGGGGTCTAGTGGAGTTGTTTGAGCACCACTCTCCTAGTGTATTGAGAAGGGTTAGATTGGGAGGTACCCAAGATAGATATCTTGGGTTTGGTTGAAGGTGAAGGTGTCTAATTTTGGTTTTGTTGTGAGGTAAAAGATGGGTATGTCCATGGAATGGACACTTTGGCCTTCCCCTTATCAAATTGTTGAGCGTGTAACCATGTGACCACATGAATAGTATGGATAGAGGAAAGAGTTGGGGTAGGATATGGATTTGGATCCTCATCACTCTAAGGTGAGAGTGGGAGAATAGATAGGTTTTGGGTAGTGGTTGTTGTTGGTTAGATTGCTAGCTCATGGGAGGTTCCTCTATTAATAGATCATCCTCATCATAGAGATGATGGATAATAGTTTGGAGGGATTTACAATTCTCTATGTCATGGTCTAGTTTCCTATGATAGGAGCACATGTGGGGTCAATATACTAGATGGGCTTAGAATTGAGAGGGTCAAATGGTCTAATGGGAGGTAAGTTCAATCAAGAGGCTTGTAATAACCTTTGGAAGATGACTGAGTAAGGCTCAACTAAAGGTGGAGAGGTTTTAGAGGTTTTGGTCTTGGTTGGTAAGGTGGAAGTCTTTTTTGGAGAGGGTTTGGTGATTGAATTTTTTGGTAAGGTGGTGTGTTTGGTTGGTGGTTTTGGTAAGGTGGAGGTTGATAAAGTGGAAGTAAGTGGTTTTAAAGTAGGTAGCTTTGTCATTGTTGGCTCAGTGAAGATAGGTGTGTCAGAAAGCAAGTGTGCTAATGTAACTAGCAAAGGTGGTTGGGTTTTGGTTGGGATGGTCAAATTCCTAATAAAAGTGGAGGGATGAGGCCCCAAGATAGAGGAAAAGGTTTAGGGAGGTATAAGTTTGGCCGTCTAGCCATTTTCTAGCTTTACTTCCTTGGTTGATTTGGTTTTATGGTTGGTTATTGGGTTTGGTGAGGTTAGCTCCATTTTCATAGATGGGTGATTAAGGTTCTGTGTAGGGAAGGTGCTAAGGTTTTTGGTTGGTTTGGTCAATTTGGTTAGAGAAGGTTATTTAGTTGTTTGGGGTTTAGGTGCATTGGATGGTTAAGGAATTGTTGGGTTGGTAGAGGATTTTATCAATTTAGTTGGTAAAATAAGGGTTTGGATAATAAGAGTGGTGGTTTAATATACCAAAGTGGGGGTTGGAGGTTCTTATTTGGTGATATAAGGGAGCCCTAATTGCTTCTAAAATGTGGCTCAATCCATGTCAAGGTTGGAGACAAATTCCAATTTTTGCAATAACCTAGAGAATGGTTTGTGGACTATTTTTGTTCCCTAGATAGTGGACTTGAAAGATAAGCCCATAGGTTGAGAAAGGGGAATGGTGACCTCATCCTTTTCCTCAATCAAAGGATGCAAGGTTTGGATGAGTGACTCTTATGTGGGAGGTGTAGACATGGTGGATTCCTTTTTGGGAATGATCTCTAGGGGAAGCGAGTTGTTCGATGTTTGAAGAAGAGGATAAAATGGTTACTTGTTCTAGTATGTCGATTGAAGGAGGGGTTGATGGCTCCACTACCTCGATAAGAGGAGGAGAAAGGGTTGCTTCCTTGGTTTGGGTCTCCAAAAGAGGGGAAGGTAAAACCATTAACTCAATAAGTGGAGAGGGAAAAGAATAGTTAGATTGGGCAGTAGGTTCTTTAGCAATGAGCACGTTAAGAACCATATTAATAGTATGGGCATCATGAGAACACTCAACCTTGTTTCTCTTGTTTTTGGTAGGCACATTATTAGGGAAAGCTTGCCTAAAAATGTTAAGGGATTAGTTTTGAGGTGTGTTGGGGTTATCCAACACAAGCTCCCTTTTATCAATGAGATATTGGACAATGCTCTTGAAGGTATTACACCTACTAACATCATGTCCAAATACTTAATGGAAAGTGCATAGATCATTTTCATTGTACCAAGTAGGTGTAAGATAAGAAGATTCTAATTTATGAGGTGGTTTGATAGGAGGCAGCTATATGATGTTGGCCTTCAGTAACTTCTCTAGAATTGAAGCATAAGATTCTCCTAGTGGAGTAAATTGCTTTTGGTTGTTTTGGTTTTGTTTTCTCACATTTTGCTATGAGGAGCTGGAAGAATTTGGGTGGTTGATAGATTATGGAGAAGTGTATTTAAGGACAACCATGTTTGTAATTCCCTTGCTTTTGTTCTTGGTGTTGGTTTGGTTGCTCGATTTAGAGGAGGAAGCCTCATTGGTTTTATAGGCAGAGTTCTTATTTTTTAGTTTTAGATTTCCTTCATCGATGGCTCTATTTTCTAGCAAACATGCCATGGTGAAAGCTTCATCAAAAGTTTTGAAAATTTGAACATGTAGCATGGAAGAGATATGTTTGGCACAGGCTCAGGTGAAGAGTTATATAAGTTTGGGTTGGGGTAAGGAGAAGTATAGTTGATTGATTAGGCTCCTCAAATGAACTACAAAATTGATAATAGATTCATCATCAAATTGCTAGATAGAATAAAGGTCAATGATGGAAACCTTCTTGAGATATTTATCAAAAAATGATCCAAGAAGGTTTGGGCTAACTGGGTGAAGGAGAACGAAGAGTGTTTGGTTAAGACACTATACCAATCTAAGGTTGGACTAGATAGAGACATAGGGAAGGTATGAAGAAGGAAGGAATCATCGTAGGCAATCAGATAACATGCATGCCTAAATGCCCTAATGTACTGTTGGGGATCATCCTTACTCTAAAATTTAAAGAACTTGGGAAGCTCCCATTAAGGAGGATATGGTCTGGTAGGGACAGATGGATGAATGAGTTCATTACAGATTTGATCATATGATAAGATGTTGTGAGCTCCAAAAATGGATGAATCTAAGGTAGTCATCTTATCCATGAGCATACTATTGTGGTGGTTGGGTAACATATTGATAATTGGTTGGAGGTTGAGAAGCTGCCACATATTGGTATGTGGATACTGGTGGTTGAGTGGAAGCTATGTAAGGGTAGTTAGACATAGGTGATTGGGTAGAAGGTAAAGTACATGCCCTTATGGGTGAGGGATGTAACCTGGGTTTGGTGTAATGGGCCCCTTTTAGGTAGGATCAATGGTTAGGTTGGTGATCAAAGAAGGGTGGTGACCCCTGTGATGATTGGTGGTAAGGTAGAAGGTATATGTAACATGAAATTTTGAAGCAGGGTAGTGGTTAGTAGATTAAAGATAGTAGATATAAGGTTGGAAATTCTAGTGGTAGGTAATCTCATGATGAGGGGAGTATAGGTGGTTAGTGGTTGGGTTGATCCTAAGGTAGAGGAGTTTTTGGTGGGGGTGGAAGTTATAAGGGTGTTTGTAGGTTGGGTAGGTTGGTTTTCCACAATAGTATCAAAGGGATTGTTGGTAGATTAAGAGGCTTGGGTAGCCAATGGTTGGGTGGTGACTGTGGCAATAGAAGTGTCTCCCATGTGGTGAGAAGACATGCTATAATGTGGGTCTATAGGCAAAACTAAAGTAGGGGTATAGTGAGTCATGGTGTTAAGGTAATGCTGAAGGGTGACAAGGTTGTTATCTAGGAAGGTGGCAAAGTCTGTATCTCCTTGGAAACTTCTTAAGGGAAAGAATGACTTATTAAAAGGTGAGGAGAGTCTATTGGTTTAGATATGTAGTCCATGGATGAGGAGGTGGAAGAGTCATATTGGTTTGGTGATGGGCTTTGTTTTGCTAGGTTCTTTCACTACTGGCGAGTTAGAACCATCCAAGGTAAGGGGGAGAGAATACATAAATAATCTCACCACTCAAATCAAGATAAGACAAGAAATGATCAAGAAAATCAATCACACTCTAAAAGTATGTAAAGTCCTAAAGGTTATTTTTAGTCTCTCTTTTGGCTTATGCCTTAAGCTTTCAAGAAATTTTGTGACTGAAATTGGCTTATAGAGCAGGTACTATAAAGGAAGTCTATGGTTAGTTTCAGGTTGTGTTTAGGATCTTAAAGAGAATCTATATTGGGAATCAATATGTGGCTTGGTATTAGGGCCTACTCCCTCACTTCACACACTAAAACAATACGGGTATCAGGTGCTTAGCCAATATATATCAATTTCAAAAGTTTATACTCAACCAGAGAGCTAAGTTGGTTCTCCCTTTTGTAATGACCTCCAAGTAGGATTGTTAAGAAAGGGTAAGGTGACCACTAGGTGATGAAATCCTAGTTGGGCCTTGTCTCAAAATTTTTTGATGTCTAATTGATGAAGGTGGTTTGGTTTAGTGTGTGCAACAAAAGTGGTGCTACGATCAAATTAGTTTGCCTTACTTTAAGCTATGTGAGCTAAACTTGGAAGTAACCAATGTATGTAGTCAATTTTAAGCCCAAAATAAACTTTAATGTCATTTATGAACACAAAATAGAGAGAAAACATATAGATACAAACAAGAGAAAACTCGATTAAAGACTCAAGGTCCCACCAAGCATGCCAAAATGTTTCAGTGAATTTCAACTTATATTTCAAGAAGGGAAGAAGAAGAAACTAAATATGGGCATGGTTGTAAAACCTATTTAGTTGTGCATGTGTTGAATTAGATGATTGTGAAGAACTCCTCTTTGTATTGGAAGGATGACCTACAAATAAGAAAACACTAAAGTAAATAGTTGGTTAGATAGATACCTGAGTGGATTGCCTAGTGCTAGCTAGATCCTTGAAGCAAGAACTTCCTCAAGGGCTATCAATCCACATATTTTTAATAATTAAGTTTATAAATAGATTGATAAATTACTTACATCAATAATCAAAAGGTATTGAAATTGAACATAAGAAATGATTGCTAAATTAAATAGATTATAAATGACTAATATAACGATAAACAAGTCAACACTAGTGCTAAATGGGTTATGCATATCTCAAAAAATTAGGCAGGGGCCTGTGAATAGACAAGGACACATGAAATTGGGTTTGGTTAAGGGTAAGAGGGTGAAAATAACTTGTTATTTTCTACCATAGTGACTGTCAGTGGTTGATGTGACCGTCAGTGGTTAAGATGACCATCGGTGGTCAAGGTGACTATTAGTGGTTGGACAAACCATCGATGGTTGAGACAGCCATCAACATTTATTGTGTGTTGGCTATAGGTAATGAATGGCTAATTAATGAGATCATAAAATTGGATTCTGAGAGATGGGTTGGTGTCAGGTTAATTATGAAATGTAAATAAAGTAAATGACTATTAGAAAATAAGTACTTAACTTGCATAAAATTGATCAAATGAATGGTTGGGGTGGTTAGCTCATTGATAGAATTTCATGTGATTCTGGTAGAGTAACGGTACTTGACTATCAACTAAGGGCAAATGGCAAGTTGGCTCTCTATCATGATGGTTAGATCATTAGATTGCTGGAAGAAGACCCACAAAAGAAAGCTCTAGATACAAAAGCTCTTAATAGTTGTAGATACCACCCCTTTCACCTCCTAATCCTCTCTTCTTATAGGAAAGTAAGGAGAAGTGCAATAAGATGTTAATTGGGCCTTCTAATTTTAACTTGTGTATGCAATGGCTTGCACATGGATTTAGACAAGTTATTTTTAGAAAATCAAGTTGGATGTTTTCATGCTGGTGCTTAGGATAGTGGACCCTGATCGTCAGCGATCGAGGTGACCATCAGTGGTTATCTTAGTTTTTGACGATCAAGGTCTAAGGTAAAAAATGTGTAAAAGGGCAAGTTACAATAGTTAGTAAAACTAACCATGGTTGGGATTGATTAGGGGTCAAAGGGTTAAATTGGTCCCAAAGGGGTCCTAAGGTGGTCTAGGGGTGTTTTGCCATTCATAATTATGGTGTGGAAATTTTTGATATCTACACCATTTACATTAAACCCTAAGCCATAAGCCTTAAACCCCAAACCCTTTAAATTATAGACCCTAAACCCTAAACTAATAAATTTAACCCCAATTAACATCCTTTATATATATAGTAAGAATTAGGTTCATAGGGATGAACTTGGTTAAAATTGCATCACTCATTATCATAATTGAATTTGTAGGCTCAATATATGATGATGTGGGGGATAATTGATCCCAAATTCACATTTTGCAATCACAAATATAGGTTCAAGGCTCCCAAATTTTTGCTAATTACCTATACAATTGTATAAATATACCCTAAAACCTATAACCTAAATCCTAATCCTTAAAGTTCTTAATCCCTAAACTCTATGTTAGGGTGTGGAGTTAAAAGCTTTAACTATTTGCAGACATGAAGAAGAGGATGCTAAAGAACTAGAAGCACCAGCATCAGTAGCATGATCGATGTCAATTAGATACAGTGCAGAAGGAAACAGGCATTGGTAGATAGTCGGCCGACGTCAGCAGAACTAGGCAAGCAGGGACCGGCGTCGGTCGCCTGTGTGTTCCAGAACTGCTGTTGACGAATAGTCAGTTAAGTGAAGCAAGTGTTTGCATGTCAAATGACTAATTATAGTCACGAGCTGCGTGTCTAATTATTGTAGTTAGATTTCTATTTTTGTAACCATGGGATTCTATTTAAAGACCCATGAGGCATGCATTGTAATTACCAAGAAGGCAAGTAAAAGCATTGAAGCAAGCAAGGTCAAGGAGATCTACAGGTGTAAGGTCAAGGAGATCAGCTGAAGCATTCAAGGTGGGATAATAAATCTGGCTATAGAGTTGTTAAGGTTGAGCAAGACAGAGAGGGAAGAAGGTCTTGAGGTGTGGCAAGCCTTTGAGGTGGAGGAAGAAGTGGCATCTTCCTTATTGTATTTTCTTCTAGTAATATCTAATACAAGAGTGTGTATTGTCTCTCAAATTCTTTGCTGTCTCAAGTTTCTAGTTACTTTATCATTTTGGTATAATTTCGTGTTTAATTGCTTATAAGAAAGTAATCAATTGTGCTTCTGTTGGATAAGGGGTCACCTAACAGTTGGTATCAGAGCTATGGTTTGCAGGAAGCAGGGTATTGTTTTTGATTACAGGTCATTCATAGGGTTTTCTGATTGAGTGGGAGTTCAGCAATGGCAGAAGAAAGTAAGCTATGAATGGAGAAGTTTAATGGCAAGAATTATCAACACTGGAGGATGCAGATTGAGGATTATCTGTATCAAAAGGATCTGGACTTACCATTGGGTGGGGTTGCATGCAAGCCCACAGATATGAAGGATGAAGAATGGAGTGTTCTTGATCAGAAGGCTCTTGGTTCCATAAGGTTGAGCCTTGCATCGTCTGTGATTTCCATCTTATCACAGTGCAAGACAACGGAAGAGTTGATAAAGTCCTTGGGCAAATTTATACGAAAAGCCCTCGGCTTCTAATAAGGTATATCTTATGAAGTAGCTATTTACTTTGCAAATGTAGGAAGGTGGATCGGTACATACTCATCTCAGTGATTTCCATGGTTTGGTAAACCAATTAGCTTCAGTCAATATTGTTTTTGATGATGAGGTAAAGGCTCTCTTGATTTTATGTTCTTTGCCTGAAAGTTGGTACAGTTTGGTTATGGCAGTAAGTAATTCTGCATCTACTTCTAAAATCTTAAAAGTTGATGATGTTGTGAGTGTGATCTTGAATGAGGAAATACGCAGGAGAAGCACAGGTGAATCATCAAGTAATGCTCTAAGTGCAAAAATTAGGGGAAGGCAAAGGGAGAAGGTTGAGCAAGGGAAATCAAGGTCAGGAAGGAGATCCAAATCCAAAGGTGTTACCTGCTGGTTTTGTGGAAAGAAAGGACATACAAAGGAGTGTTGGTTGAGAGATAAAGAGAATCAACATGCAGGTATTGAAGAAGCAAAGGATGCAAATATTGTGGTATAGGACGCTCTCATACTTTCTTTGGATAGTCAGGTAGGATCATGGATTTTAGATTCTGGTTCATCTTTTCATGCATCCCCAAACAGAGATTTGTTTCATGAGTATGAACAGGGAGACTTTGGAGTGCTCTATTTAGGGGATGGTACGCCTTGTGAGATAGTTGGCAAAGGGAAAGTGCAGTTGAGATTGCAGATTGACAACACATGGGTGTTGAAAGAGGTCATGCATGTTCCAATTCTGAAGCAGAGTTTGATTTCTGTAGGAAGGTTGGGTGATGAGGGATGCACAATAACCCTCACAGTGGACTCTTGGAAGGTTACCAAGGGAGCACTTGTTTTAGCGAGAGGTAAGAAAGTAGATACTCTTTATCTATCTACTTGTATTACTGATTCTACTTCTGGTGTAGATTTGAAGATGTGGCTTAATAGGCTTGGTCACATGAATAAGAAGGGAATGGAAGTTCTTGATTCAAAAGGTATGTGTTTAGATTTGGAAAGCATAGATAGAGTTCATTGTAGAAAAAAGAAATTTGATGCTTTTGATAGGAACAAAGAAGCCTTGGTGTTTATGGAGGAGATGAAAGACAGCGATCAGTCACAGGGGCTGAATAAATCTGAGCAGGGCAGCATGGACAGAGGTTTGATCCAAGAAGAGCTCGCAGATGAAAATTTCATCACTTACAAGAACACACAGACGCTGATGTTGGTCACATTAGACCGACGTCGGTCATCCAGATACCGACATCGGTCATGTGCAGACTAGCAAGGTCGGTAGGTCGGGCAGGAGAAGTCTGATGTCGGTCATGAAGACCAACGTCGACAAGGGGGGACATTGGCGTCGGCTAGGGAAATGATGTCGACAGTCAGGGTCAGTGCAGGGAACCGACATCGGTCAGGAGCAGACTGGGAGATGGCCAAGATCGGTCACTGGAACAGATGATGGGTGGACAACAAGCTGTCTATGAGTCTCAAACACCCATATGGAGGTCAGAAAAGGTATGTGAACCTCATATTCATTATTCACCTTCTTTATATTGCTTACTAATAGTCAAGAACTAGGAAGATGGAAGAAGCAATGCAGGTAGAATCCAGAAACAGTGGGAGCTTGGCATGGATGAGGAGTGTGAATCCTTGGAGAAGAACCAAACAGGTATTTGTTGGTAGAGTTGTCAGCTGGAAGAAAGCACTGGATAGAGGGATGGATTCCCATATTAGAGAAGAGAGTGGATGGACACATGAGATAGAAGGCTATGGTATATGGTCTTGATTAGGCTGCAGACAATGGAGGTTTGACCATTGTATTTATCTTTACCAGGTTGGATAATATTAGCTACATTATCCTATTACTGTATTGTGTTACTTGTTGTAGGGTTTCATATACAGGGAGTTTTCTGAGCTAAGGGTAGAGTTGGTTTAGAAGTATGTCATGGAGAATTTGGGAGCAACAAAATTCTTGTGGCATAAGTGACAGGTATTGCATCACAGGTTTGCATGGTGGTTGGTCTTCAAGAGTGACTTTGAAGAGGGATACAGAGTCAAAGGAACAAAATAGATGGTGTACAGGTACAGGTACAGTAGCAGCTATTTATCTCCAAGTGGGAGATTGTTAGGGTGTGGAGCTAAAAGCTTCAACTATTTGTAGACACAAAGAAGAGGATGCTGAAGAACCAAAAGCACCGGCATCGGCAACATGACCGACATCGATCAGATACAGTGCAGAAGGAAATCAACATTGGTAGATAGTCGGTCGACGTCGACAGAACCAAGCAAGCAGGGACCGATGTCGATCGCCTGTGTGTTCCAAAACTACTGTTGATGAATAGTCAGTTAAGTGAAGGAAGTGTTTGCATGTCAAATGACTAATTATAGTCACGAGCTGCGTGTCTAATTATTGTAGTTATATTTCTATTTTTGTAACCATGGGATTCTATTTAAAGACCCATGAGGCATGTATTGTAATTACCAAGAAGGCAAGTAAAAGCATTGAAGCAAGCAAGGTCAAGGAGATCTACAGGTGTAAGGTCAAGGAGATCAGCTGAAGCATTCAAGGTGGGATAATAACTCAAGCTATAGAGTTGTTAAGGTTGAGAAAGAGAGAGAGGGAAGAAGGTCTTGAGGTGTGGCAAGCCTTTGAGGTGGAGGAAGAAGTGGCATCTTCCTTATTGTATTTTCTTCTAGTAATATCTAATACAAGAGTGTGTATTGTCTCTCAAATTCTTTGCTATCTCAAGTTTCTAGTTACTTTATCATTCTGGTATAATTCCATGTTAATTGCTTATAAGAAATTAATCAATTGTGCTTCCCTTGGATAAGGGGTCACCTAACACTCTAAACCACATATATAATCTCTTTAAACCTTGAACCAATCATTTTATCCCAAATTAACATCATTTCTATAATAAGAATTAAGTTCAAAGGGCTCAGTTTGGCCTAAATCACACGATTGATTACTCCATTTGATAAATTCACTCAATCAACATGATGACATCTAGGGTATAATGACAACCCAAAAACACATTTTATTATTAATGAATTCTTATTATTGTTTGGGGCTTCGATGTGCTTAGAGCTTATTTATCCAAGTATTAAGAGAAGGAAAAAAGATGACTTAAGAAGTAATACCATGGGATTTAATGCACTTTAGGAAACATATTATCTGACCACTTAACAAATTGAAACCACAAGTGATATGGCATTTAATGTACTTAGGGAAACATGCCTGAAAACATTTTCATGCCACGTATGTCATAAAAATGTGTTACCTACTATTTTATTAAATACACACATCATTTCAATTTATGGGGAGTCATTTCCCTTCCATCTCAATGCCAATTTAAAACTATGGGTTTTAACACAGGGAGAGACGTGAGTATCCATAAAGCCAAGCCATTCTATGAGAAAGGTCCCAATAGCCTACACCTTCACTTTGGACCTTAATTGTAATCCCTAATCCCTAAAACATAAATTGTAATCCCTAATCCCTAATCCATAAACCCTATACACTAATGCGTTAATCCCTAATCCATAATCCCTTATCTATATTAAGTATAACACGATCACATTATTTCATAATGTGATCATGTTATTCTTAACATAGGCAACACTCAGTCCTCATTTCCAATTGCCAACCCCAAAGCATATATCGATAATAGCGTGATCATGTTATGTAATAACACGATCTCATTATTATTGATATGAACTTCTCAATGGGTTGGATGGGCTGGGACCTTATAAAAAACATAATGTGATCACGTTATGTAATAGCGTGATTACATTATATAATGTAATCATGTTATTATTATTATTATTATTATTATTATAGTGATAATCTCACTTATCAATGACTATTTTTAGCCTAAATCGAGACTTCTATCCCCACAAACATTCTTTATGTACTTATACAATATTTGTGTACCTATATACTTGACCCATCTTTGAAACGTTGTCAATTGTCCCTTCTAATGGGTTTTGGATCATGTTTAAAGAGGAAGAGGAAGAGGAAGTTGTTGGAGAAGAAAACACCAAAGGAATTAGAATATTTCAAAGAGAAACACAAGCTACTAATGCAAAAAGTTCATGGTAAATAAGGTATAAACCCTAATCCTGATGAACCAAATGCCATAGATAATAAGCCAATTGATGATAATGAATTAAAAAATGATGAAAGTGACTATAATCAATTGAATAGTGTTGAAATTGACCATAATGAAATGAATA